>OX336388.2:610368697-610898697 GCA_946902985.2 Meconema thalassinum
TTTCAAACAAAATCATCCTTACGATGAACCCAATTGTCGAAGAAAAAAAAGTTAGAATGTGCTCAATCTAAATTCACCTAACCTGTACTTCCTGACGTGAAAATAAAATTGAAAACCTCGTTGACGAAACGCAATACACCTCACATAAAGACTGACCCTCACCATTGTGTAAAGTCCCCATCCACAGGAAGACACCTTTAACAAACTACAAAGGCTTGTGGTGCATGAATATTCAGTTTTTTTTAGCCTCCAATGGCCCAAATTCCTAATAGCCGCAAAAAATACTATTTCAATTCAGTATATTTTGAAAATAATGCTGCTGTTTGGAGATATAATTCTGTACGACATATCACACGTGTAAATAACGTGAAAAATTCTAGGGTACCCCTTGACCCTTTTATGAGCATTGATGAATTTTACAGTCGAAGTTGGTTCCGTGATAAACTTATAGCCATTTGCAAATTTTCACAGAAATGTAATAAGTGGAGTGGCATTGATTTTTACAGAAATAGATGGAAAGTTGGATGTCTTCTCTTGAGAACCTGTTGTCATGGTTGCCGGATTGCATTCCTTCATTAGTTTATTAAATTAAATTAGTTTTCTGGGAATATCTCAGAAACTGTTGGTTTTAGAGCCTTAAAATGTAGTTTTCTGGAACCCTCGAGTTTTGTTTCTGCCACCGAGGGGCTAATAATGAGCTTTGTCTCGTCGTTGTATGCCATAATAATAATAATAATAATAATAATAATAATAATAATAATAATAATAATAATAATAATAATAATAATAATAATAATTTAATAAATACAATATAGGGATAGGGATATAAAAGACCTTCCGTACCACACCCGCACGTGAAAATCGCGTGACAAAAGGCTAGTGTACCCCTTGACCCCCTTAAGCGCATTATAGCCTACGTATTGATGAATTTTACAGCTTAATTTGGTTCCGTGATAACCTTATAGCCGTTTGCAAACTTCACAGTAATGTAATAAATGGAATTGCATTGCGTCTTACAGAAATAGATGGCCCTCTGAGATTTTGTTGCCATGGTTACCAGCTCACATTCTTTCATTAGATAATTAAATGAAATTAGTTTTCTGGGAATATCTCAAAAACTGTTGGTTTTAGGGCCTTAAAATGTGGTTTTCGGGGGCCCTCCCGAGTTTTGTTTCTCACATCGAGGGGTTGAAAATAAGCTTTGTCTCGTCCTTCTACGCCTATTTCAGCATGCATTTTAAGGGGGTAGGCCCCCTTTTATGAGAGGTACGGAGAAGAGTTACATCAATGATTAGTGTGGTGCTTCTGATGGATATCTGTATCAAATTTTACGTTGATCCACCCAGTCGTTCTCAAGTTATAAGGACACAAAATTGTCCACAGACAAACAAACAGACATACATACATACAGACAGACAGACAGATTGACAGACGGACAGACAGACAGACAAAAATTTTATTTTTGCGCGCATCCGTCATAAAACAGTCTGAAACGCCCAAATATCGCAAATTTCTGTGGAAATTCAGAAAAAACAGACAAACTTTCATTTTTATATATATAGAGATGTGCATCTCTAGAATACAATTACATTCGCAAATACTTGTAGCAGCTCTTCGTATTATATAACAGAATGCATACCTTCGATGCCAAACAATCAACTAACAAACTTTTACCCGAGTATCTAGGCTATATCTCATTTCACCGCCACCTAGATCCTTATTCGTTTCAAACAAATCATTAGTTCTACGTTATGCTGTGCGCTTCTTAGTCGGTTTCACTTCATATGACACAAGGCCATCAGGCAACAGCCTGGGTACTAACTTCTACTCTATACATCTGGGCACTTTCCGATTGAATAAATATAAACTATTAGCTGTACCCGGCATGCGTTGTAATGCCAATCAAAGAAAGTGTTGGCGTTGTAACTTTGTTTGTTGAAGTGCTTTTGGATTCCCACTATTTATTTATTTATTTATTTATTTATTTTCCGTTAACCACCTCTAAACTATTGTAAAATTGATTTACAATCTCAAAAATAATCATGGAAGCGTGCTCAACAACTCGCCAAAGTTTCATCGCAATGAAATGAATGGTATATGAACGCATATGGGACTTTGTTGAAACGATTCGAGCGCCGTCACCCATTTGTTCAATATACTTGTACGCTACCTATTGTAAAATTGATTTACTAAGTCGAAAACCTTCCCTGGCGTGTACACAACAACTCATGAACGCTTCATCGCAATTGGGTGAATGGCATGTGAACGCATACGGGATTTTGTTCAAACGATTCACGCGCCTTCACTCATTTGTTGAATCTTCTTGTGCGCCACCCATTGAAAAACGGATTTACTAATTCATACACCTTCGCAGGACTGTACTCAACTCACCAACGTTTTATCACAATCGGATGAATGGTATATGAACGCATACGGGACTTGGTTGAAACGATTCACGCGCTGTCGCTCATTAGTTGAATCTACTCGTGCGCTACTAATTGTAAAATGGATTTACTAAATCAGAAATCTTTGCGGGAGTGGAAACGACATTTCTCTAAACTTCATTGCAATCGCATTAAAGGTATATGAACGCATACGATTTTTTTAAACGATACGCGCACCGTTACTCATTTGTTGCATCTACTCGTGCGCTACCTGTTGTAAAAAGGATTTACTAAGTCAGAAACCTTCCCTGAAGTGTACATAACATCTCACCCAAGTTTCATCGCTATCAGACGAATAGTATATGAACGCATACGGGACTTTGTTGAAACGTTTCGCGCGTCGTCGCTCATTTGTTGAATCTACTCGTGCCCTACTTATCGTAAAGTGGATTTGCAAAGCCAGAAACCTTGCCGGAAGTGTACACAACCTCTCACCCAAGTTTCATCGCTATCGGACGAATGGTATGTGAACGCATACAGGACTTTGTTGAAACGCTTCGCCCGTCGTCGCTCGTTTGTTGAATCTACTCGTGCGCTACCTATTGTAGAAAGGAATTACTAAGCCAGACACCTTCCCTGATGTGTACACAACATCTCACCCAAGTTTCATCGCTATCAGACGAATAAATATGAACGCATACGGGACTTTGTTGAAACGCTTCGCGGGTCGTCGCTCATTTGTTGAATCTACTTGTGCGCTACCTAATATAACATGGATTTACTAAGCCAGAAAACTTGCTTGTAGTGTACACAACCTCTCACCCAAGTTTCATCACTATCGGAGGAATGGTATGTGAACGCATACAGGACTTTGTTGAAACGCTTCGCCCGTCGTCGCTCATTTGTTGAATCTACTCGTGCGCTACCTATTGTAAAAAGGAATTACTAGGTCAGAAACCTTTACTGGAGTGTGCACAACAATACATCCAAAGTTTCATAGCAATCGGATGAATGGTATATGAACGCATACGGGACTTTGATTAAGCGATTCGCGTGCCGTCACTCATTTGTTGAATCTACTCGTGTGCTACAACTTTCATATTTATTCACCTTTTAAACCTTCTCTGGACTTCCAAAAATAATTCAAGACCAACATTAGCCAAATCGGTCCAGCCGTTCTCGAGTTTTAGCGAGGCTAACGAACAGCAATTCATTTTTATATATATAGATAACTATATATATACACTAGCAGGTACCCGCGGCTTCGCTCGCGTCATAGTCGTGTCATATTGTTATTCAATGAAATGCAGGTGTACCCCCTTAACACCCCTTTAGAAACTGAATATCCAAAAACCCTTCCTTAGAGGACGTTTTCGACTTACAACGAACATATTCCCAAAATTTCATGTTTCTAGCTTTAATAGTTCTGGCTGGGCGATGATGAGTCAGTCAGTCAGTCAGGACACTTAGTTTTATATAACAGATAAGCATCGGCCCTAGTGGAAAATAATTCTATCACCTGAAACCAAAAATGCATGGGACGAAAAAGAAACATCAAAATATCATATTGGTTCCGGACCCTAAAAGACGTGAAAAATATAATAAAAGTATTAAAAAAAACTATTTTTCGAAATTTCATTCGAATCAATTTTTATGCCATTCCTGGGACTTAGAAAATTCCGGCCAAAAAGTACAAAATCATTAATAACTCCCTAAGTATTCGTCGTATGATGAAATAGCAAGAGACAAAAAAGATGTAATGTGTTATTGTCTACAACATATGCCATGTATAACTTTACACTCAGACATATTACGTTTCCTCCCCCCTCCCCATATTTTCACCCCTCCCCATGGGCCCCTTATATTGGATTTATGAAAAAACGGTCAAACACCTATTTTGTTATTTTTATGCTGATTTTTTTCCGCTGAGTTCCAAACTCCTCGCCTATGTCGTTTAAGAGATACACGCTCGGTTAGGAAACCTTCAACCCCCTCTTTTCACCCCTTTCACCTCAAAATATACACCACATCGAAAAACCCTCAGACACGTATCTTCTTATTTTTAATGATGAGTTTATATGCCGAGTATCAAATCCCCCAATGAAAGCAATCTGGAGATATTGTTATTCAATGAAATGCAGGTGTACCCCCTTAACACCCCTTTAGAAACTGAATATCCAAAAACCCTTCCTTAGTGGTCGTTTTCGACTTACAACGAACATATTCCCAAAATTTCATGTTTCTAGCTTTAATAGTTTTGGCTGGGCGATGATGAGTCAGTCAGTCAGTCAGGACACTTAGTTTTATATAATAGATATACTGCTCAAAAAAATTAAAGCACCACTTTTTTCAAAGGCCACCAAATTTTAAAATTTGACCGCACAATCTCGAAATCTCAGTATGACGTTTGTCCTGACGCTTAACAAGCATATACTTCAGCACATCTCCCCAACTTGAGTAGTTTCGGGGTAGCGCCCCGAAAAACAGCCCATTTTCGAAAACCGCAAATTGAAGTTTGCGAAAAACGCTGTAGGACTTGTCGCAGGTTGCCCAAGCAGTCGAAAATGAACGAGTCTTTCTCTTAAGGTTCCACCAACACGTTGAAATCGTTAAATTTGACGTTCGAGTATTTCAACCCCCTTCATCATCCCCTAAACATGGACTACCATTGGGGGCGTCTAAGAAGGTACCGGGTGTGTTTAACCACCTGAAAACCTGCACACCGTCCTCAGTTGCTGATTGCAGTAAGTTGTTAAGGTCTCCGGCAATGTTCATCCCCCCTTACACCCTCAACTGGCATGGGACCAAACCACCCCCTCTCGATTCACCCCTAAGGAAGGTTCTAATCGAGATGTTTATCAGTGCTGTGAATGAGGGGGTCTTCCCCTAACGTTTCAAAAAAGGAACTGTGCCTGTGTCACCACCAGTTCCCCTGCTACCCCCATTTGTATGATTTTTCGAATCAGGCCCTTTTTAAGAGCTGAAACGAGGTCTTAATCGATGAAAGGGCTGTAAAGGTCCTTAGACGTACTGGTGACACGAAATCAACCCCTTCCGATCGTTGATTGACATTCCATCCCCCAAAATTGAAATTGTTGCACCCTCAACCTTCCCTGTCTGGACGCGTAACGCGTCATGGCAGAGTTTTCAGAGTTGGATGAAATTGAAGCTTATGGCATGCAATCGAGCCCAAAACAGCAGGTTGGATGGAAATTCATCGGTAGGGTGGGAAACGGGTCCAAACATTATCAAAAAAGTTAACAATCTATAGTAAGTACGCCCATGCATATGCAACCCACATCACGTCCGAGCTTGCGGGTTGCCCCTGATCGGCAATAGGTTACGAAGTTTGGAAATGGGAAAAATTACGTGATGTGGGTTGCCTATGCATGGGTGTACTTTCTAGAGACTGTTAAGTTTTTGAAAATTTTTGGACCCGTTTCCCACCCTACCCATGAATTTCCATCCAACCTGCTGTTTTGGGCTCGATTGCATGCCATAAGCTTCATTTTCATCCAACTCTGAAAACTCTGCCATGACGCGTTACGCGTCCAGACAGGGAGGGTTGAGGGTGCAACAATTTCAATTTTGGGGGATGGAATGTCAATCAACGATCGGAAGGGGTTGATTTCGTGTCACCACTACGTCTAAGGACCTTTACAGCCCTTTCATCGATTAAGACCTCGTTTCAGCTCTTAAAAAGGGCCTGATTCGAAAAATCATACAAATGGGGGTAGCAGGGGAACTGGTGGTGACACAGGCACAGTTCCTTTTTTGAAACGTTAGGGGAAGACCCCCTCATTCACAGCACTGATAAACATCTCGATTAGAACCTTCCTTAGGGGTGAATCGAGAGGGGGTGGTTTGGTCCCATGCCAGTTGAGGGTGTAAGGGGGATGAACATTGCCGGAGGCCTTAACAACTTACTGCAATCAGCAACTGAGGACGGTGTGCAGGTTTTCAGGAGGTTAAACACACCCGGCACCTTCTTAGACGCCCCCATAGGTAGTCCATGTTTAGGGGATGATGAAGGGGGTTGAAATACTCGAACGTCAAATTTAACGATTTCAACGTGTTGGTGGAACCTTAAGAGAACGACTCGTTCATTTTCGACTGCTTGGGCAACCTGCGACAAGTCCTACAGCGTTTTTCGCAAACTTCAATTTGCGGTTTTCTAAAACGGGATGTTTTTCGGGGCGCTACCCCGAAACTACTCAAGTTGGGGAGTTGTGCTGAAGCATATGCTTGTTAAGCGTCAGGACAAACGTCATACTGAGATTTCGAGATTGTGCGGTCAAATTTTAAAATTTGGTGGCCTTTGAAAAAAGTGGTGCTTTAATTTTTTTGAGCAGTATATATATATATAACAATAAAGAATAATGAGAAGCCATTTTTCAGTGTTGCCTTAGTAAACAAAAGTTTGGTGCTTTTCAGTCGGTCAACACGAATGTACCCAAAATAGTTGGGTTATACCCTATTCCTGAAAAATAAACCATGAGATTAATACATACACTAGGATGACCAGTTTCGATCGTCAAGCGATCATCATCAGATCCATTCCACTTCTATATATATAAAGCACAAAGTTTGTCTGCCTGTCTGTCTGTCTGTCTGTCTGTCTGTTATGTATACAAATCTACACCGTTTCACCGATCTGAACCAAAATTTGTATACTTACCCTTTGGAACCCTGCGGGTAACCCCGTCAACATTAAATTTCGGACAGACCACCCCATGCCCTGCATTTAGGCCCTTTTGCACAAATCTACACCGTTTCACCGATCTGAACCAAAAGTTGTATATTTAACCTTTGGAACCCTGCGAGTAACACTGTCCACTTGAAATTTCGGACAGACCACCCCATTCCCTGCATTTAGGCCCTTTGGTCCAAATCCACACCGTTTCACCGATCTCAACCAAAATTTGTATATTTACCCTTTGGAACCCTGCGAGTACCACTGACCACTTAAAATTTCGGACAGACCACCCCATTCCCTGCATTTAGGCCCTTTGGTCCAAATCTACACCGTTTCACCGATCAGAACCAAAATTCGTATTCTTACCCTTTGGTGCCCTGCGAGTAACACTGTCTGCTTGAAATTGCGGACAGACCACTCCATTCCCTGCATTTAGGCCCTTTGGCCCAAATCTATACCGTTTCACCAATCTCAACCAAAATTTGTATATTTACCCTATGGAACACTGCGACTAACACTGTCTGCTTGAAATTTCAGACAGACCACGCCATTCCCTGCACTTAGGCCCTTTTTTCACAAATCTACACCGTTTCACCGATCTGAACCAAAATGTGTATACATACCCTTTGGAACCCTGCGAGTAACACTGTCTGCTTGAAATTGCGGACAGACCACTCCATTCCCTGCATTTAGGCCATTTGGCCCAAATCTACACCGTTCCACCGATCTCAACCCAAATTTGTATATTTACCCTTTGGAACACTGCGACTAACACTGTCTGCTTGAAATTGCGGAGAGGCTACTCCATCCCATGCATTTAGGCCCTTTGGCACAAATCTACACCGTTTCACCGATCTGAACCAAACTTTGTATACTTACCCTTTGGAACCCTGCGAGTAACACTGTCCACTTAAAATTTCGGACAGACCACCCCATTACCTGCATTTAGGCACTTTGGCACAAATCTACACCGTTTCACCGATCAGAACCAATATTCGTAAACTTACCCTTTGGTACCCAGCGAGTAACACTGTCTGCTTGAAATTGCGGACAGACCACTCCATTCCCTGCATTTAGGCCCTTTGTCCCAAATCTACACCGTTTCACCGATCTCAACCAAAATTTGTATATTTACCCTTTGGAACACTGCGACTAACACTGTCTGCTTGAAATTGCGGCGAGGCCACTCCATCCCTTGCATTTAGGCTGTTTGGCACAAATTTACACCGTTTCACCGATCTGACCCCAATTTTATATACTTACCCGTAGAACCCGACGAGTAACACTGTTCACTTTAAATTTCTGACAGACCACACTATTCCCTGCTTTTTGGCCCTTTGGCAGAAAACTACACCGTTTCACCGATCTCAACCAGATTTTACATAATTACCCTTTGGAACTCGACGAGTAACACTGTCCACTCGAAATTTCGGACAGACCACTCCATTCCACGCATTTAGGCCCTTTGGCACAAATCTACATCGTTCACCGATCGAAAACAAAATGTGTATACTTACCCTTTGGAACCCGATGAGTAACACTGTCCACTTTAAAATTTGGACAGGCCACTCCATTCCCTGCATTTTGGCCCTTGGCACAAAACTACACCGTTTCACCGATCTCAACCAGATTTTACATAATTACCGTTTGGAACTCGACGAGTAACACTGTCCACTCGAAATTTCGGACAGACCACTCCATTTCCCGCATTAAGGCCCTTTGGTACAAATCTACATCGTTCACCGATCGAAACAAAGTGTGTATACTTACCCTTTGGAACCCGATGCGTAACACTGTCCACTTGAAATTTCTGACATACCACTCCATTCCCTGCATGTAGCTCAGGAATTCCTCGGGGTTGCCAGCTTCCTAACTCACCAGTCATGAGCCCTTGAGGGTGTACCAGAAGTGGTGGGTCTACACACACCCTGCCTCTTTGAGGGCCTTGAGCAGAAGACAGGAGATATTATGAAAAGGAAAAGAAGGCAGACCCCTCGAAGAATGAGGGTATCAGGAAAGATGAGACAAAGCCAATTAAGGCAGGAAATTTAAAGACTCCCTAGCCCTCGGATACCCTAATACAGTCTGGGTCGGAAGAGAACAAGAGTTGACCAAGGGAGGCCGACAGGAAAGAGAACTGAAATGAGCCCGGCACCAGGAAGTAGAAGCGATGCCAGACTCAGCTGGGGTTCCGTGGTCGCCAACCCACGTCCCACAAGTTGTGAGACCCTGGGGGGGGGGGTCAGTTGGGAGAATAGCTTGCTGATTCATCGTGAGGTGACTTGAGAGTACTTTCCAGAGCCCGCCGTGTTATCTCCTGCTGTCTATGCTGATGCCAGCACAGGGCCGTTGCGAAACAGTGAGTGATTCCCGGTCAATCTGTATAGGACGGGGAACCCCGAACGTGCGTCATCATATTTCGTCATCATCTGCGATCATCTCAGGTTCGTGCAGCTTGGACATATATTCTTTGTCTTTGCCGAGCAGTACGCTCTTTCACTAGACGCATCCAGTACAGGCCTAAGCCAGAAAATAAGGTTGAGACTTTGGAAGACATCGAAGCTAGACACCTGAATTACCTATATCAGTTTTAAAATAACACCATGTTCGTTTAGTAGTCATTTTTTCATTACCTTATTATTATCATCATAAGTGCAAATGACCTAGATGTTACGCGCATCATACCAATAATCACCGCCGCATAAAGTCTTTCTCGACTGTGATTTTTAAAACATTTATTTTTGGTTGGTTGGTTCTTAAGTTCAGGGGCTGCGACAACGCGATCATGTAGCCCCGTGTACTTTGGGTGTGTGTAGAATCTGTCTGATAACCGGTGTTAATTGTGATGACTGTATTAGTGTGTGTTATCTGTTTTTTAATTTAAGTACAAACTGCAACTTAGAATTCTTCAAATAGTTCGTACTTTTGCCGCCAAGCGCCACCGTCAACGACTACTAGGCCAAGTTCGGAACTTAGCTACTAGACGCCACTGCAGTCGGCTCTTGGCAACGGACGTAGACATCTATGAGCGTTGTTTACCTATCCAATTTAACTTCAAACAGGTGTAATTAGTGGAAGGTTCAATAACTTGCCATAAATCTGACATGGGACCGCCGGCTTTACTTCCCCTCCGAAGAAAGGCATACTGACGGATTTTTAACGCTCTTAAAATATCCGACGGCTTCGGCCGGGTTTGAACTCGCTATCTTAGGCATAGAAGCTCAGCATGCTACCAAATACGCCACCAAAGCCGCCATATAGTTATTTTTATTACAGTACATTGTGTACATTATACGTTGAAGTGTCAATTCAATACCGGTAGTAGTTTCCCTTATCATCCTCATCATAAGAGCAAATGACCTACAGTAAATGTTACGCCCATTACACCATTAATCACCTCCCACAATAAGTCTTCCTCGCCTGTGAATTTTGAAATATGTATTTCTATTACAGTAGTTTGTAAGTTTGACGTGTCAATTCAACAGTAGTTTTTATTATCATCCTTATCAAAAGGGCAAATGACCTAGATATTACTCCCTCATTGTCTTTGGGGGCAAATGACTTTTAAGTCCATTATATTTCTAAGGAGACCTTAAAACATTATCATCATTCCACCGGGCGAAGCCGGGTACTACTGCTAGTAGGCTATAAAATTTATATTGATAATACGGGTGAATATATTTACAATATGTAAAACTAACAAATACCGGCGAGTTGCATTACCTATACTGCAACTAAATAAGTGTACATATTGTAAATATTGTAAATATCCATATCGATACACGCCTTACAGTATAAGTTTGGCCGTACAGTTCAAAATTGGTTTGCCAATCAGACAAAATCCCTGTGGGCATTGAGGAACTTATCCCACCACGCACGAGGTTGTAAATCTCCGTGTGGTAAAACACACATACTGTACTTGTCCGACAGTAATCGTCGATCCTACAAGGCCTTTTTTTTAGGGACTGAAGGCATAATAATCGCAGGGAAATGATCAGGAATATAGAGCGAATGCTTGAGTGTCCCCTACTTGAGTTGGCGTACCTTCTGCATTACAACCTTTATGATATGGGGAAGTGCGTTATCATGAAACAGCGGCACCCCTTATCACAGTTTTTCTGGACGTTTCATCTTAATTGCACGCCGTAATTTCTTCAGTGTTACGCCGTTCCGTTCTCCAGTGATGGAGACATCAGGTTCCTTGAATTCAATAAAATAGTAATTGGCCTCGATAATCCAAGAACAACGGTGGTGACATACTGCCCCATAGACTTTAGATATTCTCCGATGGATTTCCACCGGTGTTTGTCCTCCGGCAGACAAGAAAAGAATAACAGCACGTTGGTCCTGTTTGGATGCATTTGGTAATATTGTCGCTATAGTTCCCGTTGTCGCTTTTAACGCATCCAGCTCGGCAAAACATGACTGCCACACTAATTTCTTGCATTCGTGTCCGCGCTTACCTCGTCCAGCTCCGTGGCTTATAGGTTAGGAAGCTAGGCTTTGGCCGGAATGGTCCCGGGTTCGATTTTCGGGATGAGGTGATTTTAATATTCAGTAATTATTTCCCCTGGCTTGGGGACTGGGTGATTGTGATGTCTTCATTAATGAAACAGGAAACGTAAAACAAAACAAGTAAAGCAAAAAAAAAAAAAAAAAACAACAACAAAACACGCATCGGAGTAGCGCTGGTTTGCATATACGCTGCAGCAACGCCCTCAAATGGAGACTCTTTGATCACGCCTTAGGTGTATATTAATCGCATGTTATTTATTTAATTTCTTTTTACATATTCCAGGAATTGGAATTATTTTATGTTGACCGACTGAAAGTTACAATATCAATTGTCAATAAGGCAACACTAAAAATGGCTTCAAAGCTATCTAAACTCTATGTCCTCTCCAAGAAGTGGTGGAGATCGCGGTATCATCCACATATAGATGAATAACGAAGGTGAGATAAAACTGCCCTTCTTATTGAGGATTGGGCGTCCTCCACGTGGAAATAGAATTCCCTGTTCCTAAGGTATTTTATAACCTTAAGTAAGTGATCTGGGAAGCCTTTGTGCTTTAGTTTGTATAGCAGCCTATTGTGCCATACCTTATCGAAAGCACGACGGAAGTTGCCTGGAGGGACTGTGGAAAAACCTGGCGAAAAAGAAATGAACACTTTCTCTCAACTATTCAGAAAAGCATAGAATCATGAACATGTTTACGACTTTCTGACTTCAGAGCTTCTTTGAATCTCTGAGACACTTGGCATTTTTTCTGTATTTGTAGTTGTAGAGGAGAATGGTATGCCAAGGATACATTCTTGAAACACGTTTCAAAGTTCAACATTATACGAAACATACTGTATACTTTCGTAACGGAACAAACAAGATAGATAGATGACGCTACTGATGCATAGATGAACAAACGACACGTATATAAGAGCTTGCGTTCTTATAACAATTTATAGAAAATGTTACTGACCTAGTATTAGGTATAGATGCACAAACAACACGCAACTAAGGGCTTGCGTTTTTATTGCAACGCATAGAGGAAGATACTGACCTAGTATATTTAGATGGAGAAATAAATCGTAAATAAGAGCTTGCGTTCTTATAGCAGCGTATAGAAGATGCTACTGACCTAGTACATTTAGATGGACAAAGCAAACGTAAATAAGATTTGCAACACCTAGTCCAACGTTGGAACAACTCCTTGGACAGATATGGCCTGCGACTTAACGTCAGGAAGACTAAGTACCTCGAGTGTGGGGTACAAAGTGATGGGTCAATTAACATCGACGGCGTTGCGATTCATAAGACATCTCAATTTAAATAGGCCTATCTGGGGTCACTTTTCCAATCATATGGTGACACGCTCCCAGATGTTCGACGCAGAATCAACGCTGCCTGGATGAAGTTGCGCCAAGTTACAAGAGTCCTTTTCGATAGGAGGGTGCCAATGTACCTGAAATCTAACGTTTATAAAACCATCATTAGACCAGTGGCACTGTCAGCCACAGGCAGACATGAAAAACAGCTGCATGTCATGGAAATGAAGTTGCCTCGCTGACCAATTGGACTCACAAGACTGGACCACGGCAGAAATGAAGATGTTTGAATGGCATTTGGTGTGGCCCCAATTCCAGAGAAGATGAGAGAGAACTGTTTGCGATGGTATGGCCACGCAATACACAGAAGCGGTTCTTCCGTTGCGAGAAGAGCCTTAAACATCAGTCTTGATGGCCACAGACCACAAGGGCGACAAAAGAAGCGCTGGCTTGACACACTGCTGGAGGATATGCATGTGGCTGAAGGCTCTCCTGAGGATGTACAAGACCGCATCAAGTGGAAAGGGAAGTGCAGAACAGCAGACCCTGCAATTCAGCGGGATAAATGCTCAGAAGAAGTGGAAGAAGATGATGATGATGAAGAAGAAGAGAAGAAGAAGAAACTACACGTAACTAAGGGCTTGCGTTCTTATAGCAACGTATAGCCTAGGTGACGCTACTAACCTAATATATATAGATGAACACACAACACGTAATGAAGAGCTTGCGTTCTTATAGCAACGTATAGGTGACGCTACTGACCTAGTATATATATCAACAAAAACATGTAATTAAGGGCTTGCGTTCTTATAGCAACGTATAGATGACGCTACTTACCTAGTATATATATCAACAAAAACATGTAATTAAGGGCTTGCGTTCTTATAGCAACGTACAGATGACGCTACTGGCCTGTATATAGATGAACAAAGAACACGTAAGGGCTTACGTTATTATAGCAACGTACAGGTGACGCTACTAACCTAGTATATTTAGATGAACAAACAACACGTAACTAAGAGATTGCGTTCTTATAGCAGCGCTATGACGCTACTGACCTAGTATACATACATAGATGTTGCACACTGGACTGGCTGCGTGGCTCAGCGGTAACGTTCTCGCTTGCTGGGCCCTAGGTTGCAGGTTCGTATCCTGGCGCAGTCAACTGGCATTTGAGGATGCGCAAATGCGAGGGAGCCGTGTCAGTACATTTACTGGCACGTTAAAGATCCCCTTCGAGGCAAACATCCGTCACCCCGGCGTCTCTAAAAGCCACAGTAATTAAAAGGGACGTAAAACCAATAACATTATTATGATTATTGATGAACACTGGTTGCTATGATTACCAAGGCCTAAAAGCATACCCATTTTAGGAACACAATCGGGATAGCCACTGTCAGAGCAGGGATTCAAACCTCCAAACTCAGGATTTGCTGTGGCGTAATGAATAGCTTGGATAATGTGGAAACTAATGAGAGATTGATCACAAAATCATTTTAACAAAAGTTAAGATTTATCGCCATCAACTTGTTTAATCAACATTGAAATTGTTCTGCAAAATAGAGGCTGATGAGAACCCCACTTAGGGGCCGATAACCTCGATGTTAGGCCCCTTAAAATAACAATCATCATCATCATCACCATCATCATCATCATCACCATCATCATCATCAAAACCCCACTTAATCAACTCAGAAACACACTACACACACACATCTAGAAAGCGATAACAACCCCCAGTGTGTGAAAGTTGTCAAATATTTGGGCTTTCAATTTCTATCATAAAGCTACTCCTCGCTGAACCTATTCTAGGGCTATAAAGTTGCAACAGCAAATGAGAAGCGCTTGTTTTGAAATAAGGGTGGTAAGGGGAGCAGTCTATGTTCGCTAACGGGTGGAGACGACACAGCAGACAATAGACCGCGTTGCGGTGAAATGTCAATATCCTTCTAGAGATAACGAATTGAAAACTCATCCTTTCCAATACCGTCTCAAAAGATATAATACGAGTTTATTTACTATGTGTAAAGTGACACTGCCTTTGTGAGATTTAGTGCCAGAGGATCACTGCCTTATGCGAGAGGTATGATATAGTTCCAGAATACCGTGTGACGATTATTTGGCAAGCAATTCCATGAGAACTATCTCGAAGAAAGTAGAGTCTGCATTTGTGCCCTCTTTTACCTCATATTAATTATTAGAGAAAAATCTAAAGTAGGAGTAAAGATTCAAGAACAAATAATTTCAACTCTGAGATTTGCTGTGGACATTGTCAACTTAGCTGACTCAGCCGAGGATTTGAATGAGTTTTTAAATGTTATGGACACCGTCTTTAGGAAAGAATTCTTGATGAAAATCAATAAATGTATATCCAACAAGTAGTTCTGTGAAGAACTAAAGCCTATTTTCATATATCCTACTTATGATAATTGCCACTATCAACATACAAAATTTCAGTTTGTTGCTGTAATAGATTCGAAGATATTTAGAGCCGACTAAATATTTCGGATGGTCGCCATGTTGGATTTTTATATATGCAGGTCTTCGAGTTATGTACTGTTACACGAAGATTATAGTGAACGTGTAGTATTCAAACTTCAATCGCATGATTAGGACACAAGAAGTAAAAACGAGATTTTAAAATTTCGCACAGCTGCCATCTTGCGTTATGGAAACAATTGAAATAAATTAGATGCCAGTGGATTAACATTTGTATAAGGATTTACCGCACCAAGTTTCACTGCACTCGGATGGTTAAATTGCGAGAAACGTCCATTTGAATATTTGTAATTCGAGTCACCGCCATGTTGGATTTGTGATCACCAGGTTATTGAAAGTCCTATAGGTGAACTTATGTTCATAGCCCCTATGAACATAAAAAAATCAGTTTGATTGCTGTAATAGATTCGTAGATATTGAGAACTGTCTAATTATTTCCGATGGTCGCCATGTTGGATTGTTATGCGTGTATGCCGTGGAGTCATGCACCATTAAAGGAAAATTATTGCGTAGGTTCATTATTCAAACCTTCACTTCGATCGCATGATTACGACACAAGAGATAAAAACTTAATTTTAAAATTAGCACAGCCGCCATCTTGAGGTTATGTAAACAATTGAACTAAATTAAATACCAGTGCATTACAATGTGTATAAACATTTACTGTACCTAGTTTCATTGCGTTTAGATCATTAAATCCCGAGAAAAGTCTATTTAAAATTTTCAACTACGCTTGGCCGCCATGTTCGTTTTGTAGTAAACCGGTTTTTGAAAGACTCATAGATTAACTTCCAGTAGTGCCCTTTATCTCCGTACAAAATTTCAGGGTGATACCGCTAATAGTTTCAGGGATATAGAATGCTGGTGAAATATTTCGCACAGCTGCCATCTTGAGGTTATGTAAACAATTGAACGAAGTTAGATGTCGTTGCATTACAATGTGTATAAACATATACTGTACCAAGTTTCATTGCGTTGGTTGGTTAAATCACGAGAAACGTTTATTTAAAAGTCGCAATTTCGCTTGGCCGCCATGTTGGTTTTGTAGTTACCAGTTTTTCAAACGTCACATAGGTGAACTTCCAGTAGTTCCCTTTATCATCGTAGAAAATTCCAGTGTGATATTGGTAATAGTTTATGAGATATTGAATGCTGGTGGAATATTTCGCACAGCCGCCATGTTGGATTGGTGAGACGTAACACAATTTGAAGGGTACGGTCGGTGTCGCCCGGAATAGTGCTATAAAAATACCGAGTTTCATTGAAATCGCTCTAGCCGTTTAGATTTTATTTTGGGGGTGGGGGACACGCACACGAATGACACACATACGCACACACACACAGACACACGGACAAAAGGTGATCTCATAACCATATTTTTTTCATAAATGAAAATAGGCTAAAAATAATGGATTGCAGCCGAAAGAAATCAGAGATCTCTATTGACGTCAAATTGGCAGGTGAAAATATAAAGGAAGTAGAAGACTTCTGTTACTTAGGAAGCAAAATAACCAGTGATGGGTGAAGTAAAGAGGATATAAAAAGTAGGTTGACTCATTCAAGGAAAGCATTTCTATAGAAAATAAATCTTTTGTCATCCAATATTGATTTAGGTATTAGAAAGTCATTTTTGAAAGCCTTTGTCTGGAGCGTGCACCCTGTGGAAGTGAAACTTGACTGTTGAGAGGAGAATAGAAGCATTTGAAATGTGGTGTTCCAAGAGAATGATGATCAAATGGGTAGATAGAGTAACAAATGAAGATGTATTAAGACGATTGTGAGTGGTGAGATGTTTCTGGCGACTGCTAATGAAAAGATGAGATAGGATGGTAGGACACATACTAAGACACCCAGGAATAGCAAACTTAGTTGTGGAAGGAAGGGTCGAGGCCAAGAACTGTAGGGGTAGAACAAGGTTAGCAGTTCAGCATGCTACCAACATTATCTAGGAGGCGCTCTTTGACCAGGTTCTCTTATGTTTAACAGTAACGCATACATTGTGCTGTAAAAGTTACCGTATGGTTACCATGAAACGTGTTTGGTGTCTGATCCATTCTAAGCGTTTCTTCGAATGACAGTATTGTCTAAATTGTCGGTGTTGATATATTGACTTATTTATAATATGAGCTTGTCATTCTTCTTTGTTGTCTGTATTTAATATTTAATGTCGAGTACGGATCCCGTTAAAAATGTACTCGCGTGGGATGTAGGCTAGCCAGGCTATTATTATAGTCGTTGTCTCATACGCGCTGCAATAGAAGGTCTACTTCAGTAGTTTGTGATGTGAAAATGTTTAGTTAACATTTGAAGTTTCTGTGAAGTGTATAGTTGTATCCCAAAGGTTTGTAAAAATAGTCCCTTTAGTTGTAATCCATTTGGCTTCGGTGGCGTAGTTGGTAGCATGCTGAACTGCTATGCCCAAGATCGCGGGTTCAAACCGGGCCGAAGTCGTCGGATTTTTAAGAGCGTCGAAATCCCTCAGCCGGCGGGCCCAAGTCATAGATTTATGGCATGTAAAAGAACCTACCACTGCATTTGGTAGTGTGTAGCAAAATTTGTGGGCTATATATGGCTAGTAAGAAACGCTCTATCAAGTTCCAACGTTCGCCGCTAGGTGTCAGTGACAGTAGCATCTGGTAGCCAAAGTTGTAACTACCTGAAATTGAACTTGTTGGGAGCGTTCAATCAAAAATACTCAGCTATGGCCATTGGCTGTAATTCATATATTATAATTTTTGTCTGTAAGGAAGAACAGTATAGATTTTAATTGGTTGAATGTTAACCCTAAGATGAAAAGAGAAACATTAATAAATGTTGTTTTTTCGCCCACAGGTTTCTTGAGACGAAACATCTCATCCTGGTCCACGCAATGTCTCGAGTTTTATGTCACTCATAATATGGTGAGTACTGAATGTTATATCACAAACGTATCCAGAGTGAGAACGATTACGAATACGTGAGCTAGTTGCTTACAGGCTGTAGCTATTTACTACTAGTGTTCCCTTACCTCACGTGATGTGTTCTGATCTTGTGCAACCATGTGTATATCTTCGCATAGCCAGTTTGTGCTGTGAAGGGTAAACCACTGTGCTTTCACTAACACGTGAATTGAATTTAGGTGAACTTATTCAGCCAATCGCTCCTGCGGGGTGGTTTTCTAAACTAATTTATAAAAAATACATTCTGCTCTATATATTATACCAAATGTTGTATATTGAAGAAAATAATTACCCCTGGTAGGTTTTTATTAATGGGAAATCAGCTGTTCAACACTACCGTAGCCATTGATTGATTCAATATTCCTATATCTCGCTCATTAAATCGCACATTATAAGTCATCTGGTACCGTACTTCGTCATTGCCACGGCGGGTGAGTGGTTATCGTGACGGTCTACTAACCTCAAGCTTGCAGGCTCGCTCCTGGCCGTGGAAAGTGATTTTTTGAAAGGCGGCAAAAATTACGACACGTATGTCATACGATATTCGCATGTCAAATAACCCATTTGAATTCAGTAGGCCGTGTTCATAAGGGCAAAATTAATCTCGGGGAAATAACCCATTTGAATTCAGTAGGCCGTGCTCATAAGGGCAAAATTAATCTCGGGAGTATATTTAGATAGTTTTTGTTGTTTTAAGGGGGGAACTACGAGGTTACCTGCCCCTCCTATCGAGAGTTTCTGTCAAAATAAAGTTCCTCATTTCTCTACTAGAAAGCGCAATAGTGTTCAAGGATCATAGATATCTAACCTCCTTGTCTTTCAAAGTGCTTCAAAGAACAACGAAATTCGACACACAAGCTACCCTTTGGGTGTCAAATAACAAAGCTTGCACCCGGCAGCCGAGGTCATACGATATTATTATGATTATTATTATTGGCGTAGTTGGTAGCATGCTGAAATGCTGTTCCCAAGATCGCGGGTTCAAATCCGGCCGAAGACGTCGGTTTTCTTAAGAGCGTTAAAATCCTCCGGTATGCCTTCCTTTGGACGGGAAATAAAGCCGACGCTCCCATGTCACAGATTTATGGCATGTAAAAGATCCTTCCACTAACTAAACTTGTGTGAAGCTAAATCTCTAGGTTAGATTTCGTTGTAACGCTCTATTAAAATTCCAACGTTCACCACTAGGTGTCAGTGATATCTGGTAGCGATACTTTGGAACTACTTGAAAGTGAACGGAACTTGTAGCTCACCCTATGGGTGTCCACTTGAATCACCTACAGCCTCTGGCGAGCCGAACATGTCCTCGGACACTCCCGGCACTAAAAGCCATGCGCTAAATATTAATAATCGACATACAGTGCAACTTGGATAATTCAAACCTCAAGGGACCAGTAAAAGAATCGAATTATATATTAAAAAAAAACGAACTAAGAAACTTCTTTGAAAAGGCTAGAGAAAATATATTGTACTAGCTGAAGTATCCGTTCTTCGAACGGCTTTTAGTACTTGCTGGCCTAAATCATTAATATATATAATCACACATTCCTAATGTAGTTATGTTATTTCCATGTTACCAACTACATGTGTAGACTGCATGCATTTTCACTCACCAAATTATTAATCTGAGGTAGGAAAGTGAAAATCCTTAGCCTGCTTTCAGTCGACCGACCGGGTCAGGGAATGGAATGAATTAAATCCCCATCTAACAGCGAGGATATGAACTGTGCTAGCTGCCGAAGCCTGTCGCACTCCCCTGGGGCAATGATTAAATGAATGACGGATGAAATGAAATGATAGTGGAGATTGTTGCTGGAATGGAATTGTGACAGGGAAAACCGGAGTACCCGGAGAAAAGCCTGTCTGCCTCCGTTTTGTAGGTGTGAAAGTGCGTTTATTTATTGGAAATAAATATAAGCTTCAATGCAGTAAAAGTTAAACAACCTGTCTAAAATATTGAACACCTATCGTTTAACGTCTTCATACTATATTTAAACATATAAACATTATGCTAAAAATACATCAAACTTGATAGCAATTATCATATCCGCAATAAGTTATATTGCGGAAAGTACGTACCATGTCATGATAAAGAGTAACAGTAACGGAACAAACTTCAATCATCCCAAGTAATAATAACAAAAACAAATTAATCACAGACATTTTTTCTAAGTTTATGGTCTTGTGCGAGATTACGCCTAGTAACTCCGAGATGGTTCATCAGCGGGCTCTTGTGGTCTATTTGCAGACTACCAAAGGAGTAGCAAACTGTGCGATACCTCAATTCTTATTTAAAACACCTCAGCTACTTTACTGCGAGCGCTAAAGGCTAAAACAGTCTATCACCTCCCTATAAAGGCTTCCAAAATGATTGTATATTGAATTTCAGGTCCAAGCAATTAAAACTCAGCAACTTTTCTAGTTTACGCCGTGTATTGTGCGTTTTTTTATTGGCCGTGAAAGTCAAAATACCTACTTTATTGAAATAAATTTGCCCAGTTCTGCAGTAAGATTAATATGCACACTAAATAAACTAATGTGACAGTCGTTAGTCTTCAAAATATTCGTCTGTGAATTTGGGTTTCTGATCATGGTAAAAAAACGACAAAAAGCAGATAAATATTGGCCAACTGAAATATTCATTTAACGAAAAACAAATCGATAAAAAGGATGAAAGCATACCGTGCAAAGTAGAAAGCACTATAACATTGTGAAACAGCGTAAAGGTCCAAATACTCACATACAATAACCGGCACAAGAGTATAAAATTAGACTCAAAATCACGTCTCTTTTCGGACTCCAAAAACTACCTCTATAAATAAAACAGTTCATGTAGAGAATAACATAGACTAACATCGCTAGGCGTTGACCGTGTTTTATAAGACATATTTAGGTTTTACTCGCTAACCGTTGGAGATACACGAAAAGTGATAAGGACCTTTCGGATTGAAAATTAAATTTTAAAGCTCGTAGTGCCATCAAAAGTTTGCTATTTCTTAGCGTTCTCTTTTTATTTGAAATGGAAATATGAAAATAGTCGCCATTTTTAAATAGTGCAACATATCGAAATCAAAAGTAGCCTATATGTAAGCCTGGTAAATCAGCTACATCCATGCAAAATTTCATTTAAATCGGACCAGTGGTTCTTGCGTGATTGAGAAACAGACACACAGACAGACACACAGACACACACCATCTCATTTTTATATATTAGTATGATTACGTTTACATAATGATATACGTTCAACAATGCAGATTAACAGACAACGGTACTGTATAATGACTGTATCGTGAATAACCTCAAAAGTTTCAAATGATAAAATAACACCAAAATGTGTTATTCATTTGTTTAAGGACAGTAGTAATTCAGCAATCTAGTTAAGTCTTAGAGAAATCTACTGTTTTTCAAAAACGTTTGAGATTTTTCCCTGTTTCCTAAAATTAAGTCTCTCGGCCATCACAAAAGATCCTTAGAACGGAAAACAGAATCACTTACGTCATTTCTACTTAAACAAACCTAAGTTCTGTGATGTGGTTTGTTGCTTGGGCTGCACTCGGAACGTTTTTTTCGGGAATTTCCTCCACGAGTTCATCACCAGATGCGTCGTCACCATCTTGTTTTTCTGAGTTCAGGATTTCCTGACCCAACTGTTTGGCTTCCGAGCGGCTTTTTACACGTAAAAACATCGATTTATTCGAATTGGTCACACAACTGTTTCTTGAGCTGTGATTGGTGGGGGAAGCTGTTTCAAAATGAAAAATAGTGTTATAATGACCCCCATTATGATACAGTTTTCTAACATATAATATTTACATTTCGACATCGTCGAACATAAAATGAGAATATTAAACTAAGAGCATCAATCTAATATTAACATTCTATGAAGAAAGAGATATTCTTCTTCTTCTTCTTGACTGTAGTTCTATTTCGAACGTGACCTTTCACGCAATTCTGTTAGCCAGACACCGCAGTCTTCTGCTGTGTGCATTAATTTCTGAAGTGGCAGATCAGTCAGACTCTTCATCTGGTCAAGGTACCAGTTCGGGGCACGTCATCTCGGCTGTTTTATAGTTCTGTTAGTTTAACTACTATTGCAACTAAATATTGTACATATTGAGTCTTTGCAGTGGCTTCAGCAATAATTTATCGTCAATTAGTCGCTATGCGATTTTACATCCATGTTGTGTTTCATTAAAATTATGATTTGTAAGCGGTATGCATTTTTAAGTGCTAAACATGGTAATGTAGAGACACTATGCCATGTATTAAGCTCATTAGTAGTATTACATCGTAATTAGATAATATTTATTTTAATATTAATCATAAAATATCAGTTTTCCCATCAGTGTTAATTCTATATCGCGACATACTAAACTTGATTCCTGAGAGGAAAGAGTTCAAAAATGCTCATATCGTAATATTTCAGGAAACCATATATTGCATGAAAACTGGGACTACTACTTCAAACATAATTCTCTCATGCCAACACCCAAAGTGCTTTGAGCATTTGTTCCTAATGGAGAGTCTATGTCGACTTCTTGCATAATACTCCGCCTCATTTGCTTGAGAATGTGCCATTGAGAATGGTTGATGCATGATGGAGCTCCAGCATTAATGTTTGCAGATACCTCAGCCACATCCTTCCTGGACGGTGGGTTGAACGCTGGAGTTCTGTTACTTGGCCCGCATGGTCACAGGATATGAATCCCCTTGATTTCTGTTTGTAACGCCATTTTAAAGTGTCGTGTATGTTGAGCCAGGTAGGCCAGGGACGGAAATGGACTGTATAGAGCCATATGGCTGAGCAGTGGTCGCCTGGTAGGCCAGGGACTACAATGAGCTGTAGAGCCATATGGATGAGCAGCGATCGCCTGATAGCCCAGGGACTACAATGAGCTGTAGAGCCATATGGATGAGCAGCGGTCGCCTGATAGCCCAGGGACTTAAATGAACTGTAGTTCCACAGGTTTTTGTTTTTTAGTGATCCAAGTTATGATACAGAACTATAATGCACTAAGCAATTTGTTGTTTCAAATATATCATAAATTGGCGGTTTTATCCTCTTAAGGATAACATTGGGAAGGCTTCTTTCCAGGATAGCTCAGCACGTTTATACTAACCAAGATAGGTGAGTACGAATCTCTTCTTCGACCACCTGGAGACTGTTGCTACTGGCTTTCTAGAAAGTGTACGGTGCTGGTGACCACGGTGTACCAAGCTTTTAATGAATTAACAACAATACACTTTCTGATGTTATTATATAATTAACCGAAAATACCAATGTGTGTTTAATAACTTATTTCCACCTTCAGGGCTGCCAACTGTTGAAAAATGTACTCTATAGATTCTATCCTACTCTAAATATCAGAAAGTATGCAGGCCCACAGTCCTAAACTTTGCATACTATATTACCTGCAAATGTAGATTAATTTTCAGTGACCTATATACAGTAGGACACTTACTGCCAACATAAATCTACGCCTACTGATAGGTTTAATGTTTAATAACTTGTGACTTCCATACTAATAAATGAATTTATTTAAAGATTGGCACATATATAAATCATAATATTTCAATTTACGTTAGAGGATTCCATAAATGGCAGTGTCGCCGACCCGATTTAACGCATGCTGATCAATTCAATTTTTAAAAACATGTAACGTGCATACTATCTATTGGACCACAATCGAATATTGCATGTGCATAGTGTACTTTAAGGGATGGAACTAAGACTATATTCAGAGTCGCCAGGTCTGCCACTGTTGATAATGGTCTCTATAATTTTATGAAAAGTAGGCTCTTTAGTTCGTCACGGAACTATTTGTTAGTCTTTGCTATAGTCTGTTATAGATTTGGTTCTCTTTGCACATATTGTAATGTGGTATTTTCCACATTTTTACCCACAGCGACACTCTTCGGTCGGTTTATGAAATCTCTTGTCCTCGCTTATTTTTTGATCGAATCCATGTATTGCAAGTTTTGTTGTGACGTGCCTGTGGGTTTGGCAGTTATCCGCCATGGTGGTGTGATGTAGAAATCCAGTCATATTTCCTTTCTCTTCTGGTCTCTGCATTTATCAGTTCCTGATAGGTCAACTGGAAGCTCCATACGCACCAAAAACCACGATCATTTAGGCAGATCTCTAACTAAACATTAAAAAAAAACACGGAAGGAAAGTCCTTAGGAACATCTTTGACCCAGTGTACATAGAAGGATTGAGGACGAAATGGAGGTCTCACGAGTTATATCAATTATCTGGAGAAAAGGAGCCTCCGTGGCTTAGGCGGCAGCACGCCGGCCTCTCACCGCTGGGTCCGTGATTCAAATCCCGGTCACTCCATGTGAGATCTGTGCTGGACAAAACGGAGGCAGACAGGTTTTTCTCCGGGTACTCCGGTTTTCCCTGTCACGATTTCATTCCAGCAACACTCTCCACTATCATTTCATTTCATCTGTCATTCATTTAATCATTGCCCCAGAGGAGTGCGACAGGCTTCGGCAGCCGGCACACTTCATATCCTCGCCGCTAGATGGGGGCTTCATTCATTCCACTCCTGACCCGGTCGGAGACTGGAAGCAGGCTGTGGATTTTCATTTCATCTGGAGAAAAGATAACAGACACAGAGGCGATTGTAGTTTTTTGGACATATTCAAAGAATGGACAATGAAAGACTTACTAAAAGAATATTTTAATCATGCATTCTCATTAAAAGTCAAGAACAACTGGATAATTGAAATTGAAAACTACCTTCAAGATATCAAAGTAACATACGAAATTTTATGGGGCAGGTTTTCGCTTCAGATTGTTGGTGAACAAACATCACTTTGCTGCAACTCCCAGATGAGAGTCACCGCTGCATGGACAACAGGAAGGAAGAAACATAATAGTGAGAGAATGAAGAGGTTTTGGGAAGAGAAGAAAGCTCATTTGTATTCATCCGTTAGATGGGTTAAATCACGCTCCTTAGTCGGGCATAACGTTGTTAAAAATAACAGTAATAATAATAATAATAATAATAATAATAATAATAATAATAATAATAATAATATCTACGATACGACCAGGAAAAGGAGGGTTTATTTCTTTGGACACGTAATAAGGATGAATAACACCAGACTCACAAAATAAATTTTCAGTCATGTAAACAAAAGCAAGATTGGTAATTAATGGTTACAAAGTATAAAAAGGGATATGGAAGACATGGAAGTAACATTAGATATTATTCAGGACAGGCCACTTTTCAGAAATATGATCAAGAATTTCAAGGGTTTCCAGGAGAAGGAAAAGAAGAAGCGGGTTAACATCTGGACGGAGGTGAGTTAGCCGTGGTGGTTACTGCATGACTGATGGCAGTCGCTCACATCCGGGAGGCGAGGAGGTTCGAATCCCCCCGCCGGCAACCTTGAAGATGGTCTTCTGTGGATTCCCATCTTCCTTCCAGGCAAATGCCGGGGTTGGTCCCTAACTATAGGCCACAGCCGCTACCTTCCAACTCCTCGTCCTTACCTTCCAACTTCCCTCCTTCCCTCCCCAACGGTACTTGTAGCTCACCCATTGGGTGTCCGTCTCGAAGCAGCTACAAAACTGGCGAGCCGAACATGTCCTGGGACACTCCCGGCACTAAAAGCCATACGCTAAAAAAAAAAATCTGGACGGAAGAGAGAAGAAGGAGACAAAGTGAAGTAATGAAGAACTACTGGGAGGCAAGAAAGGATAAAGAACATAAGAGACAGTGAATGCAATGGGTTATTTTACACGGTCCAAGGATGGCCAAAATCGAGGAAAGAAGAATGATAATAATAATAATAATAATAATAATAATGAAATAAATCCACAACCTGCTTCCAGTCTCCGACCGGGTCAGGAATGGAATGGATGAAGCCCCTATCTAGCAGCGAGGATATGAACTGTGCCGGCTGCCGAGGCCTGACGCACTCTTCTGGGGCAATGATTAAATGAATGACAGATGAAATGAAATGATAGTGGAGAGTGTTGCTGGAATTAAATTGTGACAGGAAAAACCGGAGTACCCGGAGAAAAACCTGTCCGCCTCCGTTTTGTCCAGCACAGATCTCACATGGAGTGACCGGGATTTGAACCACGGACCCAGCGTTGAGGCCGGCGTGCTGCCGCCTAAGCCACGGAGGCTCTCATAATAATAATAATAATAATAATAATAATAATAATAATAATAATAATAATAATAAACAAAATTTAGCGGATAGAAGAAGAGCTTTTGTCGGTAAAAAGTTGTTGTCAACTTTGGAAATCAATGATATAAAATGCGAAATCGTAGAACAACTCCAAATCAGAGACTCCGAAAATCTCATACTGCAATTACGGGGAGAACAGGTTGCTTTGGAAGAAAAAGATGAATTTCAGTTGGAAAGAGAATCTCAGTCACAAGCTCGTCTGCATCAAGATATACAATACGCTGCGTTGTGTGAACAAGCAGTCCTCTATTTCCAACAAGCAATGGAGAAGTATTATGGGACCAACCCATGTAGTCGTCTCAAGATCCCGAAGGTAAACACCTCTGTAAAGTTTAGCGTAATCGTGAGCCATCTTAACAACACAGTTGTCTCTAAAGCTCTAGATGGCGTGGATGATATAGAGTACGTCCAACTGGTGATTTATTGTGGTGCGTTAGCTGCCGTACAAGCGATCGGTATTAAAATTGTGCCTCAATATGCAAGGGTCCGTGCGAGCTCATTGATGACTCCCCCATGGCAAAAGCGCCTGGAGAAGAAGATTGAGGAGCTTCGTAGAGAACTTGGTCAACTGACACAATTCAAAAGAGGAAATCGGTCCCTTAGACAAATCAGGAATGTAGTGCGCATAATAGAGCCAAGTCGTTTAGATGAGCTGGATCAAGACAAGCTGTCGGAAATAATACAGTAGACACACGCACTCAGAGATTGGCTGTCTATAGTAAACGGCTACGCAGGTACAAAGGAAGTCAAAAGAGGAAAGATCAGAATGGAGCATTTGCATTGAACCAGAAACAATTCTACAACAGCTTGCAAAACTCTCATTCAGGACGTCAGAATAATACTCCTTCAATCGAAGAGGCCACTAATTTCTGGGCTAATATTTGGGAAGAGCCCAAAGACCACAATTTTCGTGCCAACTGGATGATAGAAGAAGAGGAGAAGTTTTCTGATGCGATTAATGAAATGAATAGCCCTGACATCATGGAGCATGAGGTGAAGGCAGCGACTCTACGTACACAGAACTGGAAAGCACCTGGGATTTTATACACAACTACTGGTATAAGAAGCTCACAGGTGCCCATGAAGCAATAGCCAAAGCCTTCACGCGAATTTTACGATTTCCTGAGGAAGCTCCGGAATTTCTATTCATGGGAGATACCTTCTTGATACCAAAAGGTGAAGAATCAAGAGATCCGTCGAATTACAGGCCCATCACTTGCCTCTCGGTGCTTTACAAGCTATTTATGGCAATAATTGCGGAACGAGTGTATAGGCATTGCGAGGCGAATGGGATACTCGCCGAAGAGCAGAAAGGGTGCCGACGGAAAACGCAAGGCTGCAAGGATCAAGTCATAATAAATTCAGTTATCGTAAATTTGGCTATGAAAGGACAAAGAAACTTGTGTATGGCCTACATTGATTACAAGAAAGCCTATGACTCCGTACCTCATTCATATTTGATCGAAATATTAAAAATCTACAAGTGCGATCCCATCATTGTCCAATGCCTACAATATATCATGTCTAGATTTAATGTGAAACTTCATCTAAAAGACCGATGCCAAGTCACTCCATCCCGTGCAATTCGAATCAACCGTGGAATATTTCAGGGAGATTCGTTCAGTCCTCTATGGTTCTGTCTGTGCTTAAACCCGCTCAGTGGGCAGTTAAATAGGAGTGAAATGGGATTTGAGATGCGAGCTGGTGAGGTGAAGCAGAAGGTTTCACATAGACTGTACATGGATGACTTAAAAATCTATGCAAGCACACGGCGTCAACTGCAAGGGCTCTTAGATATTACGCAGACGTTTAGCGACGATATGGCGATGGAATTCGGACTTAAAAAATGCAAGGTGATCATACTGGCAAGAGGGAAACTTGATAGAGCAGAGGGCTTCAATGTTGGTCTAGATGAGCTAATCGAGTGTTAGGATGAGGGCGAGACCTACAAATACTTGGGCTTTCTTCAGCTTCGAAGGATCCGACACACACAAATTAAAGCCAATTTACAGAAGAAGTTCTTTAATCGAGTGGATATGGTTTTGAAATCATACTTGGATGCAGGCAAGAAGGTCAAAGCCCTTAACACCTGGGCAGTATCTATACTTACGTATTCGTTCGGGATCGGTAAGTGGTCTAAGACAGATTTAGAGCAGATAGAACGGAAAGTACGAGTGTCAATGACAAAATATCGGCTTCATCATCCAAAGGCAGCGATCGAGCGTATCACACTACCACGGAGCGAAGGCGGTCGAGGGGTCATTGATCTCACAATCGCCCAAAGTAGGCAAGTGGAACGTCTGCCACAGTACTTCTTTGGCGCAAGAAATACTCCTCTGTATGAAGTCATCGTTGAAAGTGATAAGAGATTCACACCACTACGACTTGCAGACATGCAATATGACACAAAAGAGCACGTTACTTCGTTTGAACAGCTCCAGATGGCATGGTTACGTAAAGAACTACATGGTGTACACCCTCATATGCTCAGCCAACATCATGTCGACCGATCATTGTCGAACTTATGGTTGAAGCATTGTTCGCTCTTCAGTGAAACTGAGGGCTTTGTAATTGCGATACAGGATCGTGTCATTGCAACAAAAAATTATAGAAAGCACATCCTTAAAGAGAATGTAGCAGATGATCGATGTCGTAGATGCACCTCAGCGCTGGAAACCATCGATCATATCATCGGTGGCTGCTCTACGCTGGCTGGTATAGAGTATACCTAGAGACACAATGATGTTGCTAAGATCTTACACCAAGAGCTAGCTATAAAATCTGGACTTCTGGATACGAGCATGGTGTACTACAATTACCAGCCTGCCAACGTGCTTGAAAATGAGGATTATAAGATGTATTGGGATAGACCTATTTTAACCGACCAGAAAATCTTGGCCAATCGACCTGATATTGTCTATCTCAATAAAAAAAAACAAAAGGTCTACTTGATAGACGTTGCTGTCCCACTTAGCCAAAATATGCAAACTACCCAAGCTAAAAAGACAAACAAGTACGCACAGTTGGCGGAAGAAGTACGAAAACTATGGGGCCTAAAAAGCGCGAGAATTTTGCCAGCGGTGATCTCTTCCACGGGAGTTGTTCCAAAGACGTTGGCAATGGCTTTGGAGGAACTGCAAATGAAACACCTGGTTGCCAGAATACAGAAAGCAGTGCTGCTGGATACGTGCCATATTTTCAGGTTATTCTTATCTCAGTAATAAGTTTACAGGATACTTGATTCCAAATCCGTATATTGTAACCTGATTTGTACCATAGGCTAATTATGAGAAATCAAAGATAATAATAATAATAATAATAATAATAATAATAATAATAATAATAATTTAATTCCTTCAGGAATAGACGATTGAATTTATACGGCCACATTCTCAGAATGAAAAATGACAGGTTCACCAAAAGGATTCTCTACCTTGCTCTCTCAATGAAAGTCAAGAACAAACTGGCTTAGTAAAATAGAAATAAAAACCATCTAGAAATACGGAGGAAATTTTATAAATTCGACTCCAGTTCAGAACATTAATCAATAACCATAATTTCTCTGAGAAAATTGTTCCAGGACCAAGAAATCATGGACGGAAGAACGGGGGAAGATTAGTGCCCAGATGAAGAGATTTTGGGAGAAGAAAAACATCATTAGCCAAATAAGTTCTATCACGCTTGCCACAGTGGGTGAGTGGTTATCGTGCCGGTCTACTAACCACAAGCTTGCAGATCCGCTCCTGACCGTGGTAAGTGATTTTTGAAAGGCAGCAAAAATTACGACACGCATGTCATACGATGTTGGTATGTCAAATAACCCATTTGAATTCAGTAGGCCGTGTTCATAATGGCAAAATTAATCTCGGGATTTTCTGCCAACACAAAGTTCCTCATTTCTCTCCTATAAAGAGCTGTAGTGTCAAGGTGCTTAGATATCTAACCTCCTTGACTTTCATAGTGCTTCAAGGAACAACAAAATTCGACATGCAAGCTACCCTCTGGGTGTAAAATAACAATGCTTGCACCCGGCACCGAGGCCATACGATAATATTATTAGTTATATAGTAGGACATAGGGATGTAAAAACAATAAAATAATAATAATCATAATAATAATAATATGGACTCTTGGTTCCAGGCCTTGTTTGCTCTTGATGTTATGTTCTGTCCAATAGAGAAAGCATCAATGATGGAATTACTGTGTGTTTAGTTTGTACGATCGGTTATACCAATATTTCATCTCGTTCTAAAGAGTATTCCTGGTGTAGTATTTGTGTAAACTCCGTTACAGTGGATGATAAATTATTGTAGAGACTCAAAGGGGTGACCCAGGCAGCTCACAATAAACTACTTCTATTGAGTTGTTGTTTCCAGGTCAGTGAGTTCGTGTCTGTCTGCTGTTAATGAAGACGCTGTTACGAGGTTAATATTCAGATGGCATTTTGCTGCCGAGTTGACGTGTTTCATACTTTCAATAATAATATTGCGAGCTTTGTAAACACTTCATTCAACCCGCAGTGTATATAAGCTGGAGATGGAGAGAACGTAGCTGGTTTCCAGTTTCACCATTCAGATATATGTATATTAGTTACTCCGCTTCAAGTGATAATTGAGCAGCTTTGTAAATATTCGTAGTTTTTCAAAAACAGTCAAATGCAGCCAAGCTTCGATATCTCGAAAATCCATTTCTCAAATTTTCGATAGCTCGTAGTAATTATTATTTCCCAAACTAACTCTCTATAATGTACATGTATCTTTTCTCTCTTCAAGTCGAATTTTTAAAACTCGATTTTTCGATATCTTGAAGCTTAAGTTTTATACTTTGGTATAATGAAAATCAAGATACATTCCAAACTAAAAATTACATAAGTTTACACGTATTAATGGCCTTAATTGGTAGCATGTGAACGAAATAATGTTAGCCCTATTCAAGTGATTATTTCACGTATTCCTAGTCGTATTAGCATTAGAAATAAAGAATTCGAAAAAATATGTAAATATGTTTAATATCCAGAATACTTATAAAGCTTATAAAATATTTAAAATACTTAAAAAAATATGTGCCTACTTTCACAAAACGTTGTCACCGATGATGAAGAAAGTTTAACAGGTATCAATGGGAGCGATGAAGCTGTTTCTTTGATTTAATCATATCTAAGGTTTTGGGGAGAATCGTCGAAATTTCAGTCTGAAGGCTGCTTGAACATTCTTAAGACGATTTCGTCTTACAAGTTTAATGTTGCAAAGCGTTGGAAATGCCTGCTTACACAAATAAGTAGTGCAAAAAGGCAAAACATGTTTTTTTTCTTTTCTATATCTACGTACTTAATTTGTTAATCATAAGCAAAGTGTGTCTCTTCAATCACAAGGGCCCTGCAAAGGAGTTTCCCTTGGACTATCTTATATGCAGACGATGTTGCACTTGCTGATATCACTAAAAGTGGATTGCAGTGTCAAGTTGAAGATCGGAACATCCGTCTCTCACAATTCGGTCTTCGATATAACAGGAAGAAGACTGAATACCTGGAAACCATTCCAAGCAACGGCTCCATCATAGTTGATAGAGATACCTTAACGAAGAACGTAAGCTTCAGTTATCTAGGATCCTGCCTGCAGACTGATGGTGGGATTGGGATAGCTGCAGAAGGATGAAGTAGGATAAAGGCAGCGTGGATGAGATGGAGGGAAGTCACAGGCGTACTCTGCGTCAAAAGGATGCCACTACATCTGTAGTAACAAAATATACCGCACAGTAGTACGCCCTGTTGCTTTATACGGCGTTGAACGTTGACCGGCCGATAAAGCTACGGAGCGCCAATTACACTAGATGGAAGTGCGTATGCTCCGTTGGTTCATGGGCATCACACTCCTGCATCATGTCAAAAAAAATGACACTGTTCGCCAGCAAATAGGCATCGCACCCATGACTGAGAAAGCACGGGAAAAGCGTTTCCAATGGTATGGTCATGTCCTGCGTGCTGCAACTGGAACAGTTGCCAATTTTACCCACTCGTTTGAAATTATTGGGCAACGCCCATGTGGACGTCCAAAGCAGCGCTGGCATGATACAGTAAATGCTGACATGAAGACTCTCAACTTAAGACCACAAGATGCCCGAGATCGTACAAAATGGCGAGGCAAGATCAAAATAGCGGACCCTGCACCAGCAGGAAAATGCTAGGAAGTAGTAGAAGAAGAAGAAGAAGATGCAAAGTGTGTATTTTATTTGGGGTCAGTTTTATAATTTAAAATGATCTTGTCGTCTTCGTCGTTACGCTGGGGTCTGGCGTTACGTTACGGTGACAGGACGAAATGTACTCAGATGCACTGAGGTGTGTGACGTCATAGTACCGCTTGGTGTATGTGTTCCCCGACAATCTCTACTTCGTTAGTATAAGACAAAAATCTCCGATTCTTGGATGTCACGGGTAATCTCGAGAACCACTGGATGGACTTTGATGCGGTTTTCACCATTCTGTAAAGGATATCTCGAGGAAAGATTCTGTAGAAAATAATTTATGTATGATGAAAGGAAGCCAAGCAGTAACGATTTCAGTGAAAAAGTCGAAAACAAACTTGGCGTCCGTGCGCTTCTTTAGCTTACGCTGGGCAAACCGTTAAAAATATCAATATACTATGAGCGTAAGAATTGGTCAGCATGAAAAGTTCTACAAAAAAGTCCGCGAGAGCATATCTCTATCTTCAATACATCGCCCACTACGAGTGTTTTTAGACTGGATGGAAGGGGCACGTCCCCGCGCGCTCTGTTGAGCATGACGGCATCCCGCGTGCTTGACCTATCTTTGCCCTTGGTTTGCACTTGCCGTTCGCGAGTAATTTGAAACCTGATAAGCAAGATATGTATTATGCAGATAATTTTCTAACATGTCAAGAGTCTTTGGCTTCGAGCGAAGCCAGAAGCCTCCAGTCTTTCTAGCATTTTTCAGCATTTGTAGCATTTAAAATGATACAAAGTCTAGTCTTTCAGACTGACTGTCATTTTTTACAAATATTTTGATTTTTTTAGGCTAGTCGTGGACCCCCTGGTATGGGCTCCCGGACCCAACTTTGCGAAACTCTGAGCTAGACAATACGTAATGAATGTGCACTCTGCTCAAAAGCACCTGATACAAAGGCCTGGGTTGAACATTGCACAATCTTGGAAGATGACATTTTGAATTGAACTGTTACTACGTGAGTGATGAGCAGGGCTGAAAAAGTGAGTGACATAATCAGCATTTTGTGTGAATTTGTTCCCACTCCATTCAGGTTCACAAATATTGCATTTTAATGAAACTCGCTGCTCGGGCACAAACAAACAATACCGGCTAACTTTTGATGTCAATATATGTATAGCTGTCACATCTAGTCAGATAATATAACACCGCACACATTGGGAAAGTAAACATGTAATTCGAATAGGAACACTGCAATGCTGTCGGAAACTCAATGTTTTATCAATATAAAAACCTGGAAAACCAGATGTCATCTTGTTATTTAGTCTCCAGTCTAGTTAGTTATTGTTGATTTAAGGGGCGGAACTACGAGGTCATCTGCCCCTAGTCTCCAGTCTATAGATTGGTTTGATGCCTCCCTGTTGTGAGCTATTGGTTTGTTGATAGTTGTGTCATTAAGGGGCTGATCGTTACATAAAGACAGCTTTGAAGTCATTTTTCAGTGCTGCCTTATGAACAATTTATATTGTAGCTTTCAGTCAGTCAACAATAAATTATTCCAATTACTGGAATATGTGAAAAATAACCTGAAATGAAATACATGCGATTAATATATATATATATATATATATATATAACCGCCAGCAGTGGTTACGCTGGCTAAAGTGCAGCGTTCGGTCATGGGGCCAAGCTCTCTGCTGACTCGGTAGACGCGTGGGTTCGAGCCGCACCGTCGGCCGTCCTTGAAGTGGTTTTCCGTGGTTTCCCCATTTTCAACTCCAGGCAAATGCTGGGATGGTACCTTCCGACAGGCCACGGCCGCTTCCTTCCACATCCTTGACCAGTTTCATTCATCTTCACCCATTCCATCTCTCATCCCGATGCGCAGGTCGCCCACGGGCGTCGACTAGAAAGACCTGCACTCGGCCTCTCAGGAGGCCACACGACAAAAAAATATACTAGCAACCAGGCCCGGCTTCGCCCGGGAATAGTTATGAATGTGCAACGAATTCTTGGCAGACGTAATTTAAAAATGGCGACGTTCATGGAACACAAATCCCCCTTCCGTCCAATCTAAAATCACTTATAGTGGGCGAAGTATTGAAGATAGAGATATGCTCTCGCGGACTTTTTGTAGAACTTTTCATCTGAACAATTCTTACGCTCATAGTATATCGATATTTTTAACGGTTTGCCCAGCATACGCTTAAAAAGCACACGGATGCCAGGTTTGTTTTCGACTTTTTTCACTGAAATCGTTACTGCTTGGCTTCCTGTGATCATAAATACATTATATTCTACAGAAATCTTCCTCAAAATATCATTTAAAGAATAGTGAAAACCGCATGAAAATCAATCCAGTAGTTCTCGAGATTACCTGTGACATCCAAGAATCGGGGACTTTGTTTTACTGTATACTAAGTAGATATATATTGTTACGGACTATTGAAGGAGAAGAAGAAAACTAAGGGATGACATGTTTCGTTCGTCAAGCGAGCATCATCAGATCCAAATATGCAAGACAAATAGCTCTACAGAACACTATCAAACCTGTTGGATCTGATGATGCTCGCTTGGCGAATGAAGTATGTCATCCCTTAGTTTTTTCTTCTTCTTCTTCTTATTCTTCTTCTTCTTCTTCTTCCTCCTCCTCCTCCTCATTGTGCCGTGGAAGCCAATAGCCTATAGCATATTTTTGAATATTATTATTTGTATTATTATTATTATTAATAATAATAATATAATATAAATGAGTTCTCTCACGAGCTAATTTTGTACAACTCAGAGTGCCATGTATTGTATCAGTCTTCCTCGGACGGAAATTGAACCCACGATCTTGAGACGCAGATGCACGTAGGAAGCTTAATGTAAGTGTTCAGGTTGACACACTTCCCGTCCTAATTAACTGCTGGCGTTTCATCTCCCTCCTATTAGAGCATGATTTACATTTTCTAACTTCATTTGCAGCTCCGATGCACCTTAAGAAGTAGTTTAGGTGCATTGTTTGCAGCGGCTTTATGACTTGGCCAATAAAGGCAGTAATCTTGCAAGCTGTGATAAGGGGAAGGCGCGCAGAGCATCGCATCATTGTAGCCGACTCACTGCCTTGTGTATCGCCACATGTCACCTGACGGAACTCATCGCATCGCGTCGCGTTCCTATGCTGACAGTTGCGATAAGCAACACAATAAGCGCCCCTTCACAGTCACGGCGCATGCGTGTTGCAGGTCACATGTACTGTAACTCGCCAATCAAAGTGGTATACAAGTGTCTTGGCGGATGGATGCTTGAATTCCCCTTAACTCCAGGGCACTGTTTCAAGGGTATTGAAGCCCTTCCCCCATTGACTGAAACAAGAATGTTACTACAAATCACATTCCGGGATGAATATTACCCTCCAGGCGAAAACAAGAATGTTACTACAAATCACATTCCGGGATGAATATTACCCTCCAGGTGAAAACAAGAATGTTACTACAAATCACATTCCGGGATGAATATTACCCTCCAGGCGAAAACAAGAATGTTACGGTACTACAAATCACATTCCGGGATGAATATTACCCTCCAGGCGAAAACAAGAATGTTACTACAAATCACATTCCGGGATGAATATTACCCTCAGGCGAAAACAAGAATGTTACTACAAATCACATTCCGGGATGAATATTACCCTCCAGGCGATACTGCGATTTTGGCTCACAATCCGTGGCCATGATTGTGATTGTTTGTTACTTTACAGGTTGGAACATCATGGATTTGAAAAATAATAATCCTTCTTCATTAAAATATTTGTTTGAATTCCATTTTCACTATCCTTCTTCTGTTATAGTTTTTCGATTTTCTTTATTTACGGTACCGGTATCTCTCTTACATACAGTATGCTTTTGTTCTGGGGTCTATCTGGAATATAAGCGTCATCAATTTCTGGACACCATCTTAACCATGACAACCAGTCGTCGTCACTAGGTATACTAGGTCAGTGGCGTCATTTATACGTTGCTATAAGAACACAAGCTCTTAGTTACATGTTGCTTGTTCATCTACTGTATATTGTATACTAGGTCAGTAGCATCATTTATACGTTGCTATGCAGATCTCTATATAATTATTGGCTTCATAGTTTCAACTACAGATGCTGGAAGGCTGTTCTTGTGAGTGTACAGTACTTGGATCCATCTAGCTGACTTCTATTATACTTGCACCTTGTGCCATCACCATTTAGAAATAACATGTGCTGAGGATGGTCATCGGTGGATGCTTTGTGTAGGTATGTATGGTTGCCTTTAAATGGCAAAAACAAAGGGAAAGAGGCACATTTTCTGGAAAATAAAGCAATGGCAAGATTCCTTAGAATCTTAAGACTGATAAAAGCATAACAATGAAAATTGAAAAGAAATTCAAAAATCTGAGAGAAAGATAAACAAACTTTGGAAATTAGCCTTGGCAACATAGAACATTTTGGAGTCCCTTAAGACATGTTTTAAGAACATTTCTCGGCTCTGACAAACTCCAGGTTTGGTGTGAGGGCTGGAACGGGTTAAATTTAGCCAAGTGTGGGCAGTTATATGTGGCTTCCTACGTCAACTTTAGATCACGTCCACATTCGTTTCAATCCTACGCACAGTTATAAAGAAAGGAAACACCACCAACACACAGTTGGCAAAAGTTCAGTTTTCTCTATGGTTGCTAACCTTATGTGGTATCTGCCATACAGTTACCAATAGAGAACAAATATACATATTTTCAATCACGTGTAATTTTTCGCAATTCCAATAATTGGGATTCCGAGGGGTAATCAGAAACTAAGGTTTCAAAGCCTGCACTGAAACGTATACATATTATTTCTTACAACTAATGAGTCCCCTAGTTCCAAAACCGGCCACCTGCATGTTGTAAAATTTTTCAGTAGAGCCAAAAACTATTTCTCATTATGTTATGCAAGTCAATACATTTCACCAAAGATAGGACAAAAATAATGCTTTTCATAGACACTGTGATTAATAATCATACATAATTCCTTATTGGGTCATTTACATTTTAAATTGACACATGGCCGATTTTAGAACTAACCATGAAATCGTTTTCCAATTTTGGAACTCAGAAAGTTAGGTGGTTGTTCCTGAATGAATAAGAAATAATTGCTTAAGTGTTCAGAATACTTTATTATGACAGTTATAAGACACATACAATTGTCCACTACAGTAGATTGAAACAAAAAGGATTAAATTCCTACACAGTGTCTGTGGTCTTTTTTTCACCTTAGTTGCACAACATTCTTCATTGGCACTACCTTTAGCATCTTCATCGTCATCCAGTTGCAGAACATTTTTATAGAATGCAAGGGATTGGATGCTTTTCCATTCAGCCCCAAAATGAATCTCTAACGGCTTCGCAACATCTCTATGTTTGAGTGGATTAACAGTAATACCACTGTTGCAGTTTAAGGACGGAGTGGCAGCAATAGTAGAATCGGACGCATCAGTCTCGACTCTGAAAGGGGCATTGTTGTCGATGCTACCAAGCGCAGCATTCTCTATAGCAGATATAAACGATCGAACGTTTATTGTATATCATGTAGACGACAATAATATCCAATAAGAACATCTAGCGACGTACAATTGACTGGCAACACTGGTAAAAATGGTGCGTTCCGTGTTACAGGCTTCCAAACTAACACATGGCCACTTTTGGAACTAAGAACATGGAGCAAACGGCCGGTTCTGGAAAAAATTTACAATTAAACTTCGCGATTTCTTTGAATCGGGCCGCATTTGACACTCCATGATTTAATCGTAGAAAGACAATATCCGAGACTACCGCTTTTTACAATAAAACGTATTTTCAATTCCATTGGATATGGTGGGTTTTGGAACTAGAGGACTCAAATACAGCCAACTGTACATACATTAGGTTATGTTTCGACATAGTCTTCATATCGGTTTAAGCACTTGCCGCATCGTGGGATGCGTTTGAATATTCTCTCATGGTAAAAATCCTATCCTTGCGTGTTCAGCCACGTCGTCCAGAATTGTTTTACCTCCTCGTCTGAAGCAAATTGTTGACGTTTTAGGTGCTCCTTCAAATGAGGAAACGGGTGAATGTCGCTTGGAGCGAGGTCGGTGTTGAAGGGGGGAGGGGGTCGATGATGTCTCAGTGAAACCGCTTCAACAGCGTGGTGGTTTTCTGGGCTGTCATGCGTTGTCATGAAGGTGGATGACGCCCTCCCTCGGTGAGAAGTCCTGGCCGCGGTTACGTGTTTCGCCCACAGAAATCGAATAACTGAGCGGCTCTCTTCCGAGACCAGTTTTCTAAACAAGTCGCCATTAGTTGTTTACCTACAACTAGCGCTGTAGGTGGAAGGTGGCTAAAACTCTGTACAGTTACCAACCTTAAGTATTCTAACTACCCTACACTACTAATTTCTCTATAACAGTCGAAATTACAGGAATATCGGCCTTGTAACCTTAGCTTCTGATCACCCCTCGTATGTTGTGTTGGCCGACTGAAAAGTTGCAATTTTTAATTGTCAGTAGGGAAACAGTGGAAAATGGCTCAACGTTTATCTATACAACACATAATTCTCAAACGACTGACCCTATTTGCACCAACACCTGTACAATCAAAATATGCATCGCCAATATATATTTTACTAGTAGGTACCCGCGGCTTCGCCCGCGATCAAGACAATGGGGACGATGCATTATTGCTGATAATTGGTCTATTCTATTACAGCAATCGCGGCTATAGGTGTGACCTTTCTAATTCTGAATTATCTGATACATACAGTATATTGATATGATCAGCAAAGTGGGAATTTTATAGAGTTGTGAAGGTCTGCAGGGTTCGATGTTACAATATGTTAACACATTTTAAAATTACGTTTTTGGTTTTGACATCTTCTGCTGAGACATAACGATTTTGTTGTCCGGATGCTCGCGAGCACGCCACATACAGTTGGCCATGGGAAAAAATGGTTTTGTCTAAATGTACACGTGCTACTGTTAAGTGTGTGTCATTGCGCTTTGTTAAAGAAGTTGCGAATATTGTTTGAAGAGGGAACTGCACTCTTGCACACTGGAATGGCAAATCTATCGGAATATGGGGAATTAAAAGTAATCTTTTCTTAAGTTATTCTGGATGTAATTTGGTCATACTAATTGATGATTTGAACGTAAACATATCCCTATTAATAGACCTATAGTTAAATATCGCTCACCTTGGCCGCTGATGTACACTATGCAGTCTCTTCCAGTGTTCCATCCCAGGGATTGAAATTCTCTAACGACCCTTTTGCCCCACATGCCTCTCTAAGTAATTAAAATTCCTGATTGTTGTTGTTTGAGTCTTCAGTTTTTTAACTGGTTTGATGCAGCCCTCCATGTCTCCCTCTCCTGAGCTAATCGTTTCATTTCTACATAGCTACCACACCCTACATCCGAGGCAATCTGTTTAACCCTGGTTTACCCCTACAGTTCTAGTCCGCGACTACTGTCGACCAAACTATGTACTCGAGTTTGAAGTTTCTTTGTGAAGTATCTGATAGACCTATATAAAATCCAATAACATCATCATTTTCGTCGTTCTATTTTACGTTAGATCATGTAGGTTTGGAATTTTTAATTTATATTTTAATATTTTTTATCACAGTTGGAACACAAGAAGTGCCCGTGCTTAAGCGATTTTCAACAATGCGTCACATTTAAGAATTATTATCTCACAAACCCGTCATCAGATCGAATCCAAATTTTAACACAATATACATTGGAATGTTGTATAACAGGTTTATTAATTTTAAAATTTTGTGTGTCCAAGAAACAAAGTAGTTATCATTTTTGTAAGGTAACATTTCCTCGGCTCGGGATGGTTTGAAAATGTAGTTCTTGATCGCGTTGTAATCCTTATACATCAAAACGGTATTCTGTATGATTGTGAAATACGTAAATTAGTTCACTTATTTTATATCCGTTTGTATTTGTACGGAGAATTAAGACATGGTTCACCAGTTAGCCGCTCCGGTAAAAGCAGTAGATCATTGCCAAGATGGGCTACATCACGAGTCATGGCGCGTCTCACTCGGAAGTGATGGGCTCCATATCAGCAACGCTGTACGGCATTTCCCGGAGCGGCTAGCTGGTGATCCATGTCTCAATTCTCCGCACAAATACAAACCGATATAAAATAAGTGAATTAATTTACCTATTTCACAGTCATACAGCATAACTTTTTGATGTATAAGGATTACAACGCAACCAAGAACTACATTTTCCAACGACCCCGAGCAGAGAAAGAGTTACCTTACAAAAATGATAACAACATTCGTTCTTGAACACACAAAATTTTGAAATTAATAAACCCGTTATACAACATTCCAATGTATATTGTGTTAAAATTTGGATTCGATCTGATGACGGGTTTGTGAGATAATAATTCTTAAATGTGACGCATGGTTGAAACACGCTTAAAAACGGGCACTTTTTGTGCTTCAACTGCGATAAAAAATATTAAAATATAAATTAAAAATTCCAAACCTACATGAACTAACGTAAAATCGAACGACAAAAATGATGATGTCATTGGATTTTATGAAGGTCTATTGGTTACTTCATAAACAACCTTCAAATTCGAGTGCACATAATATTTGGGTCGACAGTAAGCTTGCTATTCCTGGGTGTCATAATATGTGACCTACCCTCCTATCTCTTCTCTTCATTAGCAGTCGCCAGAAACATCTCTCCTCTCCCACTCGTCTTAATACCTCTTCATTTGTTACCGGTACCCTATCTACCCATCTGATCATCATTCTCCTGTATCACCACATTTCAAAAGCTTCAATTATCCTCTTTTCCGCTGCACCATTAGTCCATTAGTACAACTCAGCAACTTTTCTAGGTTTAAGCCGTGCCTTGTGCGGGGATTCAATGGCCGTGAAAGACAAAATACCAACTTTATTGAAATAAGATTGCCCAATTCCTCAGTAAGATAATTTAAGAAACAATAATAATTAGCGTGACAGCCGGTAGAATACGACACATTCGACTGTGAATATACGTCGCAGATCATGGTTGAAAACGAAAAAGAGCAGATCAAAATTGGCAAACAAAAATATTCAGTTAACGAAAAACAAATTTATAAAGAAAATGAAAGCATACCGTGCAAAATAGAAAGTATCTTAACATTGTAAATTCGAGTAAACTTCTGAAAGCTCGCTTACAACAACCAGCCGAAAGAGTATAAAATTAGACTCAAAATCACGATCGTATCCGAGCCCCAAAAGCAACCTCTATATATAAAATATATCTCATTTTACGCGTATCAATGCGAGGAGCAACGTTCGTGGTTAGAGGTGGGAACCGAACCCAGTGTTTTAAGGCCCTAAAACGAACGGTTTTCGAGATATTGCCAGAAAACTATCCCCGGTCTGCGAAATTTCAGCGGTTGCCATAGTAACGTTGATCTGTTTCTCAGAGGGAACACAGTTATTTGGGAATATCTCCGAAACCGTTCATTTTAGGAACTTAAAAAGTGTGTTTCGGGGTCCCTACAGGACCTCCGAGTATTGTTTCTCGTATGTGGCGGCTTAAAATGAGCTAAATCCGAACATTTTACCGACTGTCCTTGCTCAGTGCCAAAGGGCCGAGAAAAGTCACTTACAAATTGAATTTTCAAAAACCGTTTCTTATTGGGCCTCTACATACTCGGATCAACCAACATGCAAAATTTCAGCTTTCTAGGTCTAGTGGTTTGAGCTCTGCGTCGATGAGTCAATTTTGGATTGTCAATGCCAAAGGGCCGAAAAAAGTCACTTACAAATTGAATTTTCAAAAACCGTTTCTTAGTGAGCCTCTACATACTCGGATCAACCAACATGCAAAATTTCAGCTTCCTAGGTCTAGTGGTTTGAGCCCTGCGGTGATGAGTCAGTTTTGGATTATATATAAGAGATGAGACTTTCCGAGTCGATTTGATCGTAGAAATATGGATTATAGCTCTTTTTGCGCGTATCAATGTGAGGAGCAATGTTCGTGGTTTCCACTTCTAAGTGGGAACCGAACCCAGCGTTTCAAGGCCCTAAAACGAACGGTTTTCGAGATAATGCCAGAAAACTATCCCCGGTCTGCGAAATTTCAGCGGTTGCCATAGTAACGTTGATCTGTTTCTCAGAGGGAACACAGTTATTTGGGAATATCTCCGAAACCGTTCATTTTAGGAAGTTAAAAAGTGTGTTTCGGGGTCCCTACAGGACCTCCGAGTATTGTTTCTCGTATCTGGTGGCTTAAAATGAGCTAAATCCGAACTTTGTACCGACTGTCCTTGCTCAGTGCCAAAGAGCCGAAAAAAGTCACAAATTGAATTTTCAAAAACCGTTTCTTAGTGGGCCTCTACATACTCGGATCAACCAACATGCAAAATTTCAGCTTTCTAGGTCTAGTGGTTTGAGCCCTGCGTCGATGACTAAATTTTGGATTGTCAATGCCAAAGGGCCGAAAAAAGTCACTTACAAATTGAATTTTCAAAAACCGTTTCTTAGTGAGCCTTTACATACTCGGATCAACCAACATGCTAAATTTCAGCTTTCTAGGTCTAGTGGTTTGAGCCCTGCGGTGATGAGTCAGTTTTGGATTATATATAAGAGATGAGACTTTCCAAATCGATTTGCTCGTAGAAATATGGATTATAGCTCTTTTTGCGCGTATCAATGTGAGGAGCAATGTTTGTGGTTTCCACTTCCAAGAAGTGGGAACCGAACCCAGCGTTTTAAGGCCCTAAAACGAACGGTTTTCGAGATATTGCCAGAAAACTATCCCCGGTCTGCGATATTTCAGCGGTTGCCATAGTAACGTTGATCTGTTTCTCAGAGGGAACACAGTTATTTGGGAATATCTCCGAAACCGTTCATTTTAGGAACTTAAAAAGTGTGTTTCGGGGTCCCTACAGGACCTCCGAGTATTGTTTCTCGTATCTGGTGGCTTAAAATGAGCTAAATCCGAACTTTGTACCGACTGTCCTGGCTCAGTGCCAAAGGGCCGAAAAAAGTCACTTACAAATTGAATTTTCAAAAACCGTTTCTTAGTGGGCCTCTACATACTCGGATCAACGAATATGCAAAATTTCAGCTTTCTAGGTCTAGTGGTTTGAGCCCTGCGGTGATGAGTCAGTTTTGGATTATATATAAGAGATTATGATTTGAACCATTCCAGTGGGACCAACCATTAGCACTAGGTGGTGCAGATCTTAAATTACCGTAGTCTTGGAAACCTCAGAAAGGGCAAACCCAATTCGGACAAAACTCTGTATAAACGAACTACGCACCACTAAAACACAATTTATTATTATTTATAAGGTTCCGATGTCTAACATAACAGACTAGAGGTGTTGGAGATGTGGACATGTCGAACGATCTTACGAGTAAGCTGGATGGACAGAATCACAAATCTTGAGATATTGCGTAGAATTAGTCAAAATTAGCAAGTTACAATACTTGGGCCATATAATGAGAGGAGACAGGTATCGTCTTCTACAAGAAATTATTCAAGGGAAGGTTGAGGGCAGAAGGAGTCGAGGAAGAAGAAGGATCTCTTCGTTGGACGATCTAAAAAATGGTGCAATTGTAGTTCCAGTGAACTTTTCAGTGCCTGCTAGATCCAAAAAACAGATTGCTGTGATAATCGCCAACCTTCTTAGAGGAGACGGCACATGAAGGATAAGAACCATTAGTATCCTATACTGTATATTGTATTCTTCAGGAACTCGATCAGGCCTGTTCGTCTTTTGACCAAAAATTGCTCACACGACCATTACACAAATTGTTAAGTTATTCGTTAGGAAGGAGGTGGACGGGGCTTAAATTAGGAACCATCTCGACACTTGCCTGGAGTAGAAATTGTTAACAAAAGAAAGCCACTTCCAGGATGGCCGAGATGGTAATCGAACGCACCTCTTCTCAGCTTTGCCTCACTAGGCTGAGTGCAGCCCGTTCCAACTCTCAGATCAGAATTACATTTCTTGGCGGATTCGGGTATCGAACCCAAGACTTTTGGATCTGGACTCTAAGAAGGGAAGTATCAGGTAAGACAGGTCGAAACCTATCTTGAAACTTTGTGGGCCCAATCGTTGTACTAAAAGAGGACAGCGTGCGGTAAATCAGCCGCCAGATTGAACTGCAATGCTCCGAAATAATGTGGCGCATCTCTCATATAAATCAATGGGAAGTACTGAGTACCGTACATGTTGGAAGAGACAGCCCTGGCGAATCAGGCACTCAAGGCCGGTGGGAAGCAGCCGGCCGCTCAAGTCAGCATATACGCCCCACCACGCAACTACTCCGAGTGCCAGGGATGTCCAGCTCCGCCAGCCGTCATGTCTGAGTACCAGGATGTCAGGTACGACTTCGGAGCCTTGCAGTTCAATCTGGCAGCTGATTATCCACACGTTGTCCTCTTATAGTACAACGTTCGCGTCCACAAAGCTTCAAGATAGGTTTGGACCTGTCTTACTTGATCCTTCCCTAGTACGTACATACCCCGAGTTTGCGAGCTCTTGAATAGTAACTGTAACATCGAAGTTCCACCTTAAATACGGATAAAAATCTAAATCAAACTATATCAATACTTTTGTACAAAAAATCTATCTAGTAGGACATCTTTCGGCAAACACTGTGGCCTTCTTTAGCTATTAAGATAACATATTGATATTGCGAGCATATTTCAATAAGTGAGAAAATGTAAAAACTGAGAATACACTTGATGATTGTGTTAGCAAGATAAACATTTAAAAATAATCTAATATAAATTTAAAAACTTTTTGCAACCTAAATGAACGGTTGTTAATAATTATGAACTACTGTATATCAAAAACTATGTTAATGTATTGTTGTTTGAGTCTTCAGTCTTTTGACTTGTTTGATGCAGCCCTCTATGCTTCCCTGTCCTGAGCTAATCGTTTCATCTCTACATAGCTACCACACCGTACATCCGAGGCAATCTGTTTAACATATTCTACACTCAATTTCGGTAGGCAAAACTGGGAAGTGGCTGGTTCGATTCCCTCCTCAGCCATCCTGAAAGTGGTTTTCCGTAGTTTCCCATTTCTACTCCGTGCGAATGCCGGGATGGTTCCTAAATTAAGGACACGGCCACCTCTTTCCCAATCCTCATCTGAATTACAAATACACACACTAAGACTGTCATCACAATAACACAGGCTATCAGACAAATTCTACACTCACCTAAGTACACGGGGCTACATGACCATGATGTCGCAAAGCCCCTAAATGAATCAACAACCTACTTTTAGGAGGAAGTAGTTTCATTCTTAAAAAAAAAAAATTCGTAAGGAAAGGATGATGAAAATACTGGGCAAACGAAACCACGACAATTTCTTGGCCACAAATTCTACTCTACAGCTTCAATTACGATCCCCTTATGAACTTTCCGTCGTAACTCATCGCAAGGCTCGGCCAGGATAATAATAGCCATGCTGCGTGAAAATCGATTTAGTAGTTTGGACGCCAATCGCGCATGGCTAGACACACAGACCGATAAACACATCAGCAAACATTCAGTTCTATTGGACATAGTTCACGTGCTTAATACCTCTCCAGACTAGGTGCATCCGGTCCGTGGTTAGATTTCCATCTGAACATTTAATAAGGGTATTTTATCATGATATTGGTACGTGGCACCCGACTCATCCCATCTTTTAACAAAATTAAGCCGAGAGTAGTCACACGCTAATGACCAACGTTGTGTCCAGAAGTACCAATAATAAGAAACCGTACATTTTCTCCACTAAACGAAAGGTCATACAATTCATAAATATGTTTAAAACTTTCTGACTTCTAGGTTGACTTTGGACTTTTCTGTATCATTAGTTGTAGAAGAGAATGGCGTGTTGAAAATATATATTTGAAACTAATTAATTCTCTGCATTCTCCAAATTTTTCCGTTTGCGATCGTTCCGAAAATGGTTTTCGTGGTTTCCCATTTTCACCACCAGGCAAATGCCGGGACGGTTCCTTTCAATAGGTCCACTGCCGTTTTCCGTCCAAAATCCCTTCCCTTCTTGAAATGAAAAGTACATGGCCATTGGCTGCATTAATAAAATTATAATGTTTACATTTTCACGCTCAACATAACACTAAACGAATAAAATGTAACTAATAGCTTGTGTTCTAATAGCAACGTATAGATGACGCTACAGACCTGGTATACAGAGATGATCAAACAATACGTTACTGTTCCGTCCCATAAATCAACAATGACTAACTAACTAGCAAAAATCACGCAACTAATAGACTACACGTAATTAAGAACTTCCGTTCTTATAGCAACGTATAGATGACAGGTGAAAAGCTAAGGGAACTAGCAGGCTTCTGCTACTTAGGAAGCATAATAACCAGTGATGGACGAAGCAAAGAGGTTATAAAATGTAGGTTGGCTAAGGCAAGGAAAGCATTTCTACAGAACATAAATCTATTTCTATTTTTGGGGTACACTTAGCCACGAGAGGCAAATCTGAGAAGAGGTGCGGTTCGATCCCTACCTCAGTCATCCTGGAAGTGGTTTCTCGTGGTTTCCCCCCAGGCAAATGACGGGATGGTTCCTAACTTAATGCCACGGCCGCCTTCTTCCCAATCTTCACCTGGATTACCAATGCACACACTAACACAGCCATCATAATAAAAAAGGTTATGAAACAAAATTCACACACATACACACACACCTAAGTACATATGGACCTGAAAGACCACAATGTCAAAGCCCCTCCCCCACATGAAATAACAATATTAACTCAATGTCTGCTTTCATGAGATGTTAATAGATTTCCCATTTTTTTTATACTTTTTGAGGAAATTGACGGATTTTGAGATACAATTTTGAAAGGTCAATGAAACCAAAGACGTTATTTAAAATTATGAATATATGGGCCAGAATGCAAGAGAAATGAAAATCCACAGCCTGCTTCCAGTCTCCGACCGGGTCAGGAATGGAATGAATGAAGCCCCTATCTAGCGGCGAGGATATGAACTGTGCCGGCTGCCGAGGCCTGACGCACTCCTCTGGGGCAATGATTAAATGAATGACAGATGAAATGAGATGATAGTGGAGAGTGTTGCTGGAATGAAATTTTGACAGGGAAAACCGGAGTACCCGGAGAAAAACCTGTCTGCCTCCGTTCTGTCCAGCACAGATCTCACATGGAGTGACCGGGATTTGAACCACGGACTCAGCAGTGAGAGGCCGGCGTGCTGCCGCCTGAGCCACGGAGCCTTGGCCAGAATGCAAGAAATTCCCTGAAATAATTGCAGGGATAGGCTATTGAGTATTTTAATACAAAAATATTTGTAAACCCTTTAAGAACTAAAGAATGAGACACCCCTGATGTAGGATATTATCATATTGAACTCGTCTTACCCGCAGAGTTCCAAGTAATACCCCACAAAAGCGGCTTTGTATCCAGCAAACTTTCGCAAAGTATTATGTGAGAGTAACACGGAGAACAAACCAACTTGTAGAGGGTAAGTGAATAACCTGATATTGTGCTCATGTTGATTAGCTCGAGCCATAATTAAAACGCACCTTCCTTTAGCTCCTAAAAGTCAGGATATTCTATGAAGAAACGTTATCAGCTGAGACACACTTGAGAATTATTGACTTCCATAACCGTGGTAAAATCACGCTATAATACCATAATAGTAGGTTAATAATAATACTAACCTATCAGAGAAGGAAGCCTTCATGTCACGCATTAATAAAATGGAAATGACATACAACCTGACTAAAGACATCTACAATAAGAGATCGATATCCTTAAACCCAAAATTAGACATTACTGCACTGTTATTCGACCAGAGGCTCTGTATGCGGCTGAGACTCTAATAATGAACAAGAAAGGTCTAAAGCAAAAACTAGAGGCTAAAGAAAGGAAGATTTTGAGGAAAATCCTGGGTCCCATCAAAGAAAACAGCGAGTACAGAAGGTGTCACAACCACGAATTGTACAAGCACGTGGAGAAGATCAGTGACACGATTCGAAAAAGAAGAATTGCCTTTTATAGTCCCGTGACACGAATGAGCCCAGGCAGGATATTAAAACGGATATTGACGTACTTTCAAGATAAGAAAACCAAAGGGGCAAGGCTTACGGAAGTTGAAAAAGATCTACGTGAAATGGAAATTTCCCCTAAATATATCCAGGAGCGTGTTCCACTTCAGCAAAAACTACGTACGCACAAAGGTTTTCAGGAAAAGCCGAAGCTGAAGACAGGGAAGGCGTGGTCCAAAGAGAGAAAAGAACAACACCGGAGACGAATGTGGGAACACTGGGCGGTAGTTAGAGCTCGGAAGAAGAGACAGTTGAACTGACGTGGTCCCTAGTTGGCCGAATCGAATAAAGAAGAAGAAGAGTAATAATAATAATAATAATAATATTATTATTATTATTAATAATAATAATAATAACAATAATATAACATCAATATTGATTGCCTCGCATTTGCTGATGAACTCGCTTTGATTGTTTCCTCTCCAGAAATAGCCATTCATTAAGTAAATTACTTACATGATTGTGCAACCTATTAGTTAGTTATTGTTGTTTTAAGGGGCGGAACTACGAGGTCATCTGCCCCTATTGTGCAACCTAAATAGAATTGAAGATATCTTACACTAAAACCCAATTCATATCTAATATAAAACAAGCTCCAGCTCATCTTCAAACCACCCACGGCCAGATTTTAAAATTTCAAAAGTTTAAATATCTTGGTGAGTGGATCGAACCAAATAATTCTGAAAAGTTCACCATCTCAACACGAGTCAATACATTCGAGACAGCCTTCCACCTCACACACCAACTCTACAATAAAAGGAATGCAAAGTTAAGACACTATCAAACTGTGATTTAGACCGGAAGCACTGTATGCAGCGGAATGCCCAACAAACCGCGCAGCTGGCTCGATCGAGAGACTTGAAGAGGAAAGAAAGATCATTAGGAAAATTCTTGGTCCTAAGCTCAAAGATAGAGGTTACAAGCTCTGGAGTAATTCAGAAATATACTCCCACACTGAAAAGATCTCAAGTGTAATCAGGAAATGGAGAATAACATTCTACGCCCACCTCCTCAAAATGTCAGTCAGTATATTCTCCAAGTATACGGGGCTACATGACCGCGTTGTCGCAGCCCCTAAACTTAAGAACCAACCAACCAGATTCACCAATCGTCTATTATCACACTTCTGAGGTTTAAAGGTGATGCCTCTTGGCTGGCAGAAGTGGATATGGACTTGTTAAAGTTTGACATTTCTGAATCAGATATCTCGCCCATTGAAACAAAAACTCCGTCAGGTTCATCAAGAGGAAGTAAAACCCAGCAAGAGATATGTTCACTCGGATGAATGGAAGAAATCCCATTCCGAAAGGATGAAGGCGTGGTGGGCTAAGAAGAGGAAAAATAGTTGAGATCTCGCGGTCCTTAGTGGCCTCAACGATAAATGTAAAGTATGTAATAATACACGATATAGCATCAAAGGCAGGTCTCCAGATATCGTACGAGAAAACACAGTACATGGAAAATCGACATCAAAATAACAATAAGAAAAAAAAACTCCGCTAGAGATGCATATGGCACAATTTCCTATCATACTACGATCGGGACTAGACAGTAGGGCCAACGTGGAAGGAGCCACCAAACTCCATAAGGCGTACAGACTAACGTGGAATTACTACAACAAAAGAGTCGTGTCACGTAATGCAAAATTACACTACAAGACAAGTTGTTTTGCCGGAGGCATTATACGCTTTAGAAACCATATCTCTTGGTGGTCACTCTGAAATTATAAAAATTGAAAAGCAAGTACGGAAAATTCTCCAGAACAGTTATAGTGCCAAGAGAGAAAATGGAATGTGGATTAACAGGAGAACAGCGGGCCTTTATTCCTTAACTGTCAGGTTCATTGATGCCGTACGCAAGAGACGTCTGCAATTCTATGCTCATATCTATAGAAAGGAAAGCGACAGACCAACTAAAAGATTATTTAACGTAATCAACTCAAAGAAGGTCAAAATAAATTGGCTAGAAGAAACTAAGGCGGACCTCTACACAACCCAGGACAAGGAGCGCTAGTCGCACCGGTAACTGGAGCCCAAACGCCTCGCTCCTCTCGCAGCCAGCGGCTCCAATCAGAGATTGTAAATGTAATTGGTATTCTGCCCGAAGGCAGGTCCGAACCTCCAAAGAAGCTATCCTCAGCCGGAGTTTACGTGCGGTAGGGTGTCCAGGACCTTTCCGCTCCTGCTTAGGCCTATGTTGGCCAACAGCGCGCAGTACCTACAACCGGTATACCATCAAAGTTCTGACCATGCCCAATGTTGCTTAACTGCGGAGTTTTCATGGGATACGGTGTTTCAATATGGTCAGGCCGTTGGCAATCAGAGATTAGAGAGCCTTTAGTACAATAGTAGGCCTACGCGAACACAAATTCATGGAGAAACCTAAGAAGAAAACTGGTAGGAAGTGGTCCTCTTCGAGGATGAATGTACCCTGCGCCAACCCTCAGACCAGAAAGCACAATATGAACGAATTACATTGAGAAAACTAGGCTATGTTATCAAAAGGAAATTGTTGTGTATTTATTTGAGTTAACATGAACATTCTAGAAAGTGTTGTCTTAACATGAACATTCTAGTCAGTGTTGTGTATTTAGGCTACTTGAGTTAACACGAACATTCTAGTCACTATGCTCAGAACATTCCAATCTGGAACATTCGATTCTGGAACTTTCCAGCTACTATGTATATATGCACCCGCGGACTGTAGACGACAGTTCCGCTCAAGTTAGTTCACATTGTGTATCGTTGTGTATCGACTAGTGTTTAATAAACCGTTGTGTTATATTAACAAGTGTATGTTATTTATCTTGTATCTCCCACGATATAACAGTGGTGCCAGAAGTGGGATAAGATAAATAACGTTGTGAAACCGAGTGACTTTCTAACCTCAACGCAAGTGTTGCACCGAACGACGTTCATCGCAGTGCGTGTTGGAAACTAAACCGAGTGAACTTCCTAACCTCAACGCAAGTGTGTGCACCGAACTAAGTTCATCGCAAGTGCGTGTTAGAAATACTGTTCTCCACTCATCTTCACCATGCCGGACTTAACCTCTGAGCAACTCCAACAATTCTCGGCAATGATCGCCGACGCTATCCGACAGACAATAGGGTCAACAACGTCATCGGAACCTCGACCGCCAAAGTTCACAATGCAACCGTATCGCACTACTGACGGAACGACTGTAGCCGACTATTTCACTCGCTTTACCTGGGCGCTCAACCTCAGTAAGGTACCCGCGGAACAGAATGCAAACTTTGCACGGGTTTACATGGGATCTGAACTCAATGATGCCCTGAAGATCCTGGCGAGTCCTAATGATCCGGAAACTCTGTCATACAACGAGATTCAATCTAAGCTGAAAGGCCACTTTGACGCCACACGCAACAAGTTTGCTGAGAGCATCAAATTTCGCAGTGTAATGCAGAAGCAAGGAGAAACCATCGCTAGCTTCACCTTAAGACTGCGGCAGGCTGCAACGTTTTGTGAGTATGGCACATTTCTTGATCGCATGTTAATTGAACAAATGCTCGCAGGTTTGGAATCACGAGAAATGTGCGACGAGATTATTGCAAAACAACCAGAGAACTTCACCGCAGCATATGAAATCGCGCACGCACTCGAAGCTACTCGCATTACCACCGACGAGCTCAAAACAGCTGCCGCTAAGCCTGAATCAACCAATCGGATTGGATACGAGAAGCCTCTGTCCAGGAAGAACATCAACCAGCAGCCGCCACGCAGCAAGTCAGCTCATCGAAGTCAAGGGTCTCACAACCTAACCAGACAGCACCAATGGCCACACCAGGCAAACCAGAGTGCATCACAGGACAACCAATCAACATGTGCAGGGTGCGGTGAAGCTCACCCTCGTAGTCAGTGTAGGTTCCTGAACGCAGAGTGCCTGAAGTGTGGCAAGAAAGGTCACATCAGAAAAGTTTGCCGATCGAAATCGAGGAAACATCGAACAACAAACCATGTGACCGAAGAAGAGCTTCCAGCAGAAAACCTCGACGTTGTGGACTACCTCAGCAAAATCGAGGTCATCGGATCGGTCAACGCAGCACCTAAGCCGCTGGTTGATGTCAACATAGAGGGAACCACCGTCAAAATGGAACTCGACACCGGCGCCCCCTGCTCAACCATGAGCAAATCCAAGCTAAGTATGATCAAACCAGGTTTTGTGTTGCAGAGAAACGATCGTAACTTCGTCAGTTACACTGGCCATCCGATTAAATGCATTGGCAAAACGTCAGTGTGCACCACCATCGGAACCACAACCAGGAACCTGAATCTCTACGTGGTTGACGATGAAGTCGAATCGCTCTTTGGCCGAGAGTGAATTTCAGAGTTTGTACGGGAGATCGACTTTGGTCACCTCTTCGCAAAACCCGACCCAATCCACAAGCTCTCAGACAAGCAGGCTCTGACCTTGGAACAACAGAAGCAGCTCGACAACATTCTATCTCGCTACCAGGATGTGTTCAGCGACACCCCCGGGAAGATCTCAGGTCCCCCAGCGAAGATGCACCTGAAGGCTGGAGCCACACCTGTTTTCGCCAGAGCTCGAGACGTACCAGTTGCCCTCCGCGATGCCTATGCCAAGGAAATCGACAAGAAAATTGCATCTGGCTTCTACAAAAGAGTGGACTACTCTGAGTGGGCATCGACAACGCACGTCGTCACCAAGAAGAACGGCAAACTGTGGTCACAGGCAACTACAAGCCTACTCTCAACCCACGGATCATCATCGATGAACATCCGATTCCCATGGTGGAACATCTGTTCAACCGAATGCGCGGCGCCACTCTCTTCTGCCACCTGGATATCACCGACGCGTATACTCATCTCGAGGTCGACGATGAGTTCAGCCATGCTCTCACGCTTAACACGCCAACTCACGGTCTGATCCGCCCAACGCGAGCAGTATATGGAGCAGCTAACATCCCCGCTATCTGGCAGCGGCGAATGGACACAGTCCTGCATGGTCTCCCAAACGTCGTAAGTTTTTTCGATGACAGTATAATTTTTGCTGATAGCTTTGAAAATCTGATGCAGGCCCTCAGCACCACTCTGGAACGGTTTCGACAACACTACCTCAAGCTCAACCGAGCCAAATGCGTTTTCGCTCAAACTTCTCTGGAAGCCCTTGGCCACAAAATCGATGCGTCAGGCATCCACAAGTCGGATGCACACATCCGAGCTGTACGTGATGCACCGAAACCAACTACACCAGAGGAACTCCAACTGTTTCTTGGTAAAGCAACCTACTAGAGTTCGTTCATCCCCGATTTGTCCACCAGAGACAGACCACTCAGAGACATGCTGCTCAAGGACCCTCTCATCTGAACACCAGAAGGCGACAGGGCACACAAAGACATCAAGAACGCCCTAACCTCGCCCCAGGTACTCATGCAGTATGACCCAGCGTTACCACTCCTGTTGGCCACGGACGCCAGCAAGACCGGCCAGGGCGAAGTATTGTCACACCAGCGCAGCAACGGGCAAGAACGTCCAATCGCTTACGCCAGTCGAACGATGACAGCAACGGAGCAAAGGTACCCTCATCTCCGCACGAGACTCAACTTGACCAGGCCACGTCGAGGTCACCGCACAACCGACCAAGTCATCGTGCAACCGACCAAATCACCATGCAACCGACAAGGTCACCGTGCAACCGACAAGGTCACCGTGCAACCGACCAAGTCATCGTGCAACCGACCAAGTCACCGTGCAACCATCGAAGCCACCGCACAACCGACGGAGTCACCGCACAACCGACGAAGCCACCGCACAACCGACCAAGCCACCGAGCCTGAGACGAGTTCGCTTCACCGAGACACCAGCAACAGTCCAAACACCACCAGCCACACCAGCTACACCTGTAAACAGGACATCACCTATTTCCCAGACCTCTTTTATTCCCCGCTGGAGTACTCGCCAGCATTGACCACCGTTGAGATTCTCTCCTGATTCCTAAATCATCCATTTAAAAGAGGGAGGAAATGTGTATTTACTTGAGTTAACATGAACATTCTAGAAAGTGTTGTCTTAACATGAACATTCTAGTCAGTGTTGTGTATTTAGGCTACTTGAGTTAACACGAACATTCTAGTCACTATGCCCAGAACATTCCAATCTGGAACATTCGATTCTGGAACTTTCCAGCTACTATGTATATATGCACCCGCGGACTGTAGACGAGAGTTCCGCTCAAGTTAGTTCACATTGTGTATCGTTGTGTACCGACTAGTGTTTAATAAACCGTTGTGTTATATTAACAAGTGTATGTTATTTATCTTGTATCTCCCACGATATAACAGAAATTAAATAATGTGGTTAACTCAATTAGGCTAAGCGGCTTCGGTGACGTAGTTGGTAGCATGCTGAGCTTCTTTTCCCAAGATCGCGGGTTCAAACCCGGCCGAAGTAGAGTGTTAAAATCCATCAGTATGCCTTCCTTCGGAGGGGAAGTAAAGCCGGCGGTCCCATGCCATAGATTTGTGGCATGAAAATGAACCTTCCTCTAACTACACTTGTCGATGCTAAAATTTGTAGGTTAGTTTGATAACGCTATATTATTTCCAACGTTCGCTACCAGGTGCTGACTGCGATGGCACGTCCACAGCTAGGTGTCGTGCACGGTATCATTTGGTAGCAAAAGTAGGAACTACTTGATAAAATTAATTGTCTTTACCTGAATAACAGATAACACACTAATACTGCCCAATTAACACCGGTTATCAGCCACATGACCGCATTGTCGCAGCCCCTTAACTAAGGAACCAACCAACCTCAATTAAGCTAACGGAGAAATACTTATTAACGCTAAGAAATTCACAGTCAAAAAGCTTACTGCAATAAATGTAAATCATTAGAAGTAATTACAGAATCACTCAAGAATCCAGTAAGTTACGATAGGTTCTAATAGAAGGAGTGTGATACTGATTATCAGTGTAACTGGATTTGCCGAGAAGTCTTTGTGACGACAAGAGACGCCGGGCGTGAGGTTGAGCCAAATGGGAAAGTTGTAGGCTTGCTAACTGCATTTCAGGCCAGGCCGGCCGGGCAAAGAGCTGCCGTAGTGATGAACGAGGCCACCATTATTTCAAAGGCACGCGCTGACGTATCAGAACCATTGGAAATGGCTGTAAGCAACACTCTTGCCGAGATAACACATTGTTGCTGTTATGAGACACTGAGAATAGATGTTCGTCAGAAACAGTAAAACATACCAATTTACTAAGTCCTGAAGATTAACAACCTTAAGTCAATATTAATTTGTACTTTTTATTGTCCGGTTTCGGCCTCATTGTGGTCTTCCTCAGCGTAAATAATAATGTGAATACAAAAGAATGACTGACAGTACATGAAAAAAATTACCATAAACGAACTATTTCAAAACTTTTTCTAAAAAATTTATCGTCTAAAAGCTAAAAAAAAACAAACACATACACTAAAATTTAAAAAGAATCTAGACCCAGATTCTTTCCCATTTAACATATTTTTGTAACAGATTTTTAGCCTACTTTCGAATTTTGCAAAAAATGAAAGTAGTCTCATGAGATCAACACAGGACGAAAAATTGTGTGTCTGTCTGTGTGTGTGTGTATGTGTGTGTGTGTGTGAGTGTGTGTACTCGGAATGTCTGTCCCCCCTATCAATTCGAGCACGGTGAAACCGAATTGAACGAAATTTGGTACAGAGGTAGCACTAGCAAAGGGCACCTCAGTGTCACGTTTTATATCGCCGTCATCTTGACGGAAACGTAATGGCGGCCACCCAAATGTTAAAAGCTTAAATCAAATTACGACCAACCTAATCATCTGACCTCTACTAATTTTAGCAACATTATACCTTTAAGTACGAAGAATCTTTTGACCAAACTACAAGATCATCAGCTCAATAATTTGCGGATGGCGGCCATGCATGTGTGCAAATTGATTCCTCCTATATATTCATACACGGTGAAACCGAATTAGACGAAATTTGGTACAGAGGTAGCACTAGCAAAGAGCACCCCAGTGTCATGTTTTATATCGCCGCCACCTTGACGGAAACGTAATGGCGGCCACCCAAATGTTAAAAGCTTAAATCAAATTACGACCAGCCTAATCATCTGATCTCTACCAAATTGTGCAACAACATACCTTTTTATGGGGAGCCTCTTTTGTCTGAACTACAAGGTCATCAGCCCAATAGTTTGCAGATAGCGGCCATGTATGTGTGCAAATCGATTCACCATATCAATTCAAACACGGTGAATCCGAATTGAATGAATTTTTTTTACAAAGGTAGCACTAGCAAAGGGCACCTCATATTCATGTTCAACATCCGTATAACACGCTGTAATTCAACAAGCTACTACAACCAACATTCAATTATACTCCTTGATAAGGACAAAGTGTTATAACAATACCCATCCATTTAGGAGAAAGTAGGCTATATGTTCCTTACTGAACATCTTGTTTTTAAATGTGCGATGGACGAAGCAAAGAGGATATAAAATGTATGTTAGCCCAGCCAAGGAAAGCATTTCTACAGAAAAGGAATCTCCTGACATCGAATATAGATTTAGGTATAAGAAAGTCCTTTTGAAGGCCTTTGTCTGGAGCATGGCGCTCTATGGATGTGAAACTTGGACTATTGGTGCAGTAGAAAAGAGGAGAATTGAAGCGTTAGAAATGTGGTGTTACTGGAGAATGATGAAGATAAGATGGGTAGATATGGTTACATACGAAGAGGTTAAGACTAGTGGGAGAGGAGAGATGTTTCTGGCGACTGCTAATGAAGAGAAGAGATAGGATGGTAGGATACATACTAAGAGACCCAGGAATAGCAAGCTTAGTTATGGAAGGAAGGGTCAAGGACAAGAACTGTAGGGGTAGACCAAGGTTAGAATATGTTAAACAGATTGCCACGGATGTAGGGCGTTGTAGCTATGTAGTGATGAAACGATTAGCTCAGGACAGGGAGGAATGGAGAGCTGCAGCAAACCAGTGAAAAGACTTAAGACTCAAACAACAAGTGTATGTGTATTTTAGCTTTTACAAGATTAATTTTTTAGAAATAGTTTTGAGAACAACCTTCTTTTATGGTAAAAACTTTCATGTACTTGCTTTTCTATTCACATTATTTGCGCTGAGGAAGGCCACAATGAGGTCAAAACCGGTACAATAAAAAGTACACATTAATATACTATACTTTGTCAATAAGGAACAGGGTCATTTTCATGTCACAAAATATTGATTTGTTATTACCATTAGAAATGCATCGAATAATTCAGTGATGTTCTCCAAATAATGCCATTTTTCAAAGTCCAGCTATGACTCCCAACGCCCAGGCTTACGAAAATAATTTCCTTCAGATCGGCCACGTGTGTTCACTGTGTGTGTTTGAGTCTTCCGTCTTTTGACTGGTTTGATGCAATTCTCCGTGCCACTCTCCCTGCGCCAACAGTTCAAGTTTCACTTCCATAGAGTGTCACACTCCAGGCAAAGGCTTTCAAAACTGAATACCCAATACCTAAATCTATATTAGATGTCAACAGATTCTTTTTCTTCAGAAATTCATTCCTTGCCTGCGTCAACCTATTTCTTATATCCTCTTTGATCGTCCATCACTGGTTATTTTGCTTCCTAAGTAGCAGATGTCTCTTTCCTTTTTCCTGCCGATTTGACGTCAGTAAGGATTTCCGATTTCTTTTGGCTGCATTCCATTATTTTTGATGTTTTTTTGTTGATTTTCATAATGAATTCTTTCCTCAAGACGGCGTCCATCTCATTTTAATGCGCATTCAAATCCTCTGGTGAATCGGCTATTTCCATTCATACTTAAGATATGGGGTCATATTTTGTGGTATGTCATCAGATGCACAATGCACGATTAGAATGCAAAAGAGGGCGATTAGAATTATGGCAAATGTAAACACTAAAGAATCATGTAGACCTCTGTTTAAAGATATAAACTTTATCCCACTGCCCTGTATATATATCTTTGAAAATATTATGTTTTTTTTAAGAATTTAATGAATAAAGATGTTTTTCTTAAAACAAACAATGATGTTCATAGGCATAACACAAGACAAAATCAAAACATTCATATTTCACACACACACACACACACACACACACACAAACACACACACACACAAGCATATATCAAAAATGAACTTTTCACACAGGAGTTAAATTATACAATAAACTACCCCAGTATATAAAACTTGCCCCAAAAATAAAAACCTTTGATAGAATGTTGAAAGCTTATCTGCAGTGCCATCGTTTTTACTCTGTAGTTGAATATCTTAGCATATAGGAGCGATGAAATCTATAATTATATTTTACTTTTCTATTTTAATTGTAATACCTAGCTGTAAGTTGTTGTATTTATAGGATTAAGTTTTCATTATGGTAATCGAGTAAGGTGTAAATAGATGTCCAATAAGATTGTATCTCTTAAGATCTGTTACTATAATAAGTTAAATAGTTATAATATTAGTATTATATACCTGTTAGTTATTTTATTTTATAGATGTAATTTCTGACGTGTCCTACATCAAAAATGTATTGTATAAATGTAATTGATCAAATGGATTTAATAAAAATCTAACTATGATATCAGCGAATCTCAGAGTTGAAATTGTTTCTCCTTGAATCTTTATTCCTACTTTATTTATTTTTCAAATTTTCTTCATTGCTTGTTCAATGTATAGATTGCAAACTATGGCTGATAAGTTGCAGCCTTGCCTTACACCTTTATGAATACCAGCTTCCCTACCATGTCATTTGGATCGATTAACTGCCGTCTGGTTTCTGTACGTGTTCTAGTTTATTCCGGGAGCATCTTTTAAAATTCCCCTTTTTGTGTCTTGACCTACACTGCCTCCCTGGCTTAGGCGGCAGCACGCTGGCCTCTCACCGCTGGGTCCGTTGTTCAAATCCCGGTCACTCCATGTGAGATTTGTGCTGGAGAAAGCGGAGGCAGACAGGTTTTTCTCCGGGTACTCCGGTTTTCCCTGTCTTAATTTCATTCCAGCAACACTCTCCACTATAATTTAATTTCATCTGTCATTCATTCAATCATTGCCCCAGGGGAGTGCGACAGGCTTCGGCAGCCGGCACGGTTAAAACTAAATCGATTTATTTCTCGAAAAGTGTTCAAATGAACCGAAAATTAATGTTGTTTCATGCCATTCCTTAAGTATGCATATGTGCACAGTATAAATCAAAGTTGTTGTTTTAAGGGGCAGAACTACGAGGTCATCTGCCATAAAACGAAGTCCCCGATTCTATGATGTAACGGGTAATCTCGAGAACCACTGGATGGATTTTGATGTTGTTTTCACCATTCTGTACGAGATTTCTTGAGGAAGGTTTCTGTATAAAAACATTCATTTATGACCAAAGGAAGCCGGGTAATAGGCTAATGATTTCAGTGATTCGAGTTGAAGGAAAAACCTGCCGTCCGTGCGCCTTTTAAGCTTACGCTGGGTAACCCGTTAAAAATATCTATATACTATGAGGGTAAGAATTGTCGAGCATTAAAAGTTCTACAAAAAAGTCCACAACAGCATATCTATCTTTAATACATCGCTCACTATAAGTGATTTACGTTATCGTTTCTTACAACAATCTGCAGTCAGAGAAAATTTAAATTACTAGCTTCGGAGTGAGTTTACGAGCTAGCGAGTGAGCCTATTACATCAGCTTCGGCCAGCATCAAACTGTTGAGTCGTGTCGAGTTAAGACTTCGGAGAAGAGTATATGTGTTTGGAGTTTCGCTGTTCACCTCGGCTTTTCTGAATTGCGTCTGAGACCTGCCGTCCGTGTGCCTCTTAAGTTTACGCTGGATAAGCCGTTAAATATATCGGGCGAAGCTGGAGCGGGTTGCTAGTCTTGAATAAAACCATGTACTTGCATCAACTTCTGAGATCTAATAAAAGAAATAAAAGGAAGCATTGATAGTGATACTGTAATAAAATATATTTAGAAACCATCCGGACACAGCTGAAGAAATTGTTTCAAAATAAATGTTGAAGTTACGTAAGAAAACGACGAATCTATTTCGCGAATTCGTCACATTCTTGCAATAATAATGCCATTGGTTTTAATTCCCTTTGTAACTACTGTACTGTGGCTTTTTGGATTTTCAACGTGCCAGCAAATCTACTGACATGGCTCTCTTGCATTTTCACACCCTTAAATACCAACTGACTGCGCAAGGATTCGATCCCGCTACCTTTGGCACAGCAGGTAAGAACGTTACCGCTAGCCCACGCACCCAGCCTCACATTCCTGTGTGGTGTGTGTAATCTCAAAGGGACAAGAAGGAAGAATAGAAGACAGAACAAGCATAAGGAAGCAGAGTAGAAAATGACATGTAAGGCTGGAAATATCGAAGGAGTAGCAGTTAATTAAGAAAGTAGCGATATTACGATAAAGAGGCCAGGGAAGTGAAAACAACATATTGAGATGGAGGTAGATATTTCTGGAACTTGTTATAAACAGGAAATAGTGGCAGGTAACAAAAGGTGCCAATCCTGCCATCACCAGCACAGAAGTCTTGCAAGGAGAACGCACAGCGTTGGCTTCACTGATTCCTTTCAAAGAACATTCAACCTATATTCACAAACAAGTAAACATGTTTCCACCTGTATTGGCTATGGTTGTTACCACTTTTTGATTTTCATTTAGAGGTTTGGGTTATTATGGTCATCAGCCTCGATTATGTATTTATTTCTTATCCATAATGTAGAATTTTGGGCTTATGCCGTGTATTATTTAATCAAACTCGACGCGAGTTCGAAGGAAACCATGCCTTTCTTCATCAGGAATAAACGGAAATATGACTAAATTGTTGCTAAGAGAAAGCAACAAAGGTGCCCTAAGATGGACGCCATTTTAGCCCCATGTTAGGGACAACGAAAAGCAGCAGTGTATTACTTTTTGAGGGTTCTGATAATAGGTAGCCAGGACTCACTGAGATTGTAGCCGGTGTCGCGGTTGAAATCATCTGGGTGTTGACGGTATTTCAACCGCCTCCCTGATGATTCAGGGATGATATTGCTTTATACGGGCAAGAACATCCACTCCTTGGAACATTACATCATGGCCAGGTGTTAAAGCATGATCAGCAACAGCTGATTTCTGCTTCCTCAGTTGGTCCATGTTACGTTGCTGCTTTTCTTTCTCTTTATTGTTTATCCCTGAAGATCACGTTTTGATGTTTGCCTCTAAATAAATCCCTATTATGTGTATCCTAAATGCCAATGTTGGCTTCCTTGAGGTCATACAATGTCTGTGTAAACCACGCTGGTTGTACTTTACGATTTGCAATTTTATTACTCAATTTAATTGAACAAATAATAAATTAAATTGCAGTCGAATGGCCAAAATACATTTCCAGATGGTTCTTTACAAATCTTTACTATACTCCAAAACTGATTTTGTCTTATTTCTGCATAGGATGATGTGATAGCGTTCACATCCTTCACCATACAAAGTACACACACACTCCTTGGTTACTTCATGGAAATGTGTCGTCGCACATAGTTTGTGGTTATATCCAGAGCCCTGCGCGGATACAAAAAACGTTATCCGCATCCGCCCCGCATCCGCACGACTGTTATCAGCATCCGCCCCGCATCCGCACGACTGTTATCAGCATCCGCCCCGCATCCGCACGACTGTTATCCGCATCCGCCCCGCAACCGCACGATTTTTATTCCTATCCGCACGTTTGTTATCCTTATCTGCTGATTCCTGCACGTGGTGCCCCTGCATAGGTACTTGAACTCAATTTTCCAGTACTGAACTGATCATCAGCATTTGACAGCCAGACTATCTTCTATAGGTCTCCTGGAAAAATAGAATACAGCATGCAATACCATTCAAATTCTAACGGCTCTTCTCAGAGCCCCGTGACAAGAAGGCTTGGACAAAGATTAAAAATTTGCCAACTAAACATCGAAGGCATCAGTCGATCGAAAAGCGACCATCTATCAAGAGTTCTTCATGAGAACAATGTTGATTTGGCACTCATACAGGAAACTCATACCACCAATGAGGAAGAACTCCAGAAAAGAGGAAAGATTCATGGTTACTCTATGATTGGTGCTACGTATGATAGCGTTTATGGGGTGGCAACTTATGCCCGGAACAATCTAGAACATGTTCATCATATCACTTCTAGCACGGACGATAATATCCATGTAGTAGTTGTTACTGTACAGGATATAACCATAACGAATATATACAAACCACCAACAGTCCCATGGCCCAGCTTTGTGCTTTCAGTTTCAAATCATCCAGCCATTTTTGCAGGCGATTTCAATAGCCACCATGAAAATTGGAATTATGCTCAGAATGACAACTGCGGCACTGCACTCGTTAAATGGGTAGAAGAACACAACTTACACCTTGTCTTTGATGCCAAGGACAAAGGATCATTCAGATCAGGAGCCTGGCAACGTGAATATAATCCAGATCTGTGTTTTGTGACTTGTGACAACAAGGATCAACCTCTTCCAACTGTAAGACGCATATTGGGTGATTTTCCCCGCAGTCAGCACAGACTAGTACTTATAGAGATAGGGTTGTCTATCCCACTCATAACTTCATTCCCTTGCCCTCGATGGAACTTCAATAAAGCTAATTGGACAAAATTTACTAGTGAAATAGACAAATGCATCAGATGGATTCCTGCGAGAAGCATGAGCTACAACAGGTTTGTTGGATTAGTTACTTCAATAGCCAAGAAATATATTCCGAGAGGGTATAGAAAGGAATACGTTCCGGGTTGGAATGAACAAAGTGATGCTCTTTATAATGAATTTATGAAAACAGGTAATCATGTAGTGGCTGGTGAGCTCTTACATAGTTTGGATGCAACACGCAAGCAAAAATGGACAGAGACTGTTGAGGAGTTGAATTTTCAACACTCAAGCAGAAAAGCCTGGAGTCTGCTAAGGAAGCTTGTAGGAAATTCTATAGGTCAAAGAGAGCAACCTAGCATTATGCCTCATAAGATTGCCAGCCACATTGTATCGACTTCTATGGTTGCACAAGATAAAGACCATACTCGAATGCTGAAAAGGAACTTCAAAAGAAATAAAAGCATCACTTCCATCAACTTCGTCTTACTCCGAAGTATTCACCCTTGAAGAAGTCAATGTGGCTATAAAAGACATCAAACATGGGAAAGCCCCCGGATTTGATGGCATTCATCCTGAGTTTCTGTTCAATATGTGCCAAAATGCTCGAAAATGGCTTGCTCGATTTTTCAGTGATATTCTAAATACAGGGATCCTCCCAAATCAGTTCAAGAAAACTAAAATTATAGCTGTTTTGAAACCTGGTAAGCCAAAAGACGCTCCCCAAAGCTACAGGCCTATAGCATTGCTGAGCTGTTGCTACAAACGTCTTGAAAGACTGATTTATAACAGGATCAGTCCGACTATCTTAGAACACATTCCTGTGGAACAGGCTGGCTTTAAACCTAATCGCAGTTGTTGTGATCAAGTCCTTGCTCTTACATCGCATATCGAGTCTGGTTTTCAACTCCAGCTGAAAACTTCTGTTGTGTTTCTCGATCTGTCTGCCGCTTATGATACAGTATGGAGAGAGGGGTTACTCTATAAACTGTCTCGAATAATACCTTGCAAAACTACCGTGCAACTTATTGGTAACATGCTCAGTAACAGACTTTTCCAAGTCATTCTAGGAAAAATAATGAGCAAACAAAGAAAGCTGAACAACGGGCTCCCACAAGGTTCAGTGCTGTCTCCCCTTCTCTTCAATCTGTATCTCTCTGATCTTCCAGATACTCAGTCCAGAAAGTTTTGTTATGCTGATGATATAGCTTTGGCTATAAGGCACAAGGACTTCAGTGTCATGGAGAATGTGCTCAATGATGACGTTGCTAGGCTTGAAAGTTATTTCCACAAATGGAGGCTACAACCAAGTGCAACAAAAACTGAAGTATCATGTTTCCACTTAAACAACAGAATGGCTGATAGTGCAGTTCATGTATCGCTTCAAGGTTCTGTGCTGAGAAATAATAAACACCCTAAATATTTAGGTGTCACTCTGGATCGCACATTATCTTTTAAAAAACATCTTGAAAATACAGCCGCCAAAATTAGAAGCCGGAATAATATCCTGCAGAAGCTTTGTGGAACTACTTGGGGAGCTTCTGCTACAACTCTGAGGTGTTCTGCATTAGGTCTTGTCTTCTCCGTTGCTGAATATTGTGCTCCAGTTTGACTGAACAGCCCCCATGTAAAGATAATTAATACCCAACTCAATAACACCATGAGACTGATCAGTGGCCTTATTAGATCTACGCCGACTTATTGGCTTCCTGTCCTCAGCAACATCATGCCTCCTGACCTACGCAGGAAAGCTGCCCTGATCCGAGAGTATAAGAAAATGATGAGTAATCCAGCTCTTCCTATTCACTGCGACATCCCTGATCTGAATAGAAACCGACTGAATTCTAGACATCCACCCATCAATGCTAGAGATCTCACAGGCAACAATTTTAAGCCGAATATCGAATGGAGAAATGAATGGAGCACCAACATCAACCTTGACGCTTGGAGTGACTTAAATGGAGATAGCGCTGCACCCGGTTTTGACCTGCCAAGAGGAACGTGGACTGCCCTCAATAGGATCCGGACTAACCACGGGGTCTGTGCTGAATCACTCTTCAAATGGGGTAAAATTCTTTCTCCCCAATGTGACTGTGGTGCTCCTTCACAGTCAGTTCACCACATTGTTCACGAATGCCATAGAAGAGCATATCAGGGTGATCGGTCCGACTTCCTGTTGGCAAAACCTGCAGCACTGCAATGGATACAAAATTTAGATTTAAAGATATGAGCCTGCCTTGTCATGTGACGCTGTAAATATGTATATATCAATGTTTATCTGTGTATATATTTATCTTGCATGCTTGTTGTCTGTATGTCGTACGATAAATAAATAATAATAAATAAATAAATAAAATTATATTTTAATTTATTAGATAAAGTAATAAAGCAATACCGTACATTTAGAAATTTGTGGAGAAATTCATTCCCCTAGGCTGTGAATCGCAAGGCAATGTTGACTGAGTTTTGTCCCTCTGAGTAACGCCAAGTAAAACCGCGGGAGGATAATTATAGCACTTACTGTACTTACTCGTGCAATACACCCACGCAGGCGCACGCAGGTATAAAGGACATTCTTTTTGTGGCACAAGTCAACACTAATGGAGGGTATTTCCATGATTGGCTTCTCTCATTTCTCTATTATTCTCATACAATCCAAGCGAAAGCAATTAGGAAAATAACAAGAAACGGGAAAGACGCAGATCTTAGCAAAAACTAAAATCATTTAAAAAAATCCAGTTCAACATTGTATTGTAAAAACTAACCGCAAATTTACTCTGAAAATTATCCGCAGCTTATCCGCTATCCGCACAGCCATGCAAACTATATCCCCATCCGCACAGGGCTTTAGTTACACACATCAAAAAAAGTTTTGCATCACCTCGGTTCCCAGATCTCCGGCATATAGACGTTGACTGTGTATATTGTATCCAAGATACAGTCCCTTTGACTGTTCATAGATGTCACTAAAACTGCTCAAAGATGTAAACAACCATGCATGAGCAGGGCCTATTAGACGGAGGGGGTACGACAGCCGATCAGTTCCAGTCATTCCACCAGGACGAAGGTACGCTGCTCATGTTGTCTGTAGTTCTACCATGCCTAGAAGGTCAATACCGCAGTTCGATCGCGTCCGCATTGTTACTTTGTGTCAAGAAGGGCTCTCAACAAGGGAAGTTTCCAGGCGTCTCAGAGTGAACCAAAGCGATGTTGTTCGGACATGGAGGAGATACAGAGATACAGGAACTGTCGATGACAGGCCTCGCTCAGGCCGCCCAAGGGCTACTACTGTAGTGGATGACCGCTACTTACGGATTGCCGCTCGGAGGAACCCTGACAGCAATGCCACCATGTTGAATAATGCGTTTCGTTCAGCCACAGGACGTCGTGTTTCAACTCAAACTGTGCGCAATAGGCTGCATGATGCGCAACTTCACTCCCGACGTCCATGGCGAGGTCCAGCTTTGCAACCCCGACACCATGCAGCGCGGTACAGATGGGCCCAACAACATGCTGAATGGACCCCACGGAATTGGCATCACGTTCTCTTCACCGATGAGTGTCGCATATGCCTTCAACCAGACAATCGTCGGAGACGTGTTTGGAGGCACCCTGGTCAGGCTGAACGTCTTAGACACACTGTCCAGCGAGTGCAGCAAGGTGGTGGTTCCCTGAAGTTTTGGGGTGGCATTATGTGGGGCCGACGTACGCCACTGGTGGTCATGGAAGGCTCCGAAACGGCTTTACGATACCTGAATGACATCCTCCGACCCATAGTGCAACCATATCGGCAGAATATTGGAGAGGCATTTGTCTTCATGGACGACAATTCTCGACCTCATCGTGCACATCTTGTGAATGCGTTCCTTCAAGTTAACGACATCGCTCGACTACAGTGGCCAGCATGTTCGCCAGACATGAACCCTATCGAACATGCCTGGGATATGTTGAAAAGGGCTGTTTATGGACGTCTTGACCCACCAACCACTCTGAGAGATTTACGCCGAATTGTCGTTGAGGAGTGGGACAATTTGGACCAACAGTGTCTTGATGAACTTGTGGATAGTATGCCACGGCGAATACAGGCATGCATCAATGCAAGAGGACGTGCTACTGGGTATTAGAGGTAGTGGTGTGTACTGCAAGCTGGACCACAAATGCTGAAAGTCTAGCTGTATGATGGTACAACATGCAATGTGTGGGTCTCATGAGCAATAAAACGAGCTGAAATGTTGTTTGTGTTGATCTCTATTCCCTTTGTATTTAACGGTTCCGGAACTCTTGGAACCGAGGTGATGCAAAACTTTTTTTGATGTGTGTATATCCATGGACCGCTAAACTTGTGATGATATGCCTTAATTCTGCGTCCAGTGAGGGTCCGTCTGTACAATATCCTCCCTTTTATGTTTCCTCTCTTCAAGTACTTTTGCACTATTTTTAGAACCTTGCCTTCATGTCCTCAATATAGAAAGTATCTTTAGCCATTTCATAAACCAGTCTCGACTTTAAACATTTGTTTTGTCAGCTTGTCATTATTCATACTACTTACAGTAGATACCCAAGAAAACGACAATATTTCTTTGCGCATCGCCTGTATTATATTCTTTACCTGAGTGTATATTTCTTTGTTAGGTCGTGGCCTGTTGAATTCTATTTTAGTCCTTGGGTCAAGTATGCGTTGAAACAGTCTTCTTTCTATGGCCATGATTTTGTTTATCTCACCTCTCCGCATTAGTTTTAGTGTTTCTGCCCTAAAGAGAGCTTCAGGTCTCACCACTATATTGTAGTGTTTAATTTTGGTGTCGCATGATAATGCTTTTTTCTTTTCTATATTTTTGGTGATCTGAAATGTTATGTTCATTTTCTTTACTCTGACATCTAAGCTGTTTTATTTCCATTGTTGTATCAATTCACCTAAATATTGAAGCAATTTGACTTTACGGATTTTGTTTTGATTTCTGATTATTATATCAGGACATTATTTAACGTTTGTTACTAATTCTGTCTTTGGGTAGGAGATTTGTAAACCTATTTTTCTTGCTTGCTCCATTAAGTTTTGATAATGATCACCTTAATTTAGATCACTGCCCATTAATTTACGAACTATACTGTTGTAGCCAATATCACTGCTTTCTGTATTAATTTATACAAGTTAGTGTCCAGATGAAGCTCTTTTAGCCCTTACAAAAGATGTTAAGGAACCACACCAGTGCTTGAGATGACTATTGGTACAAATTGAACATCCTTTACCTGCCATTTCTTCCAGATAAGCTACACCGACACCAAATATTAGGGCACTTTTTCATCATGTCTAGCGTGCAGGTTGAGCGTATTCGGAATGGCAACATAAATCAGCGTGACTTCCTTCAATCTTTTGTTGAAGATCACTATGTAAGGCTTATTATGTTTCACTCTCCTTTTCGATCCAAAAACAGTCTGAAATGTTCATTTTTAGCCACGTTCTCTGGAACAAACTGGAATTAGGGAACTTTGTTCTATTTTGGAAGTTGGAATTTCCCAGCCAGTTAACTAGGATTTTTGATATACCATCATGGCTCCGCTTGTATTCAGTTCCTGACAACTGCCTGGATTCAGAAGTGATATGCTGAATGTTTTCAGAGACTTGACACCCATTGCGAGATTTATCGTCACTAAATGACGGATCTCTGAAGATACCTTGAGATCCCTTCTAGAGGGATGACTTGTTCTTGAATTGAAAACATATTATTATTATTATTATTATTATTATTATTATTATTATTATTATTATTATTATTATTAATTTCGTTAATTCCTCATTAAGGGAGCTTCAAAACACAATCAATTTTCATGGTTCTTTTTCTGTCCCTTTCTTCTTTCTTCCCAAAGCCCTCTCATATATTCACTGCGTTTCCTCTTTCTCTCTTCTGTACACTTCTTTCCTGTTTTTTTAGCCTATTTTCATTTATGGAAAAATAGGCTCATGAGATCACCTTTTGTCCGTGTGTCTGTCTGTGTGTGCGTGTGTGATGGTGTGTGTGATGGATTTTTGTGTGTCCCCCTAATACCTTCTAAACGGCAGGAGCGATTTCAATGAAACTCGGTAAATTCATAGCACTATCCCGGGCGACCCCAACCGTGCCCTTCAAATTTAGTTACGTCTCAGCATTCCAACATGGCGGCTGTGCGAATTATTTCACCAACATTCAATATCTCCGAAACTATTACCTATATCACCCTAGAATTTTGTCGGTGATAAAGGGAACGACTAGAATTTTACCTATGTGAATTTTGAAAATCTGGTAACTACAAAACCAACATGGCGGGCAAGCGAAGTTGCGACATCTGAATAGACTTTTCTCGCGATTTAACCAACCAAACGCAATGAGACTTGGTACAGTATATGCTAATACACACGTTGTAATGCACCGACATCTAACTCCGTTCAATTGTTTACATAACCTCAAGATGGCGGCAGTGCGAAATATTTCGCCGGCATTCTTTATCTCTCAAACTATTACCGGTATCACCATGACATTTTGTACGGAGATAAAGGGCACTACTGGAAGTTCATCTGTGAGACTTTCAAAAACCTGTTAACTACAAAACGAACATGTCGGCCAATCGAAGTTGTAAGTTTTAAATAGACTTATCTCGCGATGTTTCATCCAAACGCAATGAAACTTCGTACAGCAAATGTTTATACACATTGTAATGCACTGGTATCTAATTTAGTTCAATTGTTTACGTAACCTCAAGATGGCGGCTGTGCGAATTTCGAAAATTAAGTTTTTATTTCTTGTGTTCTAATCATGCGATCCCAATCAACATTTGCATAATGAACGTACACAATAATCATCATCTAATATTACAGAACTCTATGGCCTACATATATTAAAATCCAACATGGCAACCATCCGAAATATTTAGACGGTTCTCAATATCTATTAATCTACTACAGCAATCAAACTCTAATTTTGTAAGTGTATAGAGGCTATAAGCATAAGTTCACCTATGAGACGTTCAATAACCTGGCGAGCACAAATTTAACATGGCGGCGACGCGAAATTTAAATATTCAAATGGACGTTTCTTGCGTTTGAACCATCCGAGCGCAGTGAAACTTGATACGGTATATGCTTATACAAATTTTAATCGACTGGCATCTAATTCATTTAAATTATTTTCATAACCACAAGATGGCGGCTGAGCGAAATTTTAAAATCTCGCTTTTATTTCTTCTGTCCTAATCATGCGATTGAAATTTGAATAAATCACCTACACAATAATCTTCATGTAATAGTACATAAATCTATGTCTATAATATAAAGATCCAACATGGTGAATGAAAATCCACAGCCTGCTTCCAGTCTCCGACCGGGTCAGGAATGGAATGAATGAAGCCCCTATCTAGCGGCGAGGATATGAACTGTGCCGGCTGCCGAGGCCTGACGCACTCCTCTGGGGCAATGATTAAATGAATGACAGATGAAATGAAATGATAGTGGAGAGTGTTGCTGGAATGAAATTTTGACAGGGAAAACCGGAGTACCCGGAGAAAAACCTGTCTGCCTCCGTTTTGTCCAGCACAGATCTCACATGGAGTGACCGGGATTTGAACCACGGACCCAGCGGTGAGAGGCCGGCGTGCTGCCGCCTAAGCCACGGAGGCTTCCAAAGATCCAACATGGTAACCATCGAAAATATTTAGACGGTTCTCAATATCTACGAATCTATTACATCAATCAAAGTGACATTTTTTATGATGATAGAGGCAATTAATATTAGTAGGATATAGGTTATTTAGTTCTTCACGGAACTACTCTTTTTGGGGGGGGGGGGGGGGGGGCGTTTGCTCAAACTCCTGTTTTCTGATTTTTTTCTCTATATATTTTCCTGACTGCCATAACTTTTGTAGAGGTGATTAGTTTCTTGAGGTCTTCCACGATTTCTTTTACCCAATTGGGTTTCAGTGTACAAGTCAAAAAACTATATTAAAAATCTTCTTGGTCATTCTGTCTTCGTTCAACCTATGTATGTGTCCATAAATTTGTGACCTTCTTTTTCTAATGTTGCTTGTCTGTCTGTTTGTGTAGTTCTATTGTCGGTCTCTTTATCCATATTCCCTCTTTCTGAACTGACCCGTAGAACTTTCTCAGTATTTTTCTCTTTAGTTTTTCTAGTTCCTTGATTTTTGTTTTTCGCTTGAATACTCACTCACACTCACTCACTCACTGAGAAGGTTTCTATGGGACACGAAGATCCCGCACCGAACTCACATAATGCCTCCACTGAACTCTGTTTTGGGTGAGTTCTTATCAGTTGTCCACACTCAGATGTCTACAGAGTTTGGGGATTTCATTTTTCCACGAACGTCGTGATCTTATTACTGGACTTTTTCCTCTTGGTTCTTCTTTAAAGATTTGTAAGACCATCCTATCATCTCACATCCTTAGTAAATGACCAGTCCATTGAAGTCTTCTGGAGTTAATGATGTTGACCTTTATGTGTATGTTTTTATTTGTTCTTTTTTTCCAGCTTTGAGATGTGGGGTCCAAAAAAAAAAAGGTCCCTTGAATGCTGCCATTAGTATTATTGTTATTATTATTATTCTTTCTTAGTTTAGGCCAGCTATGGACCACGTCATTTCAACTCCTTACGTCTTTGGGCCTTGATCTTAGCCCAGTGTTCACGCATTCGTTGCCCGTGAGACTCCTTTATTTCTTCAGACCACTTCTTGCCGGTTTTTAATTTTGCTTTTTCTTGGAATTGTTGGTGTGCTCCAAGCTTTTCCTTCAAAAGGTCACGTTCCATAATGTCTGCGTGGGTGATCCCTACTTCGTGTAAATCCTTGTCTATCTCACAAAACCAGGGGCCCTTGTTTTTGTTTGTTTGTTTGTTAAGAAAATAGGTAAGTATCAGATTGGTGATTCTCTCGGGTTTCATACGGGTTAAGTGGCCATAGAAAGATATTCTTCTCTTCCCAATTACTTGAGATATCCTTTCTACATGATGGTACAGCTCATTGTTAGGCCTATGCCATCTCCTGTGTTCACCATTATTATTATTATTATTATTATTATCTAGGTTTTTCATTAACGAAAGTCTAACGTCATTTTACAGGGAGCTACTATGGAAAACTAAAAATCAGGCCAGAGAAAATAACTGGAAATTCATTTGGGTTAAAAACGGCAAAATACTAGCGCGAAAAACGACGAATCTGGTATATTGAGAATCTCCCGTGAGGAAGACATTAACAAAATTAGGTAACCCCCCCCCCCCCCCGCCAAAAAGAAAGAATTATTATTGAATTATTATATTAATTGATATTATGAACAGTTGGGACGGCAATATAAATGTTTCTGGAATACAAAATGAACTCACATTTCTCAATATACCCGATTTCATCGAAAATGGTAATAAGACTAGAAATAATGCTGAAATCAATATCCTCTCTCTAAATATCCAATCTATATAAAAAAAAACTGGGATTATTTAACCATAACTCTAGGCAAGAAAATTAATGATCTGGATATTATTTGCTTAACAGAAATTAACATACTTGAATCTAATAATTACCTATTTACTTTGGATAATTTTAATGTTGTATTTTGTAATAGAACAAATCGTAAAGGAGGAGGCATAGCCATATATATAAAGAACAACATGGCTATTAGAACACACAATTCATACATTTCCAATACTCATGAATCAATGGTAATAGAAATACTTCACATGAACAAAAAGATTGGATTAACATGCATTTATAGACCACCTAGCACTAACATAAATGACTTTCTTGATGAACTGGAGACACATATAACACAACACACTAGTAAGTACAGCGAATACGCCATTTTAGAAGATATCAACATTGATACTTTATCTAATGACATCAGTCTATCAGCTATCAAATATACAAATATTATGGCAACTCATGGTTTCCTACCACTTATCACTCAATGTACTCGTTATGATCCAAATTTAGACTCGAGATCATGTATTGATCACATATACTATCGTAGCAGACTAGATCAATATACTTCTGCAGTCATACAATCAGATATCTCTGACCACTACATAACATATGCAGGTATTTGGCCAAAAAATGATAAGACACAATTACAAGATAATGAATCGTACATTACGCTAATGAACGATACTATAATACACACAAGCCTTAACAACACAGACTGGACAGATTGCCTTGAATTAAAAAATCCTAATGACATATATAACAATATAACAACCAAATTTAAGGAAATCTACCAAAAAGCATTTTACATAACAACTCGTAAACACAGAAAAAGCAAACAATGGTTCACTTATGACCTAAAAATACAATGTAAGGAAAGAGACAGACTTTACAAAACAATGCTCAGAAACAAGGATAATATTACAATAAAAAATGAATATAAAGCTTTCAGAAACAAATTAAATAAGCTAATAAACAAAACAAAACATCAATATTATAAAAATAAGATAAATAGTTCCAAAAACGATAATAAAGGAATGTGGAAAGTCATTAATGATATAACAGGTCGGAAAACACAAACTGTCAATGAAGTCATAAACAAACATTTAATATTACATTATACTAACGAAGTGATAGTCAATAAATTCATCAATACCTTTAGTGAAAAAATAAACAGCCTATCTCATAACTGTAGTATCAACATATGGCAATCAAATAGAAACACATTAATGAATTCCTTTACATTACTTGAAACTGATGAATATGAAATAGAAAACATAATTAAGGAATTAAAAACAGACAAATCGCCTGGGGTAGACAATATACGCTTGAAAGACATAAAGGCAACATCCAAAAAAACTATACCAATCATAACACATCTCATAAACAAGATATTCGAATCAGGCATAATACCAAAATATCTGAAATATACAATTATTAAACCAATATATAAGAATGGCGATCACTTAGACTTTGGCAACTACAGACCAATATGTATTTTATTAATCCTCCACAAAATAATGGAAAAATGCTTGGATAAGAGATTGAAGAATTTCCTAAATAAATATGATATTTTAAAGGGACACCTGTACGGTTTTAGGAAGGGGAAAAGTACTGAACTACTCCTGGCTGAATTTGCCAATGTAATAAATAATGCCTTAAATAAGAACAATCACATAATGGTACTTTTTCTTGACTTTTCTAAAGCATTTGACACAATAAATCACAATAAACTACTTGCAAAATTACACGATATTGGAATAAGAGGCACGACTTACAAACTATTTGAAAGCTATCTGAAAAACAGGGAAATGGCAGTTATGGTCAATAACACTATCAGTGACGCAGTAGAAGGAACACAAGGTATCCCTCAAGGCAGCATTATCTCACCTACACTATATAACCTGTTCGTAAACGACATGAATGAAGCCATTAAACACAGTAAAATATTTATTTATGCTGATGACACCACTATATATACCATACATAAAGACTCTAAAACAGCTTTTGATAGACTTCAAGAAGACTTCAATAACATCACAAGATGGTGCCATGACAATAATTTGTATATAAATACAACCAAATCTAAAATAATGCACATCAGAGTTGATCACTTCACACAAGAAAAATACAAACTAACGCACCACAGCTTATCATGCATACACCAAAACATCCTGGCAGGTTGCAAATGTAACACTTTCATAAATAGTACTTCGATACAAAAATACCTAGGAATTACCCTTGATGAACACTTTAAAATGAACACACACACAGTAAACATAATAAAAAACCTAAGAGCAAACCTCTACACCTTCTACAATCTCCGATTTTATGTAGATAGGAAAACTTACAAAACAATTCACAGTGCTCTGATTGAAAGCAAATTAAGATATGCTATAGCAGCTTGGGGAAATCAAAACACAACTTTAATTAATAATCTTCAAGATAGCCAAAACAGGTTCTTTAAATATTTCACTGATATCCCTTATTTTAATATTAAAGAGTTGTTTCAAATTACTATACTGAATCTCTACTACCATGATCCAAGATTCAGGCATAAGGTCTCTCACAACATACAAACAAGAGCCATAACAAGTATTAAACATGTTAAACCTTTATGTATAAATAGCTATGGTTTCAAGAGACTAAATTATATTATACCATCACTACTTAATGAACTACCACCTGGACTGACAAACATTAACAGCAAACAACTAGCTATAAGTCGCATTGAAAAATATTACTTAACCAAACATCAACTCATAAGATAAATTTATTAATATAACTACCATAGTGTAATTTTTTGTATCTTTAATTATTTACATTAATATTTTATCATTATCATTACAAAAAAAATGCATGCAATCTTGTACTGAAATATAATCTATATACAGGGTGTATTTGATATGATGGAAGTCCTTTACACTGGTGATAGAAGATGGTATTCTAAGCAAATATCTTCATGAAATTAAGTCGGATCTTAATTAGTGTAGGTGGAATTAAATCACAAAAATCGTCGGTCAATATCTTGGAAACGGGCTTTCACTTCGTTCCCCTCAGCAGCAGAGCTGACTTCTCCCCGTCTCCCTCCCCTCCTACGCTGAGGAATGTTGACCAGAGTCTGCAGTTGAGTGACCTCCTCGCCTTGTCTGCCAATGACATTGAAATACACAAACCGAGCCTATGAACAGCTGATTCACACCTTCATGGGGAGTGGCTACATGACTAGTGATGGTGGATCTGTCTAGGATTTTTCCAGCTTCATGAACTATGCATAGAAAATAGAAATCCTAAAGATTTAGTAAATTAATTTAAGGAACTGTTGGTCTATCTTTGTGTGAAGATAGTGCAACAACTGTAATAAACTTATTAATAATACTAATAATAGTAATAGTAGGCTTTTAGACACACTAACTTCTTTTATGTTTCTTTTTGGTATGTCGAGTTGCCAGACTTTAATGTACGTAGGATTTCTTGTATGTGCCATGAAATCCATGGAGATGATCTTATTAGATCCCATTCATTTACTACATGACTGAACGTAGACCGCACCCTCGGGATGGTTAGCACTCTACCACCAGAACTACACATGCTGACTATTATTATTAGACTATTATTATTATTATTATAACACTGTATTATAACAATGAATTTGTATTTTATTTTCATTTTCGTGTATTTTCATATGTATTTACATTGTTGATGGACCAATAAATCAATCCTCCCTCCCCCCCCCCCCCCCTCCTCTCCAGTTAATGGCCACCCGAGGGCTGGAGATGGGATGGGACAATTCACAATATGAACATGTGGTACCATACTAGTATTAAATCTTGGAAGTAGGTTTCCATGGGTTCCCACTTCTACCCCAGGCAAATGTCGGGATTGTTCCTAACTTAAGGCCACGGCCGCCTTCTTCTCAATAATCATAACCGCTGGCAGTGCAGCCCATGAAGGGCCTAGGCCTACCAAGCGACCGCTGTCCAGCCATTTGGCCTGCAGATATTAGGGTGACGCGTGGTCAGTGCATCGGGTCCCCTCGGCATTTAATCTTGATTTTCCTGACTCGGGCACTGCCTCACTGTCAGACAGCTACTTAATTGCCCTCACGAGGCTTAGTGCACTGCGTTACAGCCCTCACGTCAGTTTCTAATATCCCTGATGGAGCCAGGAATCGAACCCAGGGCCTCCAGGTGAGAGGCAGTTGCACTGCCCCAACACCACAGGGCCGGCGCCTTCTTCCGAATCCTCACCTGAATTACAAATACCCACATTACTACAGAAACCACAAAACACAGGTTATCACACAAATTCTACCCACACCCAGCTACATGGGGCTAAATGACCAAAATCGCCAAGCCTCTCAAACAAAACATCAAGTTTTTTACTTCCGTCCTAAATGCCTAGTTCTGAACAGACTGCGGGATGTCGGAATTTTGTCACACTGCATTTCATTAAGAGAATGTTTTTAGTATTTTCAGAAACTAGTCAACAGAAGGTCCGACACGGACGCCAATGATACATCAGGGCTGAGTATCGAAATTATTTTATACATGAACATCAATCAATGAATTCCACACTTACAAAGTAGGCTACACAATACTACCGGTCCTGACGTCCCAAGCCATTGCGTGCGTCGTCAACAACAACAACAAGAACAACGGCAATGCACATTTTCTTACGAGACGGTAGAGCTCAAACAGCTGATAGCCTACCACCCCTCAAGTCAACCGGTAAGGTCAATGCTCCGATTACGTAACAACTTCCCCTTCGCGCGTCGTCACATCTGGCTCCACCTCGTTTCCCCAGCCAGCCGCACGACTTTCTGCCTGATTAGTTTCTGAAATAACTAAAAACATATACTTTTTAATGATTAATTATCAATTTCAAGATAGGTGACAAATTTTTTACCTAGGAAGCTTAGAATAGTTTCTTCTATCACCAGTGTAACAGACTTCCATCATATCAAATACACCCAGTATATGTTGTAAATAATAATTAATATGTCTCACAGATAATCTGTACTGTCATCAGATTCGTGAGACATATCACAATAATGTAACATAAATAGTATTTAATAAATAAATTAAATTAAATAAAAATAGTATTTAATAAATAAATTAAATTAAATTATTATTATTATTATTATTATTATTATTATTATTATTATTATTATTATTATTATCATATCATATTTTTATTATAGAAATTTTTATACCCTGAACGAGAATTTCTTTGTAGGCACTGTCGTTCTAAAATCATTTGTGGAGCACTCTAAAAGGGTCTACAAGTGACAAAATGTTAAATTCTGCCCTTCAAATATTGGCATTAATTGTACTGTTTTAGAAGAAGTAATTGACAAATGTTCTCACTCTCTGTCCGTCACTACGTAAGCCTTTCTGTTGTAGGAACGGAGAATAATTAGGTGTTGTTGATTGAGTGTGCAGTAAGACGCGTCCGATGAGAGAGACGTGGCGACTAATTAGACCCCGAGGAACTACTTGGACACACAGTCCAGTTTGATTTCTCCGAGAAACTTGAGAGTTACAGAGCATTGAATCCATCCTTAGTACAGACTTGCTGAAGGTGGCAGTAAGGCAATTTAAGTTGGTACAAATAGCCTACAGTGATGTTATGTGACTAATCTGAGAGGATTGCTGTTTCAAACTTATAATACATATGGTTCTAAAATAAATACCATTCATTTGATGAACTTCAGATGGGTAAATAGAGTAACAATTAATGAGGTGAGACCAATTCACCAGAGGATATGAATGAGTTATTAAATGGGATGAACTTCGTTTTGATGAAAAGATTCATGATGAAAATCAATAAACGTAAAACAAAAATTAATGGAATGCATCTGAACGAAATCAGAAACCACTATTGACGGTTAATTGGCAGTTGAAAAGCTAAATAAAGTAGGAGACTTCTGCTACTTAGGAAGCAAAATAACCAGTGATGGACGAAGCAAAGAGGATTTAAAAAATAGGTTGGCTCAGGAAAGGAAAGCATTTCTGGAGAATAATCTGTTGTGCATTAGAAAGTCATTTTTAAAGCCTTTGTCTGGAGTGAGGCGCTCTATGGGAGTGAAACTTGGACTGTTGGCTCAGCAGAAAACAGGAGAATAGAATTATTTGAAATGTGGTGTTACAGGAGAATGATTAAGATCAGATAGGTAGATACAGTAAGAAATGAGGAGGTATTAAGACGAGTGGGAGAGGAGAGATATTTCTGGCGACTACTAATGAAGAGAAGAGATAGGTTGGTTTGACACTTATTAAAACATCCAGGAATAGCAAACTTAGTTATGGAAGGAAGGGTCGAGGACAAGTACTGTAGGAGTAGACGAAGATTAGAATATGTTATAAAGATTGCATCGAATGTAAGGTGTGGTGGCTATGTAGAGATGAAACGATTGGCTCAGTACAGGGGGTATTAGAGAGCTGCATTGAACCCGTCAAAACACTGATGACCCAAACATGATAAAGAGGAATTGGAGGTTTTGCTACTGCATTATTATATGGATACAGATGCGTCATCACTTTCAGTGTGGAGTGTAATAATAATGTTATTGGTTTTACGTCCCTTTTAACTACACTGGCTTTTAGAGACGCCGGGGTGCCGGAATTTTGCCCCGAAGGGGATCTTTAACGTGCCAGTAAATCTACTGACACGGCTCCCTCGCATTTGCGCACCCTCAAATGCCAGCTGACTGCGCCAGGTTTCGAACCTGCAACCTTGGGCTCAGCAAGCGAGAACGTTACCCCTGAGCCACGCAGCCAGTCGTGTGTGTGTGGAGTGTAAATGTTTAGGCTAATTTGGTTTATGGCTGTTGAAAAGTCGTATTGCGTGAGGACAAAGAGTATCTAATGGATTGGTTTCTTATATCTCCCCAAGAAGAACGTTAAGACAGTTCTTGAAATGAATACAAATGTGCTAACAGTAAGATCTGTGATGTTTTGTGTGCTGCTTTTCCTTTCGTTGTTGTTGTTGTTGTTTCATTTGAGGGACTTGGACATCGTGGTCATTTAGCCCCGTGTATTTAGGTGATTGTGGAATTTTGTCTCATGACCTGTACTATTGTGATTACTGCAATAGTGTGTGTATTTCTAATTCAGGCGTGGATTGGGATGGAAGCGGCCGTAGCCTAGTGTTAGGAATCATCCCAGCATTCGCTTGGAGTATAGGTGGAAATCCACATGAAACCACCTCCAGGAAGGCTGAAGTTGGAATTGAACTCACCTCTTCTCAGTTTTTCTCACGAGGCTGAGTGGACCCATTCGAGCCCTCAGACCTGAATTAAATTTCTTGGCAGAACTGGATTTCAAACCTGAACCTCCGGGATGACGTCTTGAAAGTTAGCTGCTACACCATGAGGTGGCCTCTCTTCCTTTACATAAACGTGTTCTGGGCTTGTACAGAATGTAACAAATACGTCTCAATAAGTTGGGCTGCCGAAAGTAATAAGAGCTTTGGAAAATCATACTGTAGCTCTGGTCTAAGTCCCTGATGTATCGGCAACTTATCGGCTTTGAGTGTGCAATGTAACGATCAAGGCGAACTCATTGAGAGATTGAATCTGCAGCCTTCGCCTATGGAGTATAATCTCGCTACACCCCTAACGCATGAAGTTGTCGACATATCAGGTGTTTAGACTCCAGATCTTCTGTTCCGAAGCTCTTGTTGCTGTACGCAGCTCAACTTACTTCGCTGTATGTACAACGCTACATCCAGTAAATTTAGTTGAGTAGTAATTAGTGGTTCAAATGGATCACATGATATGGAGTAACCCTCGTATTACTCATGTCACAGGGAATAATTGTTAAGACCTTATCACGTAATCCCGAGGAGTCGAGGTGCAAGGATGTGGAGAGTGAGAGCAGTGCCAGTTGTGGCAATGTCACATAATAGTATTTCAATAAGCATAATAACATTTCGTGAAGAAAGTGCATGATGTTCCCAGAAATGGATTCACCTTTAGCCAAAGCTTCCATTTGGCATAATGGCATTTTATTGAGTGTTCTATCTTCTTCTTCTTCTTCTTAAGACGTCGTCTCCGAACGGAGGTTGACGATCCACACAGCTAGCTGTGATCTTGACATTGTTGCATGAAAGGCCTCTTCTGATGTGCAACAATGCCATCTTGGGATATCCTTTAGCCACGAGTTTCCTCGTCTTCCAATAGACCTTTTTCCTTCAATAAATGGGCTAGTTGTAGTAAGTGGTATTTTTCACCTCCCATAACATGTCCAAGTATCTTGTGTTTCATTGTTTTATTATAAGCATTTGCATTTCCATCCAATTAATACCTTGTTATTCCAAACTTTCAGTATCCATGATATACGTAGGATACGTCTGCACAGATATATTTCAAATGCCTCAATTCGTTTCTCTGTATTTGGGTCCAAAATCCAACTTTCACATCCGTAAAAGAGGACAGGGGAATCATCGAAGATCAGAGCTGAGGAGGAGTAGAAATTGGAGGAAAAGGGGCAGAAAGTGAGAAGGAGAAGGAGTGTTCTATTCTGCACTTTAAGTCTCATATCCCTGCTCTTAATCAAATCAAAGGTTGTAGATAGCACGGCCCGTATTAAAGAAGAAATCTTCAACAAAGAGATAAACGTTGTAGAAAATGTGCTGAATAATAATAACGTCCTGTTCAATGAACTGCACATCTGATAGAGAGCAAACAAACAACTAATGTTTGGCTAGAAGAAGGAATTTTTTGACAAATATAATGTGTCAAGTACCTGGGGAGCTCACTCACATTAGATGGAAAGTCCTTACTATCACTACACACCATGTATTTCCCAGTGAGACAATATAGGGCTTGAGTGGAGTTTTGGAACTTATGCCACAAGCAAGGGTCAAAAAAGGCAAAAATTGAAACTTTTGCCATGAGGTGAGGGCATCGGATGATGACGAGAGGTTAATCAATTTTGAGTTACTCAAGATAAAGGCTGAAACATGTTGATGAACAGAGCATTCCTTGAGAAACTATTGAGTATAGAAGATACTGCAAGACTGGTCACCAGTTGATACATTTGAATGAGTGCACAGTGCCAGTGAAGGGCTGTGGTGAAGGAAGACTGGGCTCAGATTACAGTAAGCTACTTAGAGGACATCAACGGAGGAAGGTTTTAATCTAGATTCATGAAACCTGTCATCCAAGGGGAATCACTGAAGATCAGAGCTGAGGAGATGAAGAAATTGGAGGAAAAGGGGCAGAAAGTGGGGAGGAGGAGGGGAAGCAGAAGGAGGTGAGAAGAAGTGTAACTTGGGGAGAGAAGTAGGATGATAAGGAGAAGAAATAGATATGGGAGGAGGGAGGTAATGATGAAGAGGAGGGGACGGAGAATAAGGAGGGGGGAAGAAGTTGCAAATAAGGGGAAGGAGGATATGGAGAATAAATAGAAAGAGGAGGTCAAGAAAGAGGAAAATGAGGATAAAGAGAAGAAGGAGGAGAGAAGAAGGGGGAGAAGGAAGGCAGAAGGAAGAGGACAAGAAGAGATAGAGGATAATAATGAGAAGAAGGAAGAGAAGGAAACTTTTAGATTTAAGTGACCGTTAATCCTGCAACCATGAGCCACGGGAGCTGTTTTAACGTGGAATCCAAACCACAGTACGTGACAATTTTTACTTGGAAAATCTCACTTGCTTTTACCAGGAATAGAGGGAAGCAGCTTGACCACTGAACCATATCCCCCCAATAGGACTAGGAGAAGCTATTGGAAAGTATTTAAATATGCTATGCTTGTCGATCTTGAAGGGAAGTACCCCAGTTTATAATTGACATGGTGGTTAACTGAAGGATTGCTTCTAAAACCGATTTCACGACTATGATTGGCCAACTCCTTGAACATCAGACATAGAAGCTAATAGTCCGTAATCCAGCCAGGAGGTGAGATCACAGTTTAACCAACTAGATCTTTTGGGTTTATGGTGTCTGAATGCCGTTGAAACGCAAGAATCTTGAGCTTTGGTAATGGTCCATGATTTACAGTGTACTAACAGAAGTGAAGGCAATGTGCAACACAGATGAAACTCAAATTCTTGCGGTATAAAGCTATTCACATAGCATGAATTTGAACCCGAAGACTAAGGATTTCAAACCTAGCCGAAGTCGTCGTATTTTTAAGAGCGTTAAAATCGTTCAGTATGCCTTCCTTCGGAGGGGAAGCAAAGCCGACGGGCCCATGTCATAGATTTATGGCATTTAAAAGAACCTACCAATACGATTAGTATTGTGTAGCCAAAATGTGTAGGTTATTTGGTTAGAAACGCTCTATCAAGTTCCAACGTTAGCTACTGGGTGTCACTGACAGTGGCGTCTGGTAGCCAAAGTTGGAACTATTTGAAATTGAACTTGTTGGGGAGCCTACGGGCTATTGCCCTGCTATGGCTATTGGCTGCAATTCAAATATAATAAATACACTATTCCTGAAAAAAAAATACAAGCATCAAAATTATTTAGTTAAGAAAGGAAGTAAGCAGAGATTACTCCCACGGAAAATAAAGTTGTTTTACAGGAAACATATCCATATGCATTAGCGTTAATCGTATTTCCAACTCAATTTGTGGAAGTTTATGTGGCTAATGCGATGCAGTCAAAGAGGAGCAAAGATCACACTAATTGAGTAACATACCTTCCACCCAACACCCTCAGGCAAACTGTGCCCTGTGTAATAAAACTCATTGTCCGGAATAATTCACTAATTGCTCGGGCCATGGTTAACTTCATTTTACAGCCCTGATGCGTCTAACTCTATCATCGCGCTATGTTTAGCGCTCAGGTCCAGGGTTGTCCAGTAATATCACATAGCGTGAGTCTGGTGCATAACAGGTGACAAGCTTGTAGGTATGTATGCATTGCCTTAGAATATCGGAACCTGGTGCTCTCAATGAGCTCCTTATGCCCCGTAATTTAAAGAAAGTTTTTGTTTTTGAATGTGCTTTTTAGTTAAACATTTGTTTTTAACATGATATTGCACCGTACCGATTAAGTATGTCGGCAGTGGGTGCAATGTTTGTTTGGATTTAATTGTTTTATAATGATATATATAATTAATTAATTATATATAATATGAATTAGATTATCTCTCACCGTAATTCGCCATGGCTTTGCCCCTCAGTTCCTGGACATACGAGTCAAGTTAGACCGTCCATTTACTGAGGGGCAAGATGTTGATTTGTATTTTTATTGCGTCAGCAGCAGCTTCAGTAATTTAATAGTTGAAAATAATAATAAATATTTCGTCAAGAGTTTAAGGGAAAGAACATACAACTTAAAAAGGCAAAACAATAACGATTTCAATATTATCAAGAGCTTGCTAAACAATTATATACATTTCCAAGGAAACAAATACATGTTCAAATGTTCTAAATTTAAATCGTAACAAATGTTATCCATTTTTCATAATTTGGTTCTGGCTTTGTGCTACCAAGATCCATACAGTACTTTCTGGCGACTGCTCTCTGGCGACGAACAGAGGAATTTCTCTAGTTTTTGTAATCTCATTGATACACTTTCTTTGGCCACATTGTTTTAATTCCATTGCAAAAGGAGGCGAGGTTCCTTCGAAACGTCTGGTATTCAATTTTATTTATACACGGTAATAGCCCAAAAGACTTGAAAGCCTTAATCTACATTTTAGCATTTATTAAGTTTTCAGAGCGAATCTCAGTCACCTGACTGTTTAGGGTCGAAGCGCAAAGGCTACCGGCTCTAGACCAGACAGGAATTCACTGGGGTAATTTTAAAGTTTTAATTTCTCTGTAATATGGGAACATTGTGGATTAAGGAACAGGTAAGAGTACTCTTGGGAGATTCTGATATAACAGTGGTATGAGAATGCAATACTAATGAGCTGGATCGTTAGGGATTATATACAGGAAATGTCCAGATTTTAACGTTTAAAACGTATCTTAGCAAAACCGTAAGATTATGCAATTTCCTCAATTGTGCCAAAAGTTGAAAGCCTACAGGGACAGGAAAGATTTCAAATTATGAGTCTTGAAGAGTTTTATCAAACTAAAAAAACAAATTTCCAAAATCACTTCCGGCCTAAATGTAGTTTTGGAAAAACATCCCAAAATCGCTTGTTTCTTGACTCGTTTTCTTTTTGATTCAAATCCTATCCAAATTAACTTATTTGCAATATTCTTTCTTTAATGTGTTCCTTGGTTCAATAACCTCAGGCTATATTGATTGTTTAAAAAATCTTCACACTGGAAGTAGTTGTAAGGGCTTAAGTGAAACTCTGCATTGACTCACACTAGCGCTCGTAGTGACATAAAAGGAAAACTGCTTATCTAATAGACCAGATGTGGTTGAATTACCAGTGAACAGTCATCAGTCTAACGTGTGTCATCATGTCGGCACCTCGTAAGAGACGTTTAGCGTGTCCTTTACGCAGTGTTTTATTTTTTTCAAAAAAAAAATTAAGGTGTACTCTCAAGAGTTTGGTGCTTTTCAGTCGGTCAACACGAATGTACCCAAAAGAGATGGGTTATGCCCTAATCCTGAAATAAATTACATGAGATTAATAAAACACTAGGATGACCAGTTTCGATCGTCAAGCGATCATCATCAGATCCATTACACTTAGGCTATAAAATCTATGTTTGAAATACAGGTGAAAATATATACAGGTGTTTTATTAATCTCATGTAATTTATTTCAGGATTAGGGCATAACCCATCTCTTTTGGGTACATTCGTGTTGACCGACTGAAAAGCACTAAACTATTGTTTATTAAGGCAACACTGAAAATATGGCTTCAAACACCACAAGGTGTACTCTCAGTTGTAGTGGACAAATTGCAATTTTTGGCAATTTGTAAAGTACGGTCATTGTGTTCGAATCCTTAACTTTCAGCTTTTTCGATGCCAGGGTGGATGTTAAATAGTTCGTTATATTCTTCATCCTTCAAAACTAACCACACGCACAAAATAACAACGAACACCACCTCCAAACAATAGCCTGCGTGCTTATAAATACAGAGTGATGATTTGCCGACCAAAAGAAACTGATTCAATAGATCGATTTAAATCGAGTTTTACTCGAAATCTCCTCCAGCTGTTGTGATCAGCGCGTTGACGCCAGCTGATCGATGAACTTTCAAGTCGGAAGTTATATTTGCCGGACTAGATACAAATGAACCAATATTTTTTCTTCAACAGTTTTCAAATGTTTAAGGGGTACGCGTACCCCCGCGTTTCCCCTAAAAAAAACAGTGCCTTTGCGTTTGGAAAAGTGTAGAAAACAACGAAAATCATTTACAAATGCAACATATCTCCTAAAGCTAGGCCTACAATGCACGTAAATTCCTAAGTCCATATCCCTTAGAGAAATAGTGTTCATTGAAGGTCCAGTCTATGATATTAATGGATGTTTTTAACATTGAGTTGCTTGGCTGAACGGCTAGAACTGAGGATTTTTGAACAGTAGACACCATAGCTGTGTACGTTAAAAGGCCATCTATTAGTGCATACGGACGGTCAATGTTAGTAGATTGCATACAATTTGCGATTATATTTGAGGGTCATTTGAAATAAGGATATCTGAGAGACTTTTCATCGCTCACTGCCAACAAATGCAGGGATAGTCCATTGAACAATGAGTTATATTTTAAGCCCAAAATCTCGATTTTTAACAACACTTGCGTCGATGTTATTTAACTCTGACCGGGTAAATCCACCTAATACTACAGGTAGGGGGCAGGTGCAAATATTCTACTTTTGTCTATAATCACTCAAGTGTTTAAATCTGATGAATCATACGAGGATACGCTTTCATACAGATAGTATTGATTATCAGTCAATTGCAGCCATAGGATTTGAAGTCTTCATTGGAAGGATAACACATGAGAATGGAAAAATAATAATTACAATAACAGAGATGGTAATGATGCAATATAACAAGGCAAAAATATGGATTAAAATAAAGATATCCATATTTAACCTATTTTCATTTATGAAAAAATAGGCTTATGAGGTCACCTATTGTCCGTGTGTGTGTGAATGTGTGTGTACCCTATGTGTGTGTATGTGTGCCCCCCCCCCAAATAACTTCTAAACGGTTTGAACGATTTCAATGAAACTTGGTAAGTCGTCATAGTACTATTTTGGCCGACCCCGACTGTACCCTTAAAATTTTATTACGTCTCTCCAATCCAACATGGCGGCTGTGGGAAATATTTCACCGGCATTCTATATCTCCGAAACTATTACTCACATTACCCTGAAATTTTGTACGGCGATAAACGCCACACTACTGGACGTTAACTTATGTAACTTCAAAACTCTATTAATTGCGAAACGAATATGGCGGCCAAGCGAAGTTGAAATATTTACAGAGACTTTTCTCGCAATTTATCCATTTGAACGCAGTGAAACTTGGTGCAGAAAATGACTGACATCTACTGTAATTTAGTTCAATTGTTTACATTGTTTCTATTTGTTGTGTTCTAATAATGCGATCGAAATCAACGTTTGAATGATGAACGTACACAATAATCCTACCGACAGTAGTGGCTACGCAGGCTAAAGCGCAGCGTTAGATCATGCGGCCAAGCTCTCTGCTGACTAGGTAGACGCGTGGTTTCGAGCCCCACCGTCGGCTGTCCTTGAAATGGTTTTCCATGGTTTCCCATTTTCAACACCAGGCAAATGCTGGAACAGTACCTTCTGACAGGCCTCGGCCGCTTCCTTCCATTTCCTTGCCCAGTTTAAATCATCTTCATCCATTCCATCTCTCATCCCGACGCGCAGGTCGCCCACGGGCATCGATTAGAAAGACCTGCACTCGGCCTCTCTGGAGGCTACACGACAACAAAAAAAAAAAAAAACAGTCAATAATCCTCATCTAATGGTACATAACCCTATGACCTACATATATTAGAATCCAAAATGGCGACCATCCGATATATTTAGACGGTTCTCAATATCTACGACTCTATTACAGTACAGCAATCAAACTGAAATTTCGTATGTTGATAGAGGCAATTAACTTAAGTTGGATATATGTAAATAAACTATTTTGTTCTTCTTGGATCTACTTGTTTGAGTTTCATTGTAATTTTTAATTTTTAATTTTTAATTTTTAATTTTTAATTTTTAATTTTTAATTTTTAATTAATTTTTTTATCTGATTTTTTTTGTTACTTTTGAATAATTTGTTGTAGAGGTGATACAGGAACAATATTAGGATGTCAGAAATACAATTGGTTGGTTCCTCAATTTGGGGGCTGTGACAGAAATACAGTAGGCTGTTAGTTATTCAACAATAACACATTACATTTGTTAAAATATGGCTGAAAGATTCAATCTCCTTTGATAATATACAGTAAATTAGACTTATGATAGGTAGTTGGTATGCAGACCACTAACCTATAAATTGATTAGGGCCACATGTTGTAATTGTGTGCACCACGTGTTTATGTACCTTACCCTAAATGAATCAACATCAACAACGATGTATGGAAGGAAAGCGTGGCTCATGGACTGGTATAATACCGTATGAATTTTCCTGCGGCCAATCTAACCCAGGACAAATAGAAGGAAGTCTACAGGCTCCAAATAATTACATACGGCCAACAAATTATTTCATTGGATCATAAAAATAAATCACAGCTTATATTTGAAAGAGACGACGACGCAGACTTTCTTCTTAACCACATAGTGTCACTCACATCTTTTCTTTTTGTGTCTTTTTCAGGAAGTAAAAGAATATTCTTTTCTCAGAATGCGCGCGCGGACAATTGCTAAGGAAAAGTTTTCTTCTTTTGTTTGTAGAGAGCGCACGAGCTCAATTAATGGCGACTGTAAGCTACCTCGGCACGTCCTCAAATAAGTTAAACAGTCGCACGGCCATTTTAAACTGGAGATGAAACTGGCTCAACTCAGCGGGGTTTCGCAATCATTGTGCTGGAGCCATTTGTTTGCATTAAGAGCAGACAATATACCTTTTGTTCCGTGCTACACAAATTATGTCGCAGGAGGTCCAACACGGAGACAGATGGTAGAGGTATTTTCATACCTGCCGACAAGACAAAACTCCCATCCACCACCCAGTTCACTTCTATATTACAAGCATTAGAATACGCAGAGTGAGTTTAGCCCTGTTATTTCACTCCCTCATTGTTCCCGTAACGTGTGAAATGTATGGATTAAAATGGAGGGCAGATTCATATGCGCTAAAAACATAGAAATATGCCTCTATTTAAGCACTTAAAAAGTGATACACTTTAAACTAACATTAAACACAGCAAATTATATAACATTATTTTAAACATAACGGCATACATGACATGCTGTCCAGCGCTCTTCGAGCTTGAGGAGACGAGACCCAATGTCTTGCCAAAACAAGATGTTCAGTAAAGAACATATAGCCTACTTTCTCCTAAATGTATGAGTATAGTTATAACTCGTTGTTATTATCAAAGAGTATAATAGAACTATTCTTTGTTGAAGACCTTAGAAACGATTTACCTCTACCAAACGCCACAACCTAGATAAAAACTGCTGCCATCATTGAAGATAGAAAGATAAGAAGTATAGCAAGAATGTTATGGATCTGGAGACATAATCGACCGGACTGGCTGCGTGGCTCAGCGGTAACGTTCTCGCTTGCTGGGCCCTAGGTTGCAGGTTCGTATCCTGGCGCAGTCAGCTGGCATTTGAGGGTGCACAAATGCGAGGGAGCCGTGTCAGTACATTTACTGGCACGTTAAAGATCCCCTTCGGGCCAAAATTCCGGCACCCCGGTGTCTCTAAAAGCAGCAGTAGTTAAAAGGGATGTAAAACCAATAACATTATTATTATTATTATTATTATTATTATTATTATTACATATACGACCTGCCGTGGGCAACATCCAACTTTGAGTTGAGGCATGTCTTTACACGTCTGGTTGTGCATGGCTTTCACAACCCTAATTGAATTAACAAATCTTTCCATGACCCTACAGAGACGTGTGTATACAAACTATGTGGATATTTTCGATTGCTATTTGCCTGAAATAAAAGTAGTAATTAATAACCTGAACTAACACCAACGGCTTGAATTCAGTTACTATGTGAAATCGTTTTGTTCTTTACTTCAAATAACATTTTCAAGTAACGCAAAATAGGCTGTTACAAACCCTTTAAAATAAAAAGTAAAAATGTATCGTAGTATCATCTTGTCATTCTTCAAATTCGATGCGCATAGAATGCCAATGGTATAGTAATCAATGGAGCCCCACGTAGACTAGTCGTGACATCTAGTGGTGAAATATCGAACAATATAATCCTAACAGAGCGAGTGCATTCTAGCGGCCAGAAGAAGAAACTTTTCAATAAAATCTGGAAGTTAATAAGTAGGTCGGCGTGCAGTTACCTTTTTGGCAGCTAGATGTCTCGAGTAAATCTGCTGGCGAATTATGTTTTAATTAAATATATATTTTACACCATAATATGCACAATATAACGCTTAATTTTAAAACATCTGAGTCATTACAAAACAATAAACATATAACATTTCAAGCAAAAAACCTAGCTCTGATCGGGTTTGAACCATAGGCATTTGAGCGATAGGCTAACGCTCTACCACTGAGCTAATTGTGTCAACGAATATCGTTCTATATAAAATGACTTACATAGAACTTGTTAGCAAATAATGATTTATACTAAACGATTTCATCACTGGAGTATATTATTTATATATAAAGCATTTCATACAAAGTTTATTTATTTTTTATCAGTACGCTATATTGCATGCAATACTCAAATTAGTGAAATATAAGTCAGGCACAAGATATCCGCTGCCATCTTGTCTTATTACTGAATCGGCTCAGCTTTTTAAAATCACGTCGGCACTATAGTATTACAAAATAAACTTTTAATTTCGAACGTGCCTCTTCCTTTAGAACAGTTAAAACGATTCTCGGCTCGTTAATCGGAACTGGTGGGTCCCATGATATGGATTATAAAGTTTGCATAATTCGCACGGCCGCCATCCTGAAATGGTATGGCGGACGACCATGTAGTTTGGTCACAAGACGCATTCTATACGAAGGTACGTTGTTACCAAATTTGGTAGAGGTCGGATGATTTGGTTAGTCGTTATTTGATTTTACGTTTTGAACGTTTGAGTGGCCGCCATTCAGTTTTAGTAAAGATGGCGGCGATATAAAAAATGACACTGAGGTGTCCTTTGCTAGTGCTACCTTTGTACCAAATTTCGTTCAATTCGCATTCACCGTGTTCGAATTGACACGGGGGACAGACATTCAGAGTACACACACTCACACACACACAGACACACACACACACAGACTCACACACACACACATACATACACACACACACACACACACACAGACTCACACACACACATACACACACACAGACAGACACACTTTTTTCGCCCTGTGTTGATCTCATAAGTCTACTTTCATTTTTTGCAAAAATCGAAAGTAGGCTAAAAAAAAGGGAGTGGTCGCCAGAATTACGTTATTGTAATTAATCTACCAAACGGTGGATAAAAAATCGCACAGGATAACAACTAAAAACTTCGTTAATAACTTCAGGCCTTAGGAATTTTTGCTTGCTGAATAACATAATAAGTATGCCTTCCTTCGGAGGGGCAGTTAAGCCAGTGGGCCCATGTTATAGATGTATGGCATGTGAAAGTACCTTCCACTGCAATAAGTGGTGTGTAGCAACATTTGTAGGTTATATTTGGCTGGTTAGGAAACGCTCTATCAAGTTCCAACGTTCGCCGCTAGTGTTAGTGACAGTAGCATCTGGTAGTCAAAGTTGGAAGTACTTGAAATTGAACATGTTGGGAGTCCTAAGGCGTTCAATCAAAAATGTCCAGCTTATGGCCATTGGCTGAGATTCATATATCATAATAATTATGAAAAGTGTTCAGGACGGTCAATTTGTCACAGCTTACTGGATGCTTATAAAATCACTTATGTATTGTTTTCTTTTCTGTTGTAAGTTGTAACTTAAGTCATTGAACTAAGTAAGTCATTAGTATCACGATATTTAAGAGTGGTGGGGTTGATTCCAAAGTGTGATTTTGTGTTGTGGAGTGTGGCAACTCAAGCTTGTGTAGATTCTCCAAATACAATATATTGTATTTGTGATACGCAAACATCAACTAAATATCATAAATGTCATTAAAAATAATACTTTGTACATTTTAACATTAAGCTGGCGATCAAGACTTGTGTAGTGAACGTGAACGTGGACGTTAGTGCAGGATCATCCTGGAATTACCTGAGTCTACACCTTCACATTATCAACTCAGTTTCTTAATGAATGAATGAATGAATGAAGGAATTAATTAATTAAGAAATAAATAAAATGTACCCTTCGATGACCGGAAGGAGCGGACCCTTGATAATGCCAAACGCAGTTTTCGGTGGAACGTCGGGAGCCTGGATAACGGCCTTGAAGTCCGGACAACTTGTACATACTGTAGTTATGAACGACGTCCGGGTAGGGGCAGATGCCCTCGCTGCTCCGCCCCTTAAAAACTCAATAACTAACGAATTAGTGCCGACCGTGAAAGCATAAGCTGTTATATTGATGTTTTAACTTGAATAGATCTAGTGAACGAGGTTGAAACCTGTAGTAAGCAACATTACTTCAAATATTTTATTAGCAACTGGATAGAATAGATATGAAGTCACCATTGCTAGCAAACATCTTCATGGATACATTTGGAGAAGAAGTAACAAATTATGAAAATATTAAATATCGGTATCTCTGTGTTGACGATTCCATTTGTTTGTTTGAAGGTTCTGACACACAATTAGGTGCAATTTTGTTAATTCATCTAAACTCTCTCAACAAAGCAATTCAATTTTTTATGGAAATAGAACTAGATGATAAAATCAACATTGTTGATCTGAACATCATTATTCATAATGGAGTCCATGCTTTTAGCATATTTCGTAAGTACATATTTACTGATAACGTTATAAACTCCTCTCTAAAAAACCCTGTGACGTGTTGCACTTCACAACATGTTGAATTACCTTGCTCTTTAGTGAATTATTAACCATTAAACTAATTGCAATAATCAACCTTGCCTCGTTGACCAGTTGTTAACGATAAAACAGAAGAGAGTCCACGGAAGGCTTATATTCCCTCGAATTGGGAGAGAAATTAATTTCGACGTGAATTGGTGTAAAATCATTTAGGAAAATAAAGTTACTAAATTGAATGGATGACAAAGCAAACTTATTTTAAACCGTGATTTATTGCAAAAAAAAAAAAGATACGAGCCTTTGAACCCATGTGCCATTGGTTCAAGGGACGAATCCATATTTTATTGGTAAAAGAAGAAAGGAAAAATACAGTCTTTAGAACGACTTAGAAAGATTTTATGTAGAGGACTGTTATAACGTGGCGCAATAATAAGGGACCACGAGTCACGCGGACATGATATCATGCATGACGCATTGATAAGGAGCCGATCATGACTATTAATAGAACGATATAAACTTTACACTGTGTGTAAGAGAGAGGAGGTTTCGGAAATTGACCTTACGCAGCAATAAAATGACAACCTCGCAATTGCGCAAGAAGAGGAATAATTAGAATTAAGCCATTTGCGAGCATTTAATTAATGAAAGAAACACATCATGGTTGATCAATTTGGAAGAGAGATTTTTGTGTGGGGAAAAAGTTTATAATATTTGCACAGGAAAGAAGTGCCGACACAGCATGATGTCGTTAGTAATTCCCCGAGACCAGAGTGGGTAGAGATAGAAAATAAACCGCAACACCCACATATCTGAAGAGCAAAATTATTTAATATCTTGGAATTGTGCGATCGATTTTCATGTTCAAAGAGATCAGTTTACGTTTAGAACAAGAGCTTTCCAGAGATATATTTTTCAAAATGATGCGACTATTACTTCAAAAGTTAGTGCTGAAGAAGAAGCGGATGTTATCTTTTTGTCGCCGATTTGTATAAAAACCCTGGCGGTGCCAGGAAGATCATGCAGTTATTGTCAGCCTGCGGGCGTGACACTGTGTCACGATCATCGTTAATGCAGTCTTCAGACAGCCCGAGGGGGCGTCGCTGTATCGACAACCATCCAGTTCCGTGAGTGCCGAGACGCTGCACGATGAAGCATCGAATACAAGACTAGTTACAAGTAAACTCCTAGTAGAGGAGAGCTGCATCAAAGTATATTCAGTTATAAAGGACGCCCGAGAGCGTAATACTGCGTAGCAAAGTATAACAAGTACATTTTAGTGAGCGCGTAGACGCTGCACTCAGAAACAATTATCGTTACAGTTCACCAGTATAGTCAAAGTAAGGCTGTGAACTCGAAGAAATAATAAGCGATAGGTACTCGAATAATAGTTCAGTGAAAGAAATAACGCATCATAAAGTTCGAAGTACCCAAGAAAGTGAAATAAACATTTCTATCAACGTTAAGGAACCCGATCAGGGTCGAACGAAAGAAATAACGCCTAGTGTTCCGGAAAGGTAGGGACTAGAGCGCTGAACAATAAGAATTAGGAATTGTAATTCAAGGCTTTGTCTAAGTAGACAAACGAACAGTAAAAGCGATAAGCTACGAATTAAAGAAATAGCAGTTAATGCTAGGAAATTATTAGGTCACCGATAAACTATTCGAGAGGCCGTAACCAGGACAGACTTTATCTAGACGAACTAGCTAGCGTCTAGTACGAAATGACATCGTGCAAGTAAAGTATAGAAGCCGACAGTCAAAACCCGGATTTGAAGATCAGCCGTTCCAGTGAGGTGTAGATCGATCGAGACTTTCCATCATCTCGTCAGATTAGGGAGCCGACGTTCTAAAAGTGTCACCCTTGGAAACGGGGAAGAAAGAAATCACGTGTGTAAGGCGAAAATGAACGCCCAAGTGATTAAAAAGCTATGTAATGTAAATATAGTGAAAATTTTTGAGTGTAATAATTTTAGTGAATTTATATTGTGTTAAGGTAAACGAATATAAAATGGTTTTCATTATGTTACAAGTGATTAAGGTAAATAATTTATGTGTTGATAAAGAAGTGTCATTGAGTGTAAGTGTATAAATGAAAATGGCTTGAAAAAGCAGTGAGTGGGCGAAATATGTTTCATCGTTGGAGGATTCGGTCGCTGACCGTACAATCATGTGAGTAACTATTTCATTATGTTATGTGTTTGGGAAGATTCGCGTATAATCCTCATGAAAGAGAGAGAATAGGGATGATTGAATAACAAATAAAAGAATAGTAGCGCGATCTGAACGATTAATTTAAGAAAATATACAATAAATATGTGAAAATGTAAATGAATCCCTTGGGGTAATGTATTAAGTAAAATATCAGCGTAATTGATAAATGATATAAATATGAGAAAGCAAGCGTAATAATAATAATACTAATAATTAGATAAATGAATGAATATTATGATGAATTATATATGAAAAGTAGTAGCTTCCGAGCTCCTTTAAATGAATTAATACATGTTATGAATACATGTTCTTATGGTAAAAATGATTATTGTCAAGGGAGAAGAATAATATAAAATTGAGATGTAGATCAAACGTTGATTTGAATTTAGTAGTTCTCTGAAGGCAACTTGGCTAATTAATGTATAAGCGCCATGTAGCGCATTGAAGTAATTTGTCACGCTAGGAATGCGTTGAAATGCTCGGTAAAACTAATTATGAGGGGCAGTTGGTCGTGGTAATTGAACTATGGTAAGTCCTCCAAAGTAGTGATGTAATCACGAGGCCGCGTGTGTGTTGTATTGTAAAAAAGGGTGCTAATTATGTTGTATTATGAGCGCTGGTATAAGGCAAATGGCTTGCCCTAAGTCGCAAAGGTTATAATTCCTCCAGTGTGGGATATTGCTCCCAGGCATTTGAAAGGATCGAACTCAGAGTCGTCCATGTTTAAACATCTAAATATTTGTTGTATTATTGAATTATTCTTACCCGCCAATGAGGACACTCCATAATTACTATATGCCGAAGCCAAGAGAATAGGTTTGTTGAGCCTAAATATGTTGTTTTAAAGTACCTGTATGAAAGCCTTGTCATTCAGGGAACTGCGTTTAAGAACAGCTCCATGAAAGCTGAGAGTAGCCCGTCTCTTGAGAAGTGAGACGGTGAAGTCCCTGTCTCCCTGCAATTAATCACGCTAAGTAGTCAAGGCCAGACCCTTACCATTGATGTATCACGGTAGGTCTGGGAACGGTCTGTTTGAGAAGTGTTTAGAGTTTGTTTTAACGACCCGGTCTTCGAACCGAGGTTCTTTTATATAAATATTACCGCTTGCAGAGTTCAGATCGTTGCTTTCTTATGATATAATGGTCTTTTAAGACGAATAATGATAAATCCCTAATTTTATGATTATATGATTCAGTGATTCACGAGTTTTAGTGAAGACAATTAGATTCCGGGAGTGATCTTAATTTTTGACTTGTTCAAGTAGTCTTCTGTAGCTCGGGAGTACGCAAATGTTTCCCAATCACAGTAGTGAGTTGTTAACTTGAGAGAGAGGGATGGTAACATATGAGCGTTGTGAAAAATGAAAAATGAAAATCCACATCCTGCTTCCAGTCTCCGACCGGGTCAGGAATGGAATGAATGAAGCCCCTATCTAGCGGCGAGGATATGAACTGTGCCGGCTGCCGAGGCCTGACGCACTCCTCTGGGGCAATGATGAAATGAATGACAGATGAAATGAAATGATAGTGGAGAGTGTTGCTGGAATGAAATTTTTTGACAGGGAAAACCGGAGTACCCGGAGAAAAACCTGTCTGCCTCCGTTCTGTCCAGCACAGATCTCACATGGAGTAACCGGGATTTGAACCACGGACTCAGCGGTGAGAGGCCGGCATGCTGCCGCCTAAGCGTTGTGAAAGCCCAAAATTAAGTGAATGATTAACAGTACTTTGGTAAATTTTGATATTTATGATTAAAAGATATACTCATATAAATAATAATGGATGTGTATTAAATTGATAGCACATTGTAAGTAAACATTACCGAGCCGTTTGGAGCTCTTATTTTAAAGATTGTGAAGTGATACTATATGGAAGTGAAACTTAGGGGAAGTTTGTTGGGTTTATGGAAAACCAATTATTATGATCTTAGATTTGTTTAATATGAATTCCTTGTTCAATTTTGAACAAGTATGATGTGAAGGGTCAGTATTTTATTTGTTTATTCTTTGTAGCGCCATATATTTGAATAATTAAATGTTTTTATAGTAGGAGTTTTTTTTTTTTTTTTTGGAAGTCTATCCTCGATTTAATCCAAAGTGTGTAAGTCACAGAGTGGGAGAACATACCATGAACCCCGATACTCCCGATTGAGCATTGCTGGCAAACTGTGATTTGCATATTTCATTGCTGAATGGGCACACCTTACAGTAGTCGCATATGATGTGTAACATCTGACATGTTATCCTACTGGTATACTACACAGCTTGGACATTCTTAAAATGTTAATTTACGCTCCATTTTCAGACTGGTACTATGATGAATGTATAGATTGAATTGGAGATATGCTACTGTCACACTTGTGGCGCAGCGTCAAACTGTTAGTCTCTCACCAAGGTAGACCGGGTTTGATTCCCGGTCAATACATGTGAGATTTTCGAATTGAAATGCCATGTCCTGTGGTTCGCATTCCACGTAAAAGGGAGGCACCGTGGATCATGATTGTGAGATTAACGGTCACGCAAAACTACAAGCTTCCTTCCTTCCTTAATAATTCATAATAACAAAGTGACACACAACGTCGACAGTACTCTCAAATACTGTGAGCACACTCCTCAGTAACTATATCATTCTTTACTCTCAAGACACTCATACAATTCGTCGTAAACAATCAAAACATGCCTTCCTACAATCATGAAATGACCTAGTCTTAGCTTTTATTCCACTCATATAACAACATTCTTTTATGCATTTAATATTTGACTAGTCTACTTAACCACAGCTAGACAATAATGCCGCTTACTTAAATGTCATTTGTCGTCTTTGTCCTACCCCATGTGATGTTCAACCTTGAACGTGAAGCTTCATAAACTGCTCAATGACAAATGAAAGTCGGTGAAACATTTGCCACTGTGCTCGTCAAACCAGTGCCTGCTAAATGCACTGCCTACTGTATTACCATAATATTCTCGCGCTACAGAGCACACACTGCCTTGTTTCCAATACACACATTTTCAATTGTTATTGTAAAAGGGAGTGTTTTACAGATATTGTAGTTTATAATACGGAACTCATTTTATTAGATGATTTGTAGCTTCCACCAGCACTAGCCTAAATAAAGAATACGATATGGATCAACTAGATTAATAGACGCGACACCACTCATAACCTTAAATTCCTTATAAACAGGTCCTCTTCATTCACATACCAACACGTAATTTCATATGGATTCTGTTAAAATGAGTCATATTTATATGATAAATATCGTTTAAAATGATAATCTGGTAGCTGGATCGATCGATCGAGCGGGAAGTGCATACTTCCGTTTTCCACCACTGCCAGCTAGTACACTTCCGTCCGATTGATCGAGCGGGCAGTGCATACTTCCATTGTCCACCACTGCCAGCTAGTACACTTCCGTTTGATCGATCGAGCGGGCAGTGCACACTTCCGTTGTCCACCACTGCCAGCTAGTACACTTCCGTTTGATCGATCGAGCGGGCAGTGCATACTTCCGTTGGATCCACCACTGCCAGCTCGATCGTTCCGATCCTCTTCCGTCCCCAATTTTCAAAATCACTCCCACAAAACTATCCAGCAACCAAGCGGAAAGATGTTACACATCAATAATCTAAGAAGTATAACTCTCCGTCGGGCGAACCTAAATAATATCACCATCAGGTGCAACTAATATATCAGATAAACCATTGAAATATATGTTTATTTACATTATATCGCCTATAAACAGTTCTAGAATTTGGTATATTATTTAAAGTATTCATATACGGTACTGTTCGTTTAAACGAAATCCATAATTACGAATCAAACTTTTTGAATTTTGTTCAGTGGTTAATTAAAATGTAAATGGAGACGGTCATGCCATCAAAATGCTTAATTTTCAATTTAAGGTGTGTTCTATTTTCTTTGTACAAAAAATCGGCATTTTTTGAGACCACCTAGCAACTACCAAAATACATTTATTTCAGTTCTTTCACATAACTATTAAAATTAGTGGCCTTGATGTCCTCTACTAAATTTATTAGTTTATCACGATTATACCAAGAAATTGTGGTGTTTGAAGCCATTTTCAGTGTTGCCTTAGTAAACGAAAGTTTGATGCTCTTCAGTCAGTCAACACGATTGTAGCCAAATGAGGTGGGCTAGTCCCTAATACCGAAAAATATTTACATGAGATTGATAAATATACTTGGATGACCAGTTTCGATCGTCAAGCGATCATCATAGGATCCAATACACTTAGGCTCTAAAATCACATATTCACTCTAAACAAGCATGTTTGGAGGTCAATCAGCACTTCCAGTATTTTAAGAAAACATCACATAGACTATAACTAACAAATACCGACGAGTTGAATTACCTCAACTAATACTGCTACTAAATAAGTGTATTATATTGAAAATATTTTCACCTATACTTTCAGACATAAATTTTATTTGGATTTTAATGAAATGGCCAGGTTTAGAAAATTTTAGTCAGTCTGTTATTGTAATTATTATTATTATTACATCATTTTTGCCCTTATGGACAGTGTATGAACTTGAATATCTCATGATGTCACAATTTTCACTTCTTTCCCTTCTTCTCTTCCCAAAATCTCTTCATCCTTTGACTGTGTTCCTGTTTCCTTTGTTCCGTCCACAATGTTCCTATCTTCTTCCTTTCACTTACTAAAAAATTTGGCGTTCTTAATTTTGTTTCTGAAATTTTCTCTGTCTTCTATCATTTGCTTGTTGATCCCTAATTGCTTTAAGTCGTCTTCTATTTCATGATACAAATTTGTTTTCTTTTTTGAACTGTTTACTACATCAAAGATTTTCTTTGTAAGTCGTTTATTGTTCATTCTCTGTATGTGCCCGTAGAAAGTTAGTCTGCGTTTTCTAATGATATCTGTGTCTGTCTGTGTGTTCATATAGCTCTTCGGTAGGTCTTTTCATCCATATCCCATCTCTGTGTACTGCTCCAAATATTTTCCTCAGAATTTTACGTTCAATTTTTTCTGTTTCTATGATGCCAGATGCTCCAATTGTGGTCGTTTCTGACGCATACAATGCTTCTGGTAATACAACTGTTTTGTAGTGTCTAAGTTTGGCCTGTCTTGATATGCTTTTCTTATTATAATGTGACCATGTAAGTTTGTAAGCTTTCTGGAGTTTTTCCGTTCGTTCTATAATAGACACCTTGTTTGATCTCCTATTTGTATATATTCTCCTAAGTACTTAAATTTTTCAACTCTTTGTATGGATCCATATATGGTATGCATGGTTTGTACATTGTTGGTATGTCGTTCCATGAATTGGGTCTTCTCATAAGATATCTGTAAACCTGTTTTAGCAGCTATTTCATGTAATCGTTCCAGTGCTTCCTTGGCCTCCTGTGTGTTATTGCTGAGTAAGGCTACGTCATCTGCAAATGCCAGACATTTTATGATTGTTTTTGTTTCGCGGGTTCTTCCTAGCTGTATTCCTTTAACTTGTTCCTCCCATTGCTTAACAATTTTGTCAAAGACCATGTTGAACAAGATTGGTGAGAGGCCATCTCCTTGTTTGACACCTGTGCGTATATGAAAGGGTTCTGAAATTTCACCCATGAACTTAACTTTAGAGGTGGTGTCCGTGAACGTTAGTTGTATAAGTGCCCTGGTTTTCTTGTCAATGCCATATTCTTCCAGTACTGCAAAGAGCGTTTGCCTATCAATGCTGTCGTATGCTTTTTTAAAGTCCACAAAGGTAACTACAGTGTTTTTTGTCTGTCTGACTTTCAGTAGTGTTCTCAAGTTCCAGATCTGTTCGATGCATGATCTCCCTTTTCTGAAGCCTGCCTGTTATTCTCTTATTTGTGGATCTGCTTATGGTTCTAGTCTGTTCAATAACACTTTAGAGAATATTTTGTAAGCGACTGGCACTAGAGAAATCCCTCTGTAATTATTTGGATCTGACTTATCACCCTTTTTATGTAATGGGTGGATCAATGCACATTTCCATTCCTCTGGCATTTTCTCTGTGATCCAAATGTCTGTGATGATCTTATGAATTGTTTTGGTGATGTTTTTATCTTGAAGCTTCCATACTTCAGCAATAATGCCATCTTCTCCTGCCGCTCTGTTATTTTTCATTTGTTGTATGATCTCCTCTATCTCCTCTATTGTAGGTGGAGTAGAATCGGGATTGGATGTGGTTTTTTGGAAGGTCAATTTCTCCGTGGGTTCTGTACAATTGAGAAGATTATTAAAGTATTGTTTGAGAATTGTACAGTTTTCTTTCGTGTTCGTTTCCAGGGACCCATCTGTTCTTCGTAAGCATAGGCCAGAAGGCTGATAACCCTTAATATTTTCTTTGAATGTTCTGTAAAAATTTCTTGTGTTATTTCTCTTAAAATCTTCTTCAATTTCTTTTAGCCTGAATTTGAATTTGAATTTGAATTTGAATTTATTGTTTCTCTTATACAGGCCACTGAGGCTACAAAGCCTCTTTATACAGCTCTCTTCATTCAGAGGGCGGTTACATACAATAGAATAAATTAAGAAAGTAAAAACTTAACCTATACATACAGTTGACAATAGGAGTTCTTGTTAATACATCCGTTCACCTTGAACATGATAATTGTATAGCTGATAGATTACAATGAAGGGAGTGTTTTATCGCTCTGATAGGAAGTCCTGAATACTGGTGCAATTTATATTTATTCCAGAGAATACTAGCTGAAATACGGAATGAACCTTTGCATTTTTCGGTTCTGTGATGAGGTATCTGGAGCATTTGTGCAGTGTGTCTATTCGCACGGTTATGCACTGATTGCATGGGAGTTAGTGTGCAGTAAATATAAGACGGAATTTTGAATTTTAGAATTTTTATCACAGTCAGAGCCATGGCATACTGTCTTCGTTCCTTTAACTTTAGCCATCCAATCTGGACGTAAAATGGAGTTATATGAGACTCTCTTGGTACATTGAGAACAAACCGCAAGCAAGCATTTTGCATTCTTTGCAATTTTGTATTGAGGACCTCTCCCATATCATGGTAAATTATAGATCCATAGTCAAATATTGGTAATATCAAACTCTGTATCAGTATCTTTCGTACATTTTGAGGCAAATAGAAGCAAGTTCGCCTAATTTGATATAATGACGATGCAACCCTTTTCAGAATCATGTTTGTGTGATCCTGCCACGATAATCGAGAGTCAAAAATAACTCCCAGATTTCTTACTGCTGACTGGTACGGAACTGTTTGGGATGCAAGCTGTAAAGGTGGTACTGGGTCAGGTAGGGAACTGAGTAATTTGGTATAGCCGATGACGATCGGTTGCGTTTTTTCGAAGTTAAGTATTAGATTATGATCGAGTGCGTACTGAGATAGGCTTTGAATGTCACTGTTAATTAGAGCTACCTTCAAATGAATGGATTTCAGATCCGTGTGTAGATATAGCTGAAGGTCATCTGCGTACATATGATGTTGACAAAATTTAAGGACAGATGGAAGGTCATTTATATACACGGAGAACAGGAGTGGACCAAGGACCGAACCCTGCGGCACACCTGTTGTTACTTCACACCATTCTGAAACATTGTCATCTGCTAGGACTACTCTCTGACATCTGCCTGTTAGGTAAGACCTAAACCAGTTCGTTACTGACTTTGAAAGGCCTAGATTTCTTAATTTAACTAGTAGGATCTCATGGTGAACTCTGTCAAAAGCTTTGCTGAAATCGAATAGAGATAATATAGTTATTTCCTTCCGGTCCATTGCTAGACGAATGTCGTCTGTGACTTTGATAAGGGCTGTCAGAGTACTATGTTTTGATTTATATCCAGATTGGTTCGGGTTTAAGATATTGTTGGAATTTATATATTCATAAAACTGATCAAAAACAATCCGTTCTAACGCTTTCCCAATTGCACACAATATACTTATTGGTCTAAAGTCACTACAGTTTAAGGCGTTCGTGAATTTTGGTATTGCTTTGATGTTGGCTTTTTTCCATTGTGTCGGATAAATACCCATTTGCAGGCTATAGTTAAATATATGCAATAAAACTGGCATGAGGAGGTCCATATTCCTTTTCAATAGCGTAATAGATATATGATCTGGTCCTATGGCTTTTGAAGTTATCCTAAATATCGCTAAATGAATGTCCTCAGGATATATATAGCCAAAATGAAATTCTTCCCGTCGGTCAGTAAATTTTTCCCTGTAGTTAGCAACAGTTGACAAAACTCTATTGCTGTCTACAACGGTTGATACGTTTAAATAATGCTTATTAAGCTCATCAGCGCTCATTGTTGGGTTATTGCTTTTGTGTCTGGATTTTCCAACACCGAGAGTTTTTATTGCTCTCCACAAAGCCGAAGAGTTTTTAGCTGAATTAATTAGCGAATAAGTGTAACGTATCTTTGTATTACGAATAACTTGCTGGGTTCTGTTGCGTAAGCTTTTGTATTCTACAATGTCCTCGGGTTTCTGTGTTCTGTTGCACTTCTTTCTGGCTCTATTTCGAGATCTTATTAGATCTTTTATTTCTGTGTTGATCCAGGCAGCTGGTGCGTGCCTCACGTTAGCTGAGCGCACTGGGGCATGGCGATCATATAAATCAATTAAAAATGTGTTGAATGTTTCGACCTTCTCATCTATAGTTTGCTGCTCGAGAACAGTGTGCCATGGAACTGAGATGGCATCGGCCTTAAACCTTTCATAATTAAACCTGCTGAAGTCTCGAAAAGTTCGAATACTGGGCTTATATTTTGGAGTTGACAGGGTATATACTGCGTATAAGAGATCATGTGCTGAGAAGCCAGAAGCAGCTGTTTGGCCAAACTCAATCACGTACTCATTGCAGTTGTCGCACGCTCGTTTTTCTCTTCTGATTACCTTGGATGATTGTTTTTGAACTTCGTGAAATTCCTTCCATGTTTCGGATGTTCTGTTACTGCTGAACTTCATCCATGCCTGTGTTCTTCTCTCAGTGGCTTGATCACAAATTACGTTCCACCACCTATGTTTTCGTTTTCTAGGAGGTTGCGCCCAACGCATTGCCTATTGAACTGTGGTCGCAAGATCTGTCCAAGTGTCTGTTGGATGCCTATTAATTTCTTCAATGAATTTGTCCCTGTTTATCTTCAAATATTCTGGATCAGGCTTCACAATTTTGTTTTTTGTTGTCTTTTTCTATCCTGGGATTGGTCTAATCTTGACTTGTAACAAATAATGGTCAGACTCGAAGAACCCTTTACGCGTTCTGACATTTAAAAATTCCTGTGTATTTCTGTTAGAAATGGCCACATGATCAATCTGGAATTCTCCCCATACGGTGTTGGGTGCTTTCCATGTTGTAAGTTTTCGTCTTGGCTTTTGAAATTGTGTCGACATAATTTTGAGGTTAAAATTTTGACAATATTTTATGAGCACTACACCAGTGCTTGAGGAGCCTAGAGATGACTACTGGTACAATTTGAACTCTCTTGACCTACCATTGCTCCCTGATAAGTTTCATCAGTAGACTATGTTGAGCTTGCACGTTATGCGTATCCGGAATGGCAACATCAATCAATCTTTTGTTCAAGGTTACTACGTCAGGCCTATGATGTTTCACTGTCAATTTTGTGAGCACAGTATTATTATTAATATTATGCTTGCCACGGAGGGCGAGTGGTTAACGTGTCGGTCTACTAACCCCAAACTTGCAGGTTTTCTGCTGGCCGTGCTAAGTATTTTTGAAAGGTGCCAAAATTACGACACGCATGTCATACGATGTTGGCATGTCAAAGATCCCATTTGAATGGCAAAATTAATCTCGGGAGTTTCCGCCAACACAAAATTTCTCTACTAGAAAGCGCTATAGAGTTCAAGGAGCTTAGATATCTAACCTCCTTGACTTTCATAGTACTTCAAGGAACAACGAAATTTGACATGCAAGCTACCCTCTGGATGTCAAATAACAAAGCTTGCATCCGGCACCCGAGGCCATACGATATTATTATATTTTATTAATATTATTATTAGTATAATTATTGTTATATCTGAAATCTAGGTACAACGCCCAGTTGGCAGGATTAACAAAAAATCACAGTCTTTTTAACCCAGTACTAAATTAAAACTTGACAATGCCAATGACTTACTTCCAAGAGTTATTTTTTCCAGCAAAGTACAACATCATTCTAAGAATGTACGTCTTGGGTATGGTGAGTACATTAATGAATAGATTTCTCTATTCTTTCAGGAGCCATTGACTACTACACCATTCCTGAACCTGCTCGAGCTCTCAGCTAGACTCCTAAAAGGTAAGAAATGCCCATCATAGCAAGCTACAGTACAATAATTACTTTCTTTCTGTACCTCAATGTAAGGTGATGGTGATAAATGTTTAACATCCGATAATCTTTTGTGGTGTTGGAATTTCTCCAATAAAGTATCCATGATCATAATAGCGGCCGCCAGCGCCAGGATTCAAACCTTGGAGTCCCAAAGTGTGCAGCTACCCAGTCCAATTGAGGAATGAGGCAAGGTATAAAACCGGAACTTGCTTTCTGTACGGGCCTAGTATTATATTTTTAAATTGTGAACAAAATATGCAGTCACTGTGTTGTAATTCGAGTGACATATTAATAGAAGTGGTAGCTCAGTGGTACAAATGTCGACACAATCTAGTCGATACACTAGTTACACTTGTGTAAAGCTAAATTATGGATTATATTTGACTAACGCTCTTAGGTTCCAACGTTCGTTGCCAGGAGCCGACTGCGGTGGCATCTAGTAACAAAGTTCAGAACTAGTTGGTCGTTAACGGTGGCGATTGGTAGCAAAAGTTGGAACTACTAGAAAATCGAATTTCTGCAGCCCTTACTTGTATTAAAAACAGATAACGTACACTAATACAGCCATCACAATTAACACCGGTTATCAGACAGATTCTACACACACCCAAAGTACACGGGGCTACAATACCGCGTTGTCGCAGTCCCTAAAGTGAGAAACCAACCAACTCTCTAGTCGATATAGTTTTTGGCAAATCTGGAAGTGAAACAGAGGACTACATTTGTCCAAGTTGTTCAGATCTTTTAATAAGAATTTTGTAGCTTGTGGTAGGTTAACTCCGACCCATATCTGCCCGTTATTCCATTAGTAGCGCGCGCTTTTAAGGCCAGTTGTTCCTCGTATTCCATACAGCTAGCACCTATAAGCGTTTTACTGCGTGTCCGTACAACGCAGTTTATGTGAGTATCACTATTAAAACTTAATGAATCTATTACGGCAATGACTGCCACTCTCCACATGATATTACATCTCATTCCGCATGGTGTTATAAACGGAATTAGGTCAGCTCGCTAAAGCTAGTCCGTCTGGATCAAATCGGTCACCCGCAAATCTTAAGCAGCCATCGCGTAGTGGGCACATCAACAACTTCCTGGGGCTGTAGGCCTTGATATTTATGTACTTCTGTAGTCTAATAATAATAATAACAATAATAATAATAACCTACCTAATATACATAATTAAATCAGACATGGCAGATGACAAATGTAGGAGATGCCATCGCGAATCGGTGACAATCCAGCATATCACAGGAGGCTGTACAACAATTTCATCTACGAACTACTTGCAGAGGCATGACCAAGTAGTTAAGATAATCCCCCTGAACCTGACAAAGAAGCACTCCTTAAATAATAATGTTCATTATCAATATATTCCTAATGCTATTCTGGAGAAAGATAGGCCTACACACGAGCTACTTTGGGACAGGTCAGTGATCACAGATAGACCTATATCAGCAAACAGGCCAGACATTATTCTTATTGATAAAGTGCAGAAGAAAACGCTTCTAATAGACATCGCAGTCCCTAACTCGCATAATATCCAGCACAGTTATGCTGGGAAAGTGACGAAATACATGCCTCTGGCTGAAGAGATCCGAGAGATGTGGCGACAGGAATTTGTCACTGTATTGACAATCGCAATCTTTCCACAGGGATCATACCAAAGTCACTGAAGGCCAACCTCGATGAACTGGGGCTCCACCATAATCTGCATACTAGTATGCAGAACGTACAGTAGTTATTTTAGAGACCTGCTCCATAGTTCATTCGTTCCTCAACCTACCAATATAGAGAACTCCACTCGATCTTGCAACAAATGGCGATGAAATGGTGAATTGTGCCCAATGACATGGTGAACATATGAAGGCTCGATGATTCAGATGGAAATTCAGCTCATCCTATAAATGAAGGAGACTCGTGAAGACTGCGGCCACGACATGGATGTACAGTAATGTGAAGTCTCTGAACTGTGTATACGAAATTGTCTCAATACAGATGGTTCCTTGCTAAAGCCGAACCAGGCTGTGACATAAAATGTAGCCGGTATTTGCCGTGATGTTGTCAAGCAATAAATAATAATAATAATAATAATAATAATAATAATAATGTCTACCCTTTATTAATCCCTTTCTTTCAACGCGGTTGGGTATGTGATGCAATGAAAGTCAATGTGGCGGGTTGTCTATGTGGCCGGATGCCCTTCCTGGTGCCAACCTCATGAGAGGGGTTAATGAGAGATGAAATGAAAGAAGATGAATATAACTGGGCATGGATGTGGAAGGAAGCAGCCGTGCGTTGCCTGTCAGAAGTTTCCGTCCCAGCGTTTGCATTTGCTGACGGTGGGGCTCGATCCCAAGTCTATCGAGTCCACAGATAGCTTGACTCCTTGTCCTAGGGCTGCGCATTCGCGAGCGTAGCTACCGCTGTCGGTAATAATAATAATAATAATAATAATAATAATAATAATAATAATAATAATAATGATAATAGTAATTGCAAAGGCAATCAACGTTTATGCTGTCCCTATCCTTAGTTACTCGTTAGGGGTCATCAAGTGACGTAAAACTGACATTGCAAGTCTAGAACAGAAAATTAGAACATTACTGACCAAATCACGAAAACACTATCTCAGGACATCTGTGGAACGAGTCATGCTACCGAGACATATGGGTGGGAGAGGAATTGTTGATATAAACAACCAAGTAGCTCGACAGCATTATGAGCTAAGAAAATACTTCTGCTCTGTATCAAACAATTCGATGTTGCACGAGACTGTCACAGAAGCAGATGATTCTACTCCACTACTCTTAAGTCAGCAAGAAACTCAAAATCAGGTTCGCAGTGATATGGATAGATTCAATGCCTGGTTGTCCAAGCCACTGCACGGAAGACATCCCAATGAAGTCATCCAAACTCACGTCGACAAGCTAGCGTCGAACCTTTGGTTGATTTCTGGGCAGATGTTTCCTGAAACAGAAGACTTTATGTTGGCTATTCAGGACCAGGTTGTCCCGAAGAGGAACTACCTAAAGTTCATCATGAAAGATGCATCCGTGCAAGGCCAATGCAGATACGGCCGTCCAACATAGGAGACTGTTCAGCATATTATTTCAGGTTATCGCCATTTCACAGGGACAGAATATAGGAATAGACATGATTTTGTTGCCAAAATAGGACATCAATATCTGGCTACACACCTTCAAATGCTGAGCCAAGAGAAAGTGCCGTACTATAAATATGACCCTGTAAGTGTACTGAAAAATGACAGCTTTACCTTATACTGGGATCGCACTGTATTGACAGACCAGACTGCCGTGCACTACAGACCTGATCTAGTCCTTGTTGACAAATGCATGAAGCACACCACCTTCATAGATATGGCAATCCCAAACATTGGCAACATGTTGAAAAGCTGTCAAAGTATAAAGAGCTTTCAGAACTGATCAGGAAGCAATGGTACGTGGCCCAAGTCAGGACAGTTCCTATAATCATCTCCAGCACTGGCGTGATTCCGAACAACTTGAAGGTCTCTCGCTGAGTTGGAATTAGACCCAAACCTTTTTATGATTTTGCAGAAGACAATCGTACTTTCGACCTGTCACATAGTAAGGCTGTTCTTGGCTATTGAAGCCTGAAGGAGAGAGAGAGAAAAGTGTAAATCTATTACGGAAAGCAGTCGCCGAGAACTTGCTCATGATATATATCTGGGATTGTAAATATTTTCTTTCCAGCAAATATGCTGAGACTGTGTAAGCGTATGCGCAAAATAAATAATAATATTGATAATAATAATTCTAATAATTGTGATAGGCAGGTCTTCCGAACCGTAGTGAAGGCAACCTGTCTAGAGGACGGAAACTCCAAAATTAAACATACAACGATAGCTTCTGACTCAAAGCGGACGACTGCCAACAGCGTCTAAGGAAACTCACTCCTAGGATGACTGAGGTGGGAATCGATCCTATCTCTTCTCAATTCTGCCTCAGGAGGCTTAGTTTATTCCGTTCCAGCTCTCAGACCAGAATTAAATTTCTTGGTAGAGCTGGGAATCGAACCAAGAATGTTGGTCACTTCACCACGAAGCAGACCTTAATATATACTTGAAGTTGGTGTGGAAAATACCTGGGGAAGATCCAGACTGAGGATTGCAATGTGAAGTTGCATTGTGATGGGATAGAATCTCCCAACTTTGCATTTCTAGTTTTACCTTGCTTTCTTTTAGGAACATAATGAGTTATGGCGATAAACTTCGAGTGCTGGTATATCTTGAATTAAAAGAACTTGGCTAATAAGGTGCAGGTGGCTGGAAAAGCTGCTGAGAGGGGAGTAGCGGGCGTGCGAAGCCTTCCCAATGTACAGACCAACTTTAACGATTTGTTCTGGTTCAGGAAATGAATTCTCTTCCGTCGCCACTGGCATCAAGTGAGGCTGCGGCCTTTCAAGTTCAGCTTCAGCTTCACAACAAGAACACAACTATGTGAAAATTGCCGAGCAGAGAGACTTGAGAATCGGAATAATAAAGTCATTGATATTAGCATTTCTTGGGTTCTATACAGGATGTTTCAAAATTCCCATTACAAACTTTGGGGGCTTGTAGGGGAGGGAAGACGGTCGAGTTTAAAATAGGAACTTGTGTCCGGAAACGTGCCGTCTTCCCTCTATCCGCAAATAACCACTACACCACACGTTCACAGCTCCCAGCGCTCTGTCCGACTCCTGCTGCTTGTCGTCTGGGTCCAATTGCATTTGCCTGCAAGGAAGATGGGAAACCACAGAAAACCATCTTCAAGGTTGCTGGCGGGGAGATTAGAAAAAAATGAGGTGAACAACGTAGTAGTAGAAGATGCCGCTTCCAGGTGGATACTAAGGTGAATAAACGTAAATCTTTAATGATTATTTAGTCTTCCAACCTCGATATTCTGTTATTCAAACCCCATCAACTTCTTTCTAGTGTGTAAAATTAATTTGTATGTGAACTTTCATTTTGTTTTAAATCAAAATTTTGTAGGGATATCCATTTCTCTTTATCATGTTATACTGTGAGTCAGGGAATGTTCTCCGCAGTGCCTAGGCGTGGTGTCAGACGTTTCGCTCACTCGCCCACAGCCAGGTACTAGCTTGTCCTCTCTAAGGTCGACAGGATATCACAACACACGTGTGAGCTGTGCTGTGCTGTGCTGTGGAAAGCGTCAGTGTGAATGCAGCAAGGGAGCGTTTAGATTAATGGAATAGTGCAACAGGATACAGTCGGTAATGTTTACTACTGAAGAGAGAGCGTTTTGGGTGGAATACGTTTTTCGTGAAGGCGATCAGTTTACAGAAAATGTAAAACTAAAATTTCAGGCTTGGTTTCCTAAATCAAAGTGTCCCAACCGGGATACCGTTCGGGATTTGATAAGTAAATTTCGTGTGGCATGCTCAGTTCACGATGTACCAGGAACAGGCAGGCCTACGCTGTTAACAGACGAAAAACTTGATGAAATTTCCGATATAATGCTGCGAAGTCCAAGTAAATCAATACGCAAATTAGCTCAAGAAACAGGAATCTCTAAGTGGACTGTTTGTTGTTTGTTTTGTTTTGATACAAGCGGCGGCAGCCGCGCGCTGTCAGCAGTAACCATGCTGCCAACTTAACTCCAGCTCTCACCTAACGTAGCAGTGCCTAGGCACTGCGGAGAACGTTCCCTGACACCCTGTACTATCAACGCTGATGAAGAGATCATTGTCCTATCGAAACATGTACGTTTAAAATATTCTATTAAACATCATTTCATAGTATTGACAAGGGGGATTACACAATTACATATTGTTAATTTATGCCATTTCATTGTGTAGTTTTCTTAATATTTGCTCCAAATTTAAGTGAAATATATACATGATATTAATACTCCATATTATAAGGACAAATTATCTTCATGTTACGCCTCACATCCGTCTACTAAAAGCAATGCCGGTGAATTCCACCTCCATTACGCCAAAGGTACAACAGCCTTTTGAGAAGAGGAACGGAAGTTCATAAATTGCATCTAATTTCCGCTACTCTCTTACCTTAATTGCATGATGCTCAATACCTGCCATACTAGAAAAGAAGTAGGCTACAGTAAATGCGTTATTAGTAATAAGGATGTGAACACGTTCTGTCGGTTGTCTCTAAAACTGTATGGAGAGGAAGTGGATGGAACAGCATTACTTATAGTGCCCTTTCAACTTAACCTTGTTTCCCACCGCGGTTTCCCTACACTGCGTTACTTAGGAAGCAGGAAATTGCAATTTATTTTAGTGGCAGTATTAGAGACTCGCTGAGATGGTCTTAGTTTTTGTTATCTACGGCAAAAACCACAGCCAAAATAGAATAGTCCCTAACCGTTGTTCATGTTATTTATATCACAATAACGTTAATACAGAGAACTAATGATAATATACCATCATTAAATAAATACCATTGTTTATGTTCTAAAGAATCGGCTTCGGTCACATTTTGACCTTTATCAGCAATATATAATGATCACTGAAGTTGAAAGTCAGTGAAATTGCATGATACTTTAGTGATAAAATAATAATTTTGTGGGTGGTGTTGAGAGAAATATTTCAGCAAGTAAAAATTAAATTTATAATAAAGGAGGTGAGATTCAATAATATTTCTAAATTGTTTTCTGCCTAAAATTTTTAAATATAATACAATCAGATCTGTTACAAATTTTGCTTAATTAATGTGAAAAAATCCATTTGGAGAAACATTTGTTTTTATCAGATAAATTAATCAAAATTTGTATCGGATCTGATTTTATTATTTTTAAATATTTTAGATAGAAAACATTTTTATAAATATTATTGAATCTCACCTCCTTTATTATAAATTTAATTTTTACTTGCTGAATTATTTTTCTCAACAGTACTAAATTATCATGTAATTTCAGTGACTTGCAACTTCAATAGTAGTGGTTTTGAGTCTGTTCTAGCCCCTCCTCCACCTCCACTTACGAGAAAACTGGTACTTTAGAACAGTAATACAGTACTAATATTTATTGACTGAAGGTATAAGGTCAGCGATGAGTTTCCTCCTAGCACAGACCAGTGGAGAGTGAGCAGGCAAGTGGGGCCTGTTGCATTCCTCTAAGGTGACGGACAGTTAAAAATTACTGGAATTAAATTGAGAAGGGAGACTGAAGAAATCTTCGAAAATTCTCGCCTTTACTGTGACCAGTGGATTCACCAACCAAGAACGACTAAAGGCTGACGTCTCTCCATTTGAGTTACGGAGAAAGTCGCTGGTAGTAGAAAACAGATACAATCAACGCCATCTCGCGAACACTGCCAAACATTTCAAGAATTAACATGGATTTACGAGAATATTAGACCTCGAGTTTTGTTGTACAGCTCTGAGATATGGTCACTCGCAAAATTAGAACGACATCAACTTGCAATTCTTGAAATTAAAATACCAAGGCGAATCTATCTATTTATTGACTGAAATTGGAGATGCCGAAGCAATACAGAGAGTCCTGCTCAATGCGGCAAACTAAATATCAAACAGGTCATTAGAGGAAGACGAATCTAGTGGATTGAGCAAGTTGAACGTTTTGCGGACGACAGAGAATATGCGAGGAAAGATCGGCGATAAAAGAGTCTCTTGAAGGGACCTAGGAGTCGCTGGAGACATAGACTGATGGAAGACTTGACACTTGGAGGGGCAACTGGAGACTGTGCATACTGGCTTATAGCTAGTGAGGTGTTGCTGTGAGTGTGGTGAAATGCCGCCTGGACTGACAGCGCCAGGATTACTACAGTAAGTGTATTACACTGAAATACAATGAGAGTCGGTATATAGTCTAGGAGTTGCTAGTTCCAGTCTAAATAAAGTTTTTATGGAAGATCATATGACTCCTCATTATTATTATTACCCTTATTTTTTAAATCAATATTAATATTAACTTATGGTTGTGAGACTTGGACATTAAATGCTTTCACCATACAAAACACGAAAACAGCTCAATGAGATATACAATATTGCTTGTTTTTACAAGAATGGAAATAAAGGATTCAGATAACATTCTCTTGCAAAGGCCACTGATATTTTTATTAAAATAGTGGCAATGTTGATATGTCATTGGGATGGTCATGTGGCTAAACGAAGGACCATAATTGGACAGCATTCATTCTGGAGTGGATCTCTAGAAACTATGTCATATTATTAGCATAAATATGCCCACCAAGCTAGCTCATGATATGTGACGTACTCCATGCTGCCGACGATATTACTCGACTTTGTATAAAGTCCTGTAGAACACAATGGTCTATAAACTTGAGATTCAGCATAATACGGTGCACTGTGGAGAATGAACATTACACTCTCCATCTCTGTTCTTCCCAAGGGATCGTCTGCTCACCTGTTGCGCACTGACGGGAGCCACAGGAATGTGACAACAGACACTTTTAACTCATATCTCCTGGGACACCACTAATAAAAACCCACACATCGTGGCGAGCCAGCTACTGGCCGGACACACAATCAACAAGTGCAAATTATTTGAATCCGATAATTTAGGCAGAGTGGGTAACTATAACTACAGGTATTGCAAAATATTGGGGGAGGGGTCAGAAAAGAAAGTAAAGCCAACTCTGTACAGGCCATGGAGCAGTGGAAGGTGGAGACTTCCTCGTCTTCAGACATCGGCGCTAGTGTGGATGGAGTTATCAGTAGAGCTAGGCAAACAACTCCCCAGTTTAGATCGGTCTTGCTAGCGAGAATGAAGAAACGAAATGCCACCCTGCCCGCCGGAGTGTACGCCAGTTGTTGCTTCAGGGCTGATGCTAAGTTCCACATCCGGTGTTCGGTGGGAACTGGCATCCCCTTGGGGCACTCCGCCGGAACAAGGGACCTGCGTCGCTTAGGCACTCCTCCATGTCGGCTGGCTCCTGGGCTGATGTCGTGGCTGCGTCCTCGGTGGCCTGTCTTGGGCGTCGGTGCGCTCTAAAAAATCCAGGCTCGCGGTGATCCCTTGCAGAATGAGGAATGGTTCTGGTTCACATTCCGAGGTAACTTAACAGAGGACTTTGACTTAATCTGAGCTGCAGCGGCTTGATTGAGCCTGAGATTTACCTTTAACCTTCCATCAAGCCCATACAATCGGTGAGATTAAGACAACATACTTCCCTCCCCAGGCCTTTCATGGGCTCTAGTGACAGGGTTTATTATTATTATGATTATTACTCCCCCCAAAGCTTAGTTTTTCCATGAAAAGCGCGTACGTCGCAATAGCTTCCGCTCTCCCTGCCAGTTGCGTGAGGGTGAGGTCGTCCTTGTCGCTACACCGTGATGAGCTGATTCATCCAGGAGATTAATTGCGCCCAATTGGGTAAATATTAGTAAGTTATCCTTTTGTTTACATATGTGTACCTATTCTTGTCTAATATTGATTAAAAATCCTTTTGTTTAGTTAATTCAATCTGTGGTTTGTTTATATCTCAGTAAAGAAGCTAGAGTGTAATATGGTTGCAGAATTTGAGTATCTTCATTATTAATTAGATTTTTGATTTTAGTAAACATTGAATTAATTTAAGCTGTATATTTTCCATTCTTCAAGTTTAACATACAACAGTTAAATAAGGATCTAAATTCTAGTAGACTTCTAGGCAATATAATGTAAATAAACAAATATTTCATGGTTAATCTGACAGATTGGTTGAGCCCGATGGTGATGTAATTTAGGTAATGCCCGACGGAGGGTTAAATCGACACTGTTGACAACGCCGAGAATAAGGAACTCTGGTATTATAGAGACTTTAGCGGAGAGATTTGTCCTTGTGTGCTCTGGGAGGGAGATAATACTGGCTATACGGAAGCTTGCGATACCGAGCGGAAACAGCGCTAGTTTTCCAGGCTCTAGGTGTCATCCCCACGCCCGACCCTGTTTGTTTCCAGACATTACCCTGCTATTCATTACTGTTGTAGGCTGAGCAAACCTCAGGGCCATTTTCGTTCCTGATGGCGGTGTTTTTGTTTCTTAAATCTGTTATCTTGGTGGAAACTGAACCCACTTCCTTACAGTTAGAAGCCCAGCCCCTCTACTGACTGAGGGAGAAAAGACATTTGAGTTGCCTTCTCACTTGTAAATTAAAATTAACCGGGGCAAGTAACAAAATGACAAGGTATCTTTTCAAAATGGTTTGATCTCCAAGCCAGGTGTAGCACTTATAAGCAGAAGCCATTTAAGACACTCACTGGTTTTGTCGTACTTCTCGCACGTTTATCTAGCAGATCTGCTGGTCGGCCATAGTCAGTGATTTCATTAATTTTTAGCCTATTTTCAATTTTGAAAAAATAGGCTTATGAGATCACCTTTTGTCCGTGTGTGTGTGTGTGTGTGTGTGTGTGTGTGTGTGTGTGATTCGTGTGTGTGTGTCCCCCTAATAAAATCTAAACGGCAGGAGCGATTTCAATGAAACTCGGAAAGTTCATAGCACTATTCCCGGCGACCTCGACCGTGCCCTTCAAATTTTGTTACGACTCACCAATCCAACATGGCCGCTGTGCGAAATATTTCACCAGCATTCAATATCTCCGAAACTATTACCGATATTACCCTGACATTTTTTATGGTGATAGAGGGAACTACTATAAATTCACTTATGTGACTTTTGAAAACCTGGTAACTACAAAACTAACATGGCGGCCAAGCGAATTTGCGACTTTTAAATAGACGTTTCTCGCGATTTGACCAACCAAACGCAATGAAACTTGGTACACTATATGTTTATATACATTGTAATGCACCGACATCTAACTTCGTTCAATTGTTTACATAATCACAAGATGGCGGATGTGCGAAATATTTCACCGGCATTCTATATCTCTGAAACTATTAGCGGTATCTCCCTAAAATTTTGTACGGAGATAAAGGGCACTACTGGAAGTCCATCTATAAGACTTTCAAAAACCGGTTAACTACAAAACGAACATGGCGGCCAAGCGAATTTGAACTTTTTAAATAGACCTTTCTCGCGATTTAATGTTCCAAGCGCACTGAAACCTGATACAGGAAATATTTATGCACATTGTAATCCACTGGTATCTAATTTAGTTCAATTGTTTACATAACCTCAAGATGGCGGCAGTGCGAATTTTAAAATTAAGTTTTTATTTCTTGTGATGTAGTCATGCGATCGAAGTGAAAGTTTGAATAATGAACCTACGCAATAATTTTCCTTTAATGGTACATGACTCTATGGCCTATACATTTAAAAATCCAACATGGCGACCATACGAAATATTTAGACGGCTCTGAATATCTACGAATCTAGTATAGCAATCAAACTGAATTTTTGTATGTTCATAGGGGCTATGAACTTAAGTTCACCTATAGGACTTTAAATAACCTGGTGATCACAAATCCAACATGGCGGTGACGCGAATTATAAATATTCACATGGACGTTTCTCGCAATTTAACCATCCGCGTGCAGTGAAACTTGGTACAGTAAATCTTTATCCGAATGATAATCCACTGGCATCTAATTTATTTCAATTGTTTCCATAACCTCAAGATGGCAGCTGTGAAATTTTTTTAAATCTCCTTGTTTTTTCTTGTGTCCTAATTATGCGATTGAAGTTTGAATACTACACGTTCACAATAATATGCATGTAACAGTACATAACTCTAGGACCTACATATATAAAATCCAACATGGCGACCATCCGAAATATTTAGTCGGTTCTCAATATCTACGAATCTATTACAGCAATGAAAGTCGGTATGTTCGTAGCACTATTCCCGGCGACCTCGACCGTGCCCTTCAAATTTTGTTACATCTCACCAATCCAATATGGCGGCTGTGCGAAATATTTCACTAGCATTCAATATCTCCGAAACTATTACCGGTATCGCCCTGAAATTGTGTACGGTGATAAAAGGCACTACTAGAAGTTATCCTATGAGACTTTCAAAAACCTGGTGACTACAAAACCAACATGGCGGCCAAGCGAAATTGAGACTTTTAAATAGACTTTTCTCGCGATTTAACTATCCAAACGTAATGAAACTTGGTACAGCAAATGTTTATACACATTGTAATGCACTGAAGTCTAATTTAGTTCAATTGTTTACATAACCTCAAAATGGCGGCTGTGCGAAATATTTCACTGACATTCTATATCTCCGAAACTATTACAGATATCACCCTGTAATTTTGTACGGTGATAAAAGGTACTGATACAAGTTTACCTATGTATATTTCATAAACCTGTAAAGTACAAAACGAACATGGCGACCAAGCGAATTTGAAATATTTTAATAGACTTTTCTCGTGATTTAACTCTCTGAGCGCTGTGAAATGTGGTACAGAAAATGATTTTGCAGATTGTAATGCACTGCCATCTAATTTAATTCAACTGTTTACATAACCTCCAGATGGCGGCTGTGTGAAATTTTAAAATTAATTTTTTATTTCTTGTGTTGTAATCATGCGATCGAAGTGAAAGTTTGAATAATGAACCTAGGCAATAATTGTCCTTGAATGGTACATAATTCAATGGCCTATATATATAATAATCCTAAATGGCGAGCTTCCGAAATATTTAGATGGTTCTCAATATCTATGAATCTTTTACAGCAACCAAACTGATTTTTTTTTATGTCCATAGAGACTATGAACATATGTTCACGTATAGGACTTTCAGTAACCTGGTGAGCACAAATCCAACATGGCGGCGACGCGAAGTATAAATATTTAAATGAACGTTTCTCGCGAATTAACTATCCGAGTGCCATGAAACGTTGCACGTTAAATGATTATACAAATGTTGATCCACTGACATCTAATTTATTTCAATTGTTTGCATAATCACAATATGGCTGCTGTGCGTAATTTTAGAACCTCGATTTTACTTCTTGTGTTCTAATCATGCGATTGCAGTTTGAATACCACACGTACACAATAATCTTAATGTAATAGTACAAAAATAAATATCCAACCTGGCGACCATCTGAAATATTTAGACGGTTCTCAATATCTACGAATCTGTTACAGCAATTAAACTGAAATTTTGTACGTTGATAGTGGCAATTAACATGAGCAGGATATATGAAAATAGGCTGTATAGTTCTTCACGGAACTACTTGTTAAACTTGTAATCACAAACTGTTATATGAAATAAGGCGTTATCGTACGGCTCGGATGTGACATTTTCCCGTACTTAATAAAAACAGTCTCTTTGACCTGAAAACAACCCCGCAATCTTCAGAGCATCAGTCGAATACTTTCCCACTGATCCATCGAGAATATTCCGAAAGCCAAAGGCCATTATTATTATTATTATTATTATTATTATTATTATTATTATTATTATTATTATTTCTACATTCATTTCACCACATAAGTGGGACAAATCAACATATCGTCGGCTTGTTTGCAAGACGGTATGGCTAATTCTCTTAAGGTGGCACATTGAGAAACGAGCCAACAATGGAACAGGTCTCCAAGATGACGGCCTTCTGCATGGTGATATGTAGACCAGAATGTATTCCCAATATTTGTAGATTACGAGCCAATAATTTGGGGATGATGCCGGTAGAAGAAATTACTATGGGCAGAACCACTACACTTTCCTGTCTCCACATTTGCCGCATTTCCTCAGCCAAAGGCAGATATTTGGTGATCTTATCACAGCAGGTTTGTTGCAGATTATGGGAATTGAGCACTGCAATATCAATTAGGAAGGTTCTCTTCTGCACCTTGTCCACAAGAACGATATCTGGCCGGTTTGCTGGTATGGTTTTATCAGTAATAACTGATCGGTCCCATAACAACTTGTGACTGGGATTTTCCAAAACGGCGTCAGGAACATACTGATAGTAAGGCAAAATATTATCAGATAATAAATGCTTTTGAGCAAGGTGTTGGTGCATTATTTTGGCCACTTGGTTGTGCCTTTTCATGTAATCAGTACAGGAGATTGCTTGGCAGCCTCCTGTGATATGTTGAATTGTTTCCGGTTCTAGTTGGCATCTTCTGCATTTATCATCCTGAATATTTGCCTTAACTATATATTTCAGGTAGTTTTTGGTAGCCACAACTTGATCCTGGATTGCAACCATGAATCCTTCAGTCTCAGTGAATAGGTCAGCATGAGTCAACCAGCTGTTCGACGCATCAATGTCGACATGTTTCTGGTTGAGATCATACGGATGACGACCGTGCAGAGCTTTCTGCGTCCACTGCTGAAGCTTGGTGGCTGAACATTCCTCATCAGTGGCTAACTGTATATCCCTTACGTGAAGAAGATCCAGCGGTGAGCACTTGTCATCTGCCTTCACAGCGGCTTGATGTATGGGAGAGTCATGTCTTCCCAGAAAATATCTCTGAAGGTTCCTCACTTGCCTTGCATGCAATTGGATAATGTCCGTGAGCCCTCGTCCACCTCTTTGACGCGGGATTGTCAATCGCTCAACAGCTGACTTAGGGTGGAGACATCTGTGTTTTATTAAGATGGTACGTGTCCTAATTAGGATGTTCTCCAAGTCAGTCTGCGTCCATTTGATAATACCGAAAGTATATGTCTGAGCAGGAATAGCATAGGTATTATTAGCCTTAAAGGTGTTCTTTCCATTCAACTTTGATTTTAAAATCTTGTTAAGGCGTTGATTGTAGATAGCTATGGTTCTATCTTTAATTCATTTATGATCAATTCGATTAGATTGCAGGAGACCAAGATATTTTTAGGTCTCATTACCTTCCATAGGCTTTATGAAACAACCATCATCAAGTTGAAATGCTCGGGCCTGTAATTTTCCACGCCGAATGGTGAGGGTGCGACACTTATCTAATCCGAAGGACATTCCAATATCAGAAGAAAATGAAGCAGTAATTGCAATTAGATTGTCGATGTGTTTCTCAGAGGATGCATATAGTTTAATGTCATCCATATACATCAAATGAGAAATTTTGTATTTGACTATACCATGGTGCTTAATTGGAAAACCACACTTTGCATTGTTCAGCAATGATGATAGTGGATTGAGCGCCAAACAGAACCATAGAGGGCTCAAGCTGTCACCCTGAAAGATACCTCTTTTGATTTGAATAAATCCCGATTCCATACATGTGTCTCCATTAGACATTAACAAATTGGTCCCCCAATGGGACATCATATGTTGCAGACTTATAATGATGGCAGGATCAACTTTATATATCTTCAGGATTTGGATTAACCAGGAATGTGGAACTGAATCAAAAGCTATCTTGTAATCAATAAAGGTCATGTAGAGGTTACGCATCATCTTTCCTGCTTGTTCCATAGTAACTGCATCGATTACAAGTTGCTCTTTGCAACCTTGAGACTTCTTCATGCACCCCTTCTGCTCTTCAGCCAGGATGTTATTAAGATTTATGTGTTCACAAATCTTACGTGCAATGCAAGATGTAAATATCTTATACAGGGTGCACAGACAGGTGATAGGTCGATATTTGGAAGGATCATTGGTTCTATCACCTTTTGGCAGAAGGTATGTTTTACCTCGCATCAAGTAAGAGGGGATAAGCTGTGGATTTTGGATGAAATCTGTGTAGCAGCGGGCAAGATGCTCATGAGTACAAGTGAAACGTTTGATCCAAAAGTTGTGGAGGTTGTCTGGTCCTACCGCTTTCCAATTTTGGGTCTCCTTAACCACACGGGTCATATCTTCAGTTGATACCGAAGAGTCACTCATCGTGTCAATTTCTGACATTCTCTCCTCCTCCTCCGTAATCCATTTAGCGCTGCTGTTATAATCTCCAGCATTCGACCATAGGGATGACCAGAAATTCTCTACCTCTTCTTTTTGCGGTGAACTGCCCATTTGAGTTCCAGGATCGTCAAGATTCCTATAGAACCGTTTCTCATTGGTAACAAATAGCTTATTCTGTTGCTTTCGTTCGTTCGATTCTTTATATCGACGTAATCTCTGTGCCTTTGCCTCAAGTTGTTGCTTTAATGTGTCTAGGATCTCAATGGGACTACAGTTCGGAGGATTATACTTCGCATGTTTACTCTTCGTATGGCTCAACATTTTAACACATTGAACAACCTTCTTACTTCTATTGCCTGCAACATACTGATGCATTCTTCCGATATTTACTCTCAGTTCATCAACAGACTTTCGTAAACGTATCTCCCAAGCTGGCATCTTCTTCTGTCGACCTGACGTATATTTAGGTCGCCATAATCTACCTCCTGTCACTCGTATCACAGCTATCGCTCCAGCGTAAATTGCAGTCTGAACATGGTTGAAACAATATGATTTCTGGGACAGATGCTGAGAGAGAATGTCGTTCATTGTTACAACAGCGGTAGCAAGTTTCTTAGAGCAATGTTGGTTCGTGATCATGGGCCGCTCTATTGGATCAGTCCCTTCAAATTCTATGAGAGCCTTCCCAAATTCATCTTCGAGTTGTTTCCGCACTGGATCTCCGAGTGCTTCCGGCGATATTCTTACATCTTTGTCATCTGAACGATGATCGGTGTGCCTTTGTTCATTGACCAAACGTGTACTCTCCTGATCTATGGATTCGTCTACAGAGGTATGTGTATTGTCGGCATCTACGTCAACCATTAGTAGCTTGAGGTGATGTTCTGGGATAAGTTTCTTCAAAACTAAAGCACGGCGCTGATCTGCTATTCTCTGTTCCGTAACATTAACATCAGGGAATTTCTGGCAGAATGCAGCGTGCAACTTCTGTCTATATGCAGTAGTGTCAGTTTCCATATTCGTTATCTGATAATATGAACGCATGATGTACATATTCATTTCATTTGTCCATTTCATGCGCTTTCTCGGTTTGCCTGCTCTTGTGGTCTCCTGAGTATCAGAAGAAACACTAGGAGCAGGTGTAGCGTTGAATGCTGTTAGGATGCTACTATCAACATCGGCTGTAATATGTTCGGGGTGTTCCCCGATCAGGGCCCGCCTGTTCAGCTCCTGATCACCACCGGCTTGTATGCTGTCACCCCCAGCGATGGCTCCAAGGGTGCCCCGACGCTCCTCGGGTAGCGGCCATTTATTTCCACTTTTCTTACTTGATCTCATCATGATGATGGTGTGCCTTTTATACCTACGGCCAGGATATGATTTCGACCGCCCCTAACATGGGGAACAGACGTCGTTAGCAGCCGCCCGCTGCGGGACAGACGCTGCTGCAATGAATTTGATTTCAGGGTTTTCATCCCCTAGGCAGGTTGCCTTCACTACGGCTGAAGAGTCCTACCTACCCTAAATGATTAATAGTCTAGTAATCGTTGCTTGTAAATTTTGCCGACGCTTTTGAAGCTGATATCGAAAGAGTATGAGACGAGTTATCCCTAACCTGCATTGGAACTGTCAGATCTTAATCGACCTCTTCGTGTTAAATATTTACGCAATTCACCAAAGTTGAGCACATGCAAGCAGTATAGAAATGCATAAATACTCACTGTGACAGGAGGGGCGAAAGCAACTAGCTGTGCTAGTAAACTAAGGTTACAATTTATACTCGTAGATCCTGGGTTTCATTGATGTCACACCAGCCGACACTTAATTTGCACAACTTGCGGGATGTAGCATAACTCCATTCAACAATTTATTTTGCAGCAATATCTGTGCCAAATTCAGTTAGAGACTGGATGAAAGAAGTTATAAACACGCAACATATGGTTCAAATCTAACAGCGACAGCGACGTACTTATGACAACTTACATAACCTAACCTGTTTGTAGACCTTCTTATTTCTAAGCAACCAGGTAAACAAAATGTCATGCTGTTCAAATATGTCAAATATGATCATAAAAACACTCTCAAACACTCCGAAGTCATGTATATCGGTAGTAAATCATCCAAAATTAACATCTAAACTGTAAAATAACTTTAGTAGCGCAAAATAACCATATAAAATGAACAAATTCGGGAGCATCGTTGCGAGCTGACCTACCGAGTCACTGCCTCCTTGATTGTTATTATTATTATTATTATTATTATTATTATTACTGTTGTTTCGGCCACGCTATCTCAACAGTACATTTCCTTTTCCTTGTGCCTGGCCTTTATACTTAGCCCTGGATTCCCACATTCATTTCATATGATGTTAATTCCTCACTTCAGTCCATGTTTTGCAAGTTGTTTAGTTTTGACTTTTCTTGGAGATCATGGTTCTCTTAGAGTTTCTCCTTCAGCGGAACACGTTTTTGGATATCCTCCTGCGTTATCCCCACTTCTTGCAGGTCTCTCTCTCTATCTTATTATTATTATTATTATTATTATTATTATTATTATATATGAAATTTACATAAAAATACAAAACCATCACCGTTGGACTCCTTGTGAGCCAAGTACACTGATGATAGCACTGGGTCTCAAGAAGTTCAGAGTCACTGAAGAGAGAAAACCTTACGCACTATACTTGCAGTACCAAGAAGGGCTGCCTTTTGCTTTAACAGCATATGGTTCCTCTTCAAGCCAAGGCTCTCCTTTGCATTATCCCAGTCTTTTGTGACTAAACCATTCACAGAGAAAACAACTGGGGTGACGAAAACATCCTTCAGGCCGTGTATGTGACTGAGCTCAGAGGCAAGCGGTTGGTATTCTTCTTCTTCTTCTTCTTCTTCTTCTTCTCCTTCTTCTTCTTCTTCTTCTTTCGATTCGGCCATCTAAGGACCACGTCATTTCAACTGTTTCATGTTGCATCGAGCTTTAACATCTTCCCAGTACTTTCACATTAGTTCTCGATGCTGTTGTTTCCTTTCTGCAGTCCACTTCTTGCCAGTAGGAAGCTTTAGCTTTTCTTGGAAACATCGCTGTGCTGTTAGTTTTTGTTTAAGGGTGGCACGTTCCTAAATATCGTTGCCTGTAATTCCCAATTCTTGTAAATCGTTGTCCACCTCAGTGAACCAAGCTCCCTTGGTTTTCTTTTTGAGGAAGTATGTGAAAATTCTATTTGTCAATCATGCTGGGTTCATTCTTGTTATATGACAGTAAAAGGCAATTCTCCGTTTCGTCATGGTATCAGTTATTTTTTCCACATGGGTGTAAAGTTCGTGGTTGTGCCGTCTCCTATATTCCCCATTTTCTTTTACCGGACCCAAGATTGTTCTTAGAATTTTTCTTTCCTTCACTTCCAGATTCTCTGTTAGTCCCTTGCGACGCATTGTAAGGCACTCTGCAGCATACAAAGCCTCTGGACGGATGACTGTTTGGTAGTGTCTTAACTTGGCATTTGTTGATATGGATTTCTTGTTGTAAATGGCCTTTGTTAGATTATATGACATTTCCATTTTCCTGATTCGTGACTCGAAAGCTGCCTTCTCGGAGAGATTATTATTATTATTAACGTGCTGCAGTCTTCATAAGCAGTGTTCTGAATGCTGGTTGCGAGTGCACATAAATATTTGAATAATATTAGCCTACTATCATCGCCATAATACGACAATGAGCAAATACACTATGGTGGTAGTCTAACTTGGCCTGAACAGAATCCACGCAGTATACTCATAGCCTAGCATCATGTCACTTTACGGCTACAGTCACGCATCGCTCTATTTAATTTTGTTAGGTCACCAGTTGCACACAAATTGTATGTGTTGAGCCACTATCACTCTGAGAGCACTGTAGCACCCCATAATGCACAGAGTATGACAGATACACACAACTCCTTATGTATGGTGGCCTACAGAAATAAGAGCATCGGAAAATCATGAATGCAGTCTAAACTCCTGATGTATCGGCAACTTTTCTGTTGTAAGTGTGCAGCGGGATGATCTAGTCTAAATGCAAACTCGAAGCTTTTTCCTTTAGGCTCGATCGTCCCGCTGCAAAATTTAAAGCTGAAAGGTTGCCGAAACATCAGGGGATTAGACTGACTATGATTTTTCGAAGCTGCTACTACTGCTGTTATACCTTGTAGCCTACATTATTAGCCTACTTTTCACATTTTGCAAAAATGAGGAAAAAGTAGACTTATGAGATCGGGCAAATGTGTGTCTGTCTGTCCTTCTGTCTGTCTGTCTGTCTGTCTGTCTGTCTGGCTGTGTGTTTGTCTCCCCCCCCCCCTATGAACTCCTAAATGGCTGCAGCAATCGAAACAAAATTTGGTAGGAGCAAAGATCTATACCTGAATATCTCACAACCATATTTGAAAATTATGTCAGTGCTACCAACTGCTGAAAAATCGCAATTGAAATTTGAGCTCCATGTTGGATATCTTCGAAGGTATTAATGGGAGCTATTTCAAAATTGGCACACGTACAGATAATAATATTGCAGTTTAATTTCCAGGAGGCCATACATGGCAGTGTTGTCAAAATGATTATAAGCCTGCTGTTAGGTCCAAATTTTAAATGCATATAACTTCTACACTATCAATTGGATTTCAACCAAATTTCATATGTGCTATGTGTACATAAACAGATATCAATGAGCGTATTCTTAAGAGCCACCAGGGCTGCCAAATGTTAATAAATGCTCTCATTAAAAAAATCAAAATACCCATATATCAGATAGTATGCAAGCCGACAGCTTTAAACTATGCACACGTATAGTACCTGACATTCTATATTAATTTGGAGTAACTAATATAGGCCTACGCCAGTGCTGCCAACATGATTCTAAGCCTGCTGATAGGTCCAATTTTAAAATGCACGTAACTTCTCTACTAACTAATGGATTTCATTCAAAATTGACACAACAATAGATCATATTATTTCACATTATTTATGACCAATACATGTGTGTCATTTTTGCCAATATGATTTTACGCACGCTGTTAGATCCAATGTTTAACTGCATGTAACGTCCATGCTATCCATTGGACTTCAACCAAATTTTGTATTCTGTACCTTAAGAGATGGAACTAAGAATATATTCAGTCACCAGGGCTGCCAGCTGTAGTTTTCTATTAGGCTACATTATGCCAGGTATACAGTATTTCGAACTAATCAGAAATTTTGATATTACCAACTTAATTTAGTCATTATTCTAGTTAGATCCATATAGATTAATCATCGGCATGAATCTTAAATTTTAAGAAAAGTAGGCTCTTTAGTTCGTCATGGAACTTCTTGTATTCCTTTATGGAATATTCATTGTGATTTGTTGAATGACTGTCTTCACATTCGATGGCGTAGCTTTGACGTTTGGCATTGACATCTGTGATGTGAGGCTTATGGACGGTTGTTTGGCCATGAATGTTTCGTTCAGCAAACGAACATCATCAGATGTCCAAGTTGATGGTAGATATGATGATGTTCGATTGACGAACGAAACATGTCCTCTTCCTCGGAAACTGTGCAAATAATTAATCCCAGGTATTCTTTTAGGTAGATTATTACATTTCTCGTCTAATATAATAAGACACAAATACTTGTTGACCGACTGAAAAGTTATTGAAATCATTTCTGTGTGTATAGCAGGCTGTTCCAGCCGAGCAGCTCGCCCGTGAGCAGCTGAGTACTCGCCGCCTTGTGTGAGTAAACCTGCAATATGCAATACAGCTCTGATGTGGAGGCTGCTGTCACTGCGCGGTGGATACATCAAGATTGGTAGGAAGCGCATGGACTTGTGTTATGACCTTCGCCCAGTGACGTTTTGGCTATCACCCCCAGTCCCTCTCCAACCGTGCTCCGAAGCATCACTGCTGAGTACTCGCGTGTACGCATACTCAAACTCGTGGATTTGGAACAGCCTGGTGTATAGTGTCTAAGGCGAAATTTGGGGGTGGAGGTGTTGCAGAGTGGTCATGTTTCTAATGGAAGGGCAACATTAATTGCTTTACTCAGCGATGTCACAGCTCAAGGTTACGATGAGTTTTAAACATTTTCCATGACCACCTCGTTGCGTAGTGGCTAGCATTCTTGACGGTCACCACGGAGGCCTGGATTTGATATCTGGCTCTGCCAAGAGATTTAATTCTGGTCTGTGAGCTGGAATGGGGGTACACTCAGCCTCTCGAGGCAAAACTTTGAAAAGGTGGGATTGATTCCTACCTCAGTCATTCTAGAATATTCCGTGGTTTCTCACTTCTACTCCAGGTAAATGCCGGAATGGTACCTAACCTAAGGCCACGGCTACTGCCTACCCAAATTCTATCTCCTTTACAAGTGCACACACTAGTACATACGTGACAGTGACACATGTTACCAGACAACTTCTACACACATCGAGGTTCACGGGACTAGGTACATGACCACGATGCCACAAAGCCCCTAAAAGAACCAACAACAAACACTTTTTCATGCTCCTATAATCAAAGACCAGTTTAGGGATGACAATTGTGAAATTCAAAACCCACCCATGCTGCATGGATGGTGGGTGTAGTGGGCCCACTAATGTGCTGGGCTGGCGCAGAGTCCTGATTAGAATCCCATTTCCTTTAATAAGTCAAAAATAAACGATCTCACTTTTTCTTTTAAATGCATTCAGCACATCTCCAAAACAAGAGCATTTATTTAAGACTTGTCCAACCCTGACAGATTTTGGAGTATCTTCAGGCGAACTGTTATTAAATAATATATAAATGTATGGTAGATTTTACACTGCTGATTCTTCTTTTCGCAAGAAGATGACAAAAATAACAAGGTTGTGTTATAGTGTTTATATATTTAAGACTATTCTAACCTACGCCCAGAATGCTATGTTATGTAACTGATAAGATTATTGTCGAGACAATAGAGCCATTATCGTAAAGTGTTCATTTCAAGGGCAGTTTAACTTGCTCTCTCTTGTTTATGAGACTTCACTGCAGTTTAGATGGCAATTAAATGTTAAGTGGCGTCACCAGTCGAATTACAGCACATTGCCAACGGAATCCTACCCGAGTTATCAGAATCTTCATTAATTGAAAGGGAGTATAATGTAGGCTACTATACTCGAGGTTCAAGTAAACAATTTCTTCGTAACTATAAAATAAATAAATTACTGTAATTTTACAAAAAGCCAGGGGAAAGAATATGGTTAACATGGATGATTGGTTGGTTGGTTCCTCAGTTCAGGGGCTGGGACAACGTGGTCATGTAGCCCCGTGTACTTTGGGTGTGTGTAGAATCTGTCTGATAACCGGTGTTAATTGTGATGGCTGTATTAGTGTGTGTTATCTGTAATTCAGGTAAGGACTGCAGACGATCAATTTCAATTAGTTCCTACTTTTGCTACCAAATGCTTCAATACGACACCTAGCTACGAACATGATTACTAGATGCCAACGCAACTGGCACCTTGCGGCGAACGTTGGGACTTAATACAGCGTTAATCAAATCTAACCTACAAATTTAGCTTCATACAGTTGTAGTTAGTGGAAGGTTCTTTAGCATGCCATAAATCTATGAAATGGGCCCGCCGGCTTTACTTCCCCTCCGAAGGAAGTCATACTGAGTGATTCTTAACGCTCTTCAAAAATCCGACGACTTCGTCCGGGTATGAAACCGCGATCTTCTGGGAAGTTCAGCATGCAACCAACTACGCCACCGAAGGTGCTTGATAAAGATTGTTGATATACAATGAACATGATAATTTTGCATCTTAATACACTAACATTTGTGAAAATTGTGACACCAAGGAAGATACAGGGTCTTCTATTTTCCTTGGCAAGGACATTCTCGCTCACGCGCTCCGCCAGTGATGGCTCAGTTGCCGGCTGCCGCACGCGCGTATGTACGGCAGAGTACGGTGCTTAAATTCAGTATCATGCATTTTTACTCACCATGTTTACAGTAGATGCTGAAAATGTTCCCTATTCTCTGTCAAACATAATCGACATCTCCTTATGATGTTTCCGGTTACTCCAGTTAATTTAGCTTCAGTAAGGAAATAACGACCTTTACGTCTATTTTTATTGTTTGTTGAACCTGTACGTTTGAGTCTCTTAGCCAGTTGTTTTATTTTGATTGTGTATAGTGCTGTAATGCCTTATGTGAAATATTCGTTACGTGAACCTGTATATCTGAACAATACGTGCAGAAAATCGTGTGCTAGAACATGACAAAAGTAGTTTCGAATGAAATTTCCAGGGAGACCCATTCCTGTAAATCGGACAATAAAACAATTCTGTTTAGAGGGCAGGAACGGGGTTTACTGAGTCTCGTTAGGGCAAACTGAGAGGAGGTGAGTTCAATTCCCAACTCGGTCATCCTGGAAGTGGGTTTCCGTGGTTTCCCACTTCTACTCCAGGCAAATGCCGGGATGGTTCCTAACTTATGGCCACGGCTCCCTTACTTCCAATCTTCACCTGAATTACAAATACACACATTAATACAGCATCACAATTACACAGGTCATAAGACAAAATCCCCCACCACACACACACACACACACACACACACACACACACACACACAAATACATAGGGCTTAATTACCACGATGTTCAAGCCCCTCAAATGAAACAACAACAAACAGGTAAATGGGCATAATCACCACTATATCGCAAAAATCTAAATCAAGCAACAATAACAACACATGAAGTACAGTATTCTAGGAGTTTGCTCCATTTACCAGAATGTATGTATACAGGACAGTGCACAGTAGTTAACCCACCCCTCACTTAGTGCTGCAAGAAATGTTGTGGTATTACGTTATGATCTGTGATTGGAGGTTGGCAGCAGCTAATTAATTAGAGGACAGGCCGCCAGAGCGCAGAGTGTATTACAGTGCCCAACTACGTGCCGGAGCGTAAGGGATGAAATAAGGCGTCTAATTAAATATTAACCGACGCCCCGTCCGCAAAGTTACTCATCCCCCTTCAGCTCTCTTTGAACAGCGTCCCTGGGAAAAGTGGTCTCACGAGCCCTTCACTCATAGGTTTTGAAGAACGAAGACAATTTTGTTCTATACAGTGATTTCCTGCGTGACTGGATGTGTCCAAAATGATCACCTAAGATGTACTTATCAAACCTTCTAATATATTGTGGATGTCTATAGATATTTTTAATCATTTATACTCCCAGATCGGCTATACTCATGGAGTCTGCGAGGGATTATTCCTCTACCGTCATTAGGATAGTGTCTGCGAGCTGAACACACTTTGGCGACTGACACAACTGGGGATGGTGACAGGTCGATCGCCCCGAGGGAACCGCTAACTTGAGTCTAATTAAGGAAGGGTTAGGGAAGGGACTTTGGAAGGAAGTCAACTGTTGAAAGGAACCGACCCGACATTTGCCTGGTGGAGAAAATGGGAAGCCACGAAGACCATTTTCAGGACGGGTGAAGTGGTATTCTCCCGTTGCCAGCCAGGTTCAAGCTAGCGCTCTCAGCCACCATGGCCGGTTTGAATATTTTTACTGCTCCATAATGTAGCTTAGGGGCTATTAGGTCAAGAGGTTAATTAGAAATAGAAATAATACGCGCATCGGAAAATAAGAAAAGAGTAGTGTTGGCGAAGGAAGCCTTTCAAAATAAGAAGAATTTACTGCTCATTGAGCACCTCAACTTGAAGATAAGGAGGTCATTTCTCAAGACCTTTTTTTTTTTGGAGTGTGTTGACCTATGGATGTGAAACATGGATATTTGGGAAAAGAGAAGAAAGAAAACTTGAGGCAGCTGAAATGTGGTTTTGGGGATGAATGATCCGAACAAGCTGGATGGAAAGAAAGACAAATGAGCTTGTCCTGAACCAAATTCAGGATAATCGATGCCTGTTGAACACCGTCAATAAAAGGAAAGCAAAATTCATGGGACACATACTCAAGACATGACACTCTTCTCCAGGTAACTCTTGAAGGAAATATTTTTGGGGAAAAGAAAACAAGGAGACGACCAAGACAATCGTATCTCCGGAACATTGCCAAGGGAATGGAATGTAACTCGTATGCCCACATGAAGAGAGCTGCTGAAAACCGTAAGAAATGGCTGGAACGACAAGGCGTTTAGCCCTTAGAAGCTGCTGCTGATGATGGATGTCTTTTTATAGGGCTTCGATGACATGTAGTCTGTACCTATTTTTCCTGAGTAGAAACATTGCCTACCTAATTACATCAGGCCTTGACAAACGTGTTCTTTTCGAGGATAGAAAACGGTCTTTCTTGTTGCAGAATTCTGACACTGGAGGCGCTAAACATTGCTATAGGCTAGTGTAGCAAGGACAGGGATAGTAAGCACAGCCCCCCGATGGTAGTCAAAGTACACAATTTTGGCTTCGACCTTAGCCTCCAATAATAGGTGGTTTTGCCCAAGGAGATCTGGGTGGTGCATTCTGATTTAGCAGGCTGTGCATTAATAGAAACATTCAACAGAAGGCGCTGTTGTCTGCTCAAAACCGGAATTGTCGCGATCCATGTTCCAAACCTTTCTTGTCAAAATCTTGTGTAACCTAGAACGCAGTGATTGAAGATAAATAGTTATCAGGCAGGCCATTACTTTCTACTGGCTCAAATTAAAGTTCATTTATTCACAATGCAATTTCTTAGACTCATACACTAATTAATAATTAACATAGGATTTAAGTGCTCATTAAGATAGCCATAACCACGAATATAGATTATTGATGTAGGCTATCCTGGACTGTTGTAGAATGAGAATATAGAGCAGGGTCGTTTTTTTATAATTCGCTCATCTTCCGTCTCTCTAAAGTTCTATAAAAGATACATATTACTAACATTACGTTATGTTTAGGTTATACAGCACAACGTTTAACTCTTCTTCACCTCTGAGCCGCGAAGTCGTATCCTGGACTGTTGTAGAATGAGAATATAGAGCAGGGTCGTTTTTTTATAATTCGCTCATCTTCCGTCTCTCTAAAGTTCTATAAAAGATACATATTACTAACATTACGTTATGTTTAGGTTATACAGCACAACGTTTAACTCTTCTTCACCTCTGAGCCGCGAAGTCGTAAATGATGTCTTCAAAAGGAATGCCGGATGTAAGGTCAGACTCAATGGCGAGAAGAGATGCGTAATTCAGAATATCCTCCTGCATTAAAGATCTTTGATTTAACACGTTTCAATGTTGAAAAAGAGCGTTCGCCTGAGTCATTACAATCGGTGTGCATAGAAACAAGCGCAAAGCAACGTCCGTAATGAGATACACAATTTGAAGAAGTTTTTGCCTAATAAAAACAATGATTAAGTTCCACTGCCATGCTTATTTTGTCAGTTTGTTTAAGTGAAAGCATTAATCGACGAGGGAATCTTCCAAATCACTTAGGAAACATATCAACAGTACTTAGCACAATCCCATATCTCTTGAATGTAAATCTCAGTAATATTGAAGAAACACCGAATATCGTTCACAATATGATTTGTATGTTAAATATTTCTACTAAAGTTCTCTTTTTAATTAGTTTAGAATGCATTGCAAATGTGTCACTGTACCAGTGTTGGAATATAGGTAAATCAGTCTTAAAATTTGCCAGGTTTTTAAAATTGAAAATAGAAAACTGATGCCCTATAGAATTTATCACTTTAACCACACGTACTGTAGTTCCGTAAATAACTAAATGGTCTATTTTAGTACATCCTACTGGTCTTTTCCGTTAAAATCTCTTCCCCATATTAAAATGATTTTCCATGTGATGTACTAAATACCATTTGGTACACAACCTATGTCTCCACCAACACTATTACATTGAGATATGTTTTGCTAGAATATGTGTCTTTCAGTATCGACGATTAAGATTCCTCCCTCGAGATGGTATCTTTCAGTAACGAGTCAGAGGAGTTTGATTTAAGAAAAGCCAAATGCACGGCTTCTATGATTTACGAAAATTAAGATACAGAATGTAGTGCCATTGGATTATGATTATCATCATAGCTCATCATACGAATCTTCTCTTCAGTCGCTTGAATACGATACGAACAATTTTAAAAATGAAGTTTTAAAATCTCGAACTGATTTCATCTTGAATTTTGTACAAGAGATGTCTCTATACTAAGCTCTGAATAAAAATACACTGTTCTTAGCATCACTGCTCTCGAGTAATTGGATCGCCAGAAAAATCATTTAAAATATTTGAAAATCACTTGGCCGCCGTGTCGTTTCTGTTTATCAGGATTTTGAAAGTCACATAGGGATGTACTTAGTTAATAGTCCTCTATCTCCATGCAAACTTTCAGTTTAATTGCTTAAATAGGCTAGTTTCAATGATATTGTGAACAGGTGAAATATATTGTATGGACGCCATGTTGGTTTGGTTTATATAAAAATAGGCTGTAGAACCATAAGCCAGCAGATGAAAATTGTAAATAATACAGCAGTTCATTATACCAACCTACATTTCTATTTCTTGATTAGGACACGAGAAATGAAAACGAGATTTTAAAAAATTTCCACAGCCATCATTGTTAGGTTCTCATAAAATTCCATTAAATTAGTCGTCAGTATATCAAGACTTGTATGAAGATATACCATGCCAAGATTCACAGCGTTCAGATAAATGAGTCGCGAGAAAAATCCATATAAATATTGAAATTTCGCGTCGCCACCATGTACATGTTGTGCTCAGGTTATTGAAAGTCCCATAGCATAACTTATGTTAATAGCGTCTATAAACACACACAATTTCAGTTTGATTGCTGTAATAGATTCGTAGATATTGAGAACCGTCTAAATATTTAGGATGGTTGTCATGTTGGTTTTTTCTATATGTAGCCCAGTTCATAGAGTTTGGACAACGTAGTCATCCAGCCCCGTGTACTTGGGTGGTTGTTGAATTTGTCTGATAACCTGTCTTATTGTAATGGCTGTATTAGTGTATGTATATGTAATTCAAATGAGGATTGGGATGGAGGCGGCCGTGGCCTTAAGTTAGGAACCATCCCGGCATTTTCCTAGATTAAAAGTGGAAAACCATGGAAAACCACTTCCAAGATGGTTGAGATGGGATTCGAACCTTCCTCTTCTCATATTTCTCTCTGGACACTGAGTGTATCCCGTTCCAGCCCATAAACCAGAATTAAAATACACACATCAAAAAAAGTTTTGCATCACCTCGGTTCCCAGATCTCCGGCATATAGACGTTGACTGTGTATATTGTATCCAAGATACAGTCCCTTTGACTGTTTATAGATGTCACTAAAACTGCTCAAAGATGTAAACAACCATGCATGAGCAGGGCCTATTAGACGGAGGGGTACGACAGCCGATCAGTTCCAGTCATTCCACCAGGACGAAGGTACGCTGCTCATGTTGTCTGTAGTTCTACCATGCCTAGAAGGTCAATACCGCAGTTCGATCGCGTCCGCATTGTTACTTTGTGTCAAGAAGGGCTCTCAACAAGGGAAGTTTCCAGGCTTCTCAGAGTGAACCAAAGCGATGTTGTTCGGACATGGAGGAGGTACAGAGATACAGGAACTGTCGATGACAGGCCTCGCTCAGGCCGCCCAAGGGCTACTACTGTAGTGGATGACCGCTACTTACGGATTGCCGCTCGGAGGAACCCTGACAGCAATGCCACCATGTTGAATAATGCGTTTCGTTCAGCCACAGGACGTCGTGTTTCAACTCAAACTGTGCGCAATAGGCTGCATGATGCGCAACTTCACTCCCGACGTCCATGGCGAGGTCCAGCTTTGCAACCCCGACACCATGCAGCGCGGTACAGATGGGCCCAACAACATGCTGAATGGACCCCACGGAATTGGCATCACGTTCTCTTCACCGATGAGTGTCGCATATGCCTTCAACCAGACAATCGTCGGAGACGTGTTTGGAGGCACCCTGGTCAGGCTGAACGTCTTAGACACACTGTCCAGCGAGTGCAGCAAGGTGGTGGTTCCCTGATGTTTTGGGGTGGCATTATGTGGGGCCGACGTACGCCACTGGTGGTCATGGAAGGCTCCGAAACGGCTTTACGATACCTGAATGACATCCTCCGACCCATAGTGCAACCATATCGGCAGAATATTGGAGAGGCATTTGTCTTCATGGACGACAATTCTCGACCTCATCGTGCACATCTTGTGAATGCGTTCCTTCAAGATAACGACATCGCTCGACTACAGTGGCCAGCATGTTCGCCAGACATGAACCCTATCGAACATGCCTGGGATATGATGAAAAGGGCTGTTTATGGACGTCTTGACCCACCAACCACTCTGAGAGATTTACGCCGAATTGTCGTTGAGGAGTGGGACAATTTGGACCAACAGTGTCTTGATGAACTTGTGGATAGTATGCCACGACGAATACAGGCATGCATCAATGCAAGAGGACGTGCTACTGGGTATTAGAGGTAGTGGTGTGTACTGCAATCTGGACCACAAATGCTGAAAGTCTAGCTGTATGATGGTACAACATGCAATGTGTGGGTCTCATGAGCAATAAAACGAGCTGAAATGTTGTTTGTGTTGATCTCTATTCCCTTTGTATTTAAAGGTTCCGGAACTCTTGGAACCGAGGTGATGCAAAACTTTTTTTGATGTGTGTATCTTGCCTGAGCCGAGAATCGAGGATGGAACTCCTCGGTGACAATCAAGAACTACACAATGAGGGGGACATCGATCAGGTACAATCCAGTTTACAGTAACAATAATTAACCTTTTATACAAGAATTGCAGCCAATGGCCATAGCTGGGAATTTATGATTGAACGCCCGAGGGCTCCCAACAAGTTCAATTTCATGTAGTTCCAACTTTGGGTACCAGATGCTACTGTCACTAACACCTAGCGGCGAACGTTGGAACTTGATCGAGCGTTTCTAAATAGCCACATATCACCTACAAATGTTGGTACACTACCGATTTTCTATGCCCAAGATCGCGGGCTCAAACCCGGCCGAAGCCGTCGGATTTTTAAGAACGTTAAAAATCCCTCAGTATGCCTTCCTTCGGAGGGGAAGTAAAGCCGGCGGTCCCATATCATAGATTTATGGCATGTTAAAGAACCCTCCACTAATTACACGTGTGTGGAGCTAAATTATATATAGGTTAAACATTTGACTAACGTTCTTAGGTTCCTACGTTCGTCGTCAGGAGCCGACTGCGGTGGCATCTAGTAACTAAGTTCTGAACTAGTTGGTCGTTGACGGTGTCTTTTGTTGGCAAAAGTAGGAACTACTTGAAAAAATTCATGTCTGCAGTCCTTACTTGAATTAAAACAGATAACACACACTAATACAGTCATCACAACTAACATCGGTTATCAGACAGATTGTACACACACCCAAAATACACGGGGCTACATGACCGCGTTGTCGCAGCCCCTAAACTGAGGAACCAACCAACACTAACGATTGCCGTGGTAGGTTCTTTTACGTGCCATAAATCTATGACATGGGCCCGCCGGCTATACTTCCCCTCCGAAGGAAGGCATACTGAAGCATTTTAACGCTCTTGAAAATCTGACGACTTCTACCGGGTTTGAACCCGTGATCTACAGTAACAATAATGGGTTATTGTTATCTCTGCATAATCAAAATACACTTTGAGGGTGCAAAAGTCAAACAAAAGGTTTTGGTGGTTCGCTATCCAGAACGTTTGAAAACCACTGATTTAGTTCACTCGGCTACACTGATGAGCTCTGATTTAAACTTGTGACCAATAACCAGACAGTCATTGTGAAAGCAGAACGGTGGTTATGGTGACACTAGCGTGAATACCCTTGCAGTGATGAACAGCCACAGTGGTGAATGGTGCAGGGTGTCATGATGCGGTGGATGTGTCGTGTGCTATCGGTCGCTCTCAACATAGCGCGCTGCTCCTCCCTCGTATGAATTATGGAAATCTTGTGTGTCTCTGGTGACCATCATGTGTACCTTGCGACCAAACAGAGGCGCAATAGAGGGCTGTTCATGTTGAGAGAACGGACCGGCGACCACTAATGCATACAGGGACTCATTCACTTTTAAAACTCAAAGCCTCTGACGGTTACTGGTATATTAATTCAACACCACTAAAGTAACAAACTAAAATAATAATAATAATAATAATAATAATAATAATAATTATTATTATTATAAATGAGTTATTCCTTCCCTTCCACTTTCCTCCTGCTGGTTTCACACTTAAATATTTTTCAGTTAACTCTTAAAAATACTACGCCTATTAATAGGCTACAAATTATGAAGCATCTGTTCAATTGTTGTACATGGTTCGATATGCATTGATATCTTATTCCGAGTTTAACATCTCCACAAAGTCCCCGAATCTTGGATGTCACGGGTAATCTCGAGAACCACTGGATGGAATTTGATGCTGTTTTCACCATTCTGTAAAGGATATCTCGAGGAAGGTTTCTGTAGAAAGTAATTTATTTATGATCAAAGAAATCCAAGCAGTAACGATTTAAGTGAAAAAAAAGTCGAAAAACAACTGCCGTCCATGCGCTTCTTAAGCTTACGATGGGCAAACTGTTAAAAATATCTGTATACTATGAGTGTACGAATTGTTCAGCATGAAAAGTTATACAAAAAGTCCACGAGTGCATATCTCTTAATTCAATACATCGCCCACTAGGCTATAAGTGTTTTTATGTTTTCATCTCTTTCAACAATCTCCATTCAATTACTGAGGTGACAGTTTATGACCTAGCTAGGGGCGAGCCTATCACCCCAATTACAGCCAAGATAGCGGGCGAGCTTATTACCCCACATATAGCCAGCAGCAAACTGTCGAGCTGTGTTAAGACTTCAGAGAAGAGTGGTTGTGTTTGGAGTTTCCCTGGAAGTTCAACTCGGCTTTTCGTCATTTCGCCTGTGAACTTTTCGTTCCGCAAAATAGTCAAGTTAAGATTGGACAGAAGGGTTCGTTGGTTGGTTCCTCATTTTAGGGGCTGTGACAACGCGGTCATGTAGCCCCATGTACTTTGGGTGTGTGTAGAATCTGTCTGATAACCGGTATTGATTGTGATGGCTGTATTAGTGTGTGTTATCTGTTTTTTAATTTAAGTAAGGACTGCAGATATTCAATTTTCAAGCAGTTTCTACTTTTGCTACCAAACGCCACCGTCAACGCGACAACTAGTTGTGAACTTGGTTACTAGATGCCACCGCAGTTGGCTCCTGGTGACAAACGTTGGAACCTAACACTGTTTATACAAGTGGTAATTAGTGGAAATTTTCTTTACATGCCATAAATCTATGACATGGGACCGGCGGCTTTACTTCCCCTCCGAAGGAAGGCATACAGGGATTTTTAACGCTCTTAAAAAATCCGATGACTTCGGCCGGGTTTGAACCCGCGACCTTGGGCATAGAATCTCAGCATGCTACCAACTACGACACCGAAGGGACGGAAGGGGGATTTGTGTTTCCTATTGTCGTGTTGAACGAAATCTTATAAGACCTCGGTTAAAAGTAGCCTATCACCTTGCATTCATAACAGTTCCCGGGCGAATCCCTGACGGGTTGCTAGCTCCGTAATAGCCTAATAGGTAATAGTAATTATAGTAATAATAATAATAAAAATTTTGTGATATCGTGGTCATTGTGTATGTTTTTGAATCTGTCTGATGTATCTTCCTTCACTTCGTCATGAGCAAAACATAATAAAATGGTTATCTTTACAATAATTTGATTAAATAAAAGTTCCAAATACTTATATATTATAAGGAGTAAGGCTATTAGTACTCTCTCTGTAATAAAACTTTCAGGCTCAGGCAGAAGAAGGAAAGAAAAGAAAAATAATAAGGGTGTCAGACTGAAATCGTAATGAATAACATGGATCGGGCATTTTAATTTTTTGCCTTCTTGTTACATTCTACTGTAAGTGCCTGCATGTGGACTGAAAGCAAGGTGACTTTTAAACATGAGTGGTAAACCAACAGAAAGAAATTATATTATAAACCAGCAAGTTTATAGTGATGTTAGGCAAGTGGTTCGTTTCATCATCTGTAAAAACTCATTGAAGGAGACGCGAGTTATATTTTAAGTCCTGAGACGTCTACCTCAGTCTAGATCTTATTAATTATAATAAAACAAACAACTAAAGTTAGTATAATAATACAGGTATTCAAAAAATACCTTTCACGCACGAGCACGTGATCCAAGATGTCTGAAGCCTGTAACTAAAACAACAATAATAAAGATAAAAGAAATGAGAGGAGTCCGGCACAAGCACTAAAGTTTAGCTGTGATACATGGGGTGTCAATAATAATAATAATAGTAATTTTTTGTTTGTTTTGTTTTTGTTTTTCGAGGGAAACCGTGGGGAAATCTTCAAAAGACAGATTGCAAGCTTCCGGACTTAAAACTGTGCAGGATTCTTACCTACTAAAAACCCACAAACCCTATACTTGGCTTAAGGCCTCCCCGGAACTGCCTGTTCAGCCTTACTTCAGGGTGGAGCCACTGTTACGACCAGAGGTCTCAGTCAATTTCATTTAACGTGATGATAATGAAATTACTCATCATCATCTTCACTGTCTTCAGCAACCAATCTTCTCCGGTCCAGACACTGTACGATAGGCTGAAGTTATTCTGAGGGCAGCTCTTCTGTGAACAGAGGTTATCCCCTTCGTATACATCTCAGAGCCAAGAGCTACTGACCAAATCTCTGCACTATAAACAATAACTGATTCTGCCACTCTCATCAGCAGTTTCCTCTTCAATGGTGAAGGGCCGCCAATATTAGCCATGAGCCGCGACAAGTTGTTAACAATCCTTGCAGCCCTATCAGCAATCTTGTTGATATGATTCCAGAATAGTAATAATAGTAATAATATATATATATATATATATATATATATATATATATTTGTTTTTTTTTTTAGGGGAAGAAATGCATTTACGCACAGAGTGTCGGGCTCCTGCTACTGAGTAGCAGACTACCGACTAAAACTCCCCCTTTACTTCTGAACACTAGCCTGGAACCGTTTAGCACATTACTTCAGGCTAGAGTCATTTTATATTTGCCCGTAGGGCACTCTTCCGTAATGAATTATCTTCAGTGGCGATCCAGATCCGTCTTCTTTGTTCGGAGGATATCTTCAACAAAACTTGCTACAAGTTTCCAATGTTCTTCATTTTGTAGCATTACCGCAACAATATTGTAGGAGATATCTCTACATCAATTTCATCTTGAAGAGACTGCCTACTTTGGACCCACCGTCCACAAGAGAAGAAGGTGTGATTAGCACTATCTACCTCATTAACACAGTAGATACAATCTGGTGAATCCACTTTCCCCATCTTCTTAAGATAAGAACTGAAGTACCCATGGCCAGTCAAAAACTGAGTGAGATAATAACCAACCTCACCATGTTTCCTCTCTGTCCAAACCTGCACCTGGCTTCGGTGTCCTTGCTCCCATTTGATCTGCCAATTGTGAAAGGTTTGTGCTCTTGCTGTTCGTCTTGCATTTTGTAAACCTACTTCCGATTTCCTCCAGTAAATGTACTTGCGTTCTTTCGCTAGAAAAAAAAAATTGGAATTATCCCAGCAATAAAAAGAACTGCTTCTTCAGAGACCGTGCGATAAGCAGATGCCACGCGTAAAGCACCTCGCCTCTGCACTTGTGCTAGTGACTTTCTATAAATTTCCTTATCCAGGGCATCCGCCCATATTTCCGCTCCATACAGCAGAACTGAATGGATGGCTGTCATCAGTAATCTCCTCTTACTAGATTTTGGCCCACCAACATTGGCCATTAGCCGACTGAGAGACGTTACTCCTCTTGCCGCCTTATCCGCAGTCCGTCTAATTTGTTCTCCAAAATTCAATTTATTGTCGATCAAGAGGCCCAGATATTTTGCTGCTGGCCGCGTCTCTACTTGTATGTCTCCTACCTGTATTGGGAGTATTGTCTGAATTCTCTTCTTTGTTAGGACTACAATTTCTGTCTTACTAAGTGCTAGAGACAGACCATGTTCCTCCATCCAACTATTGATTGTACGCATTACCATATTGAGTCGCAACTGTGCCTGCTCGACACTTCTTCCTGCTACAAGAGCAGCAACATCATCTGCATAACCTACTAGGATAGTTTCATCAGGGACTTCAGATCTCAGCAAGCTATCATATGTGATATTCCATAGATCTGGTCCTAAAATCGAACCCTGTGCTGCTCCGGCTGAGACCCGTACCCTGCGTTGTCCTTCTGTCGTGTTATAAATCAACGAACGATCTTTCAAGTAGGAATTTATCATCCGTAAGAGATAATTTGGAACATGAAATGTATTCTCCAACGCATTCAGCATGTCACTCCACTTGACAGAGTTGAATGCATTTCTTACGTCAAGAGTAACAAAGAGAACCACACGACGAGAGTGGTGATTGTAATTCTCCGCCCGCTGGACAGCTGCAACAATTTCTTGTATCGCATCCAGGGTCGATGTTCCTGTTCGAAATCCATATTGTCTTGGTGATAAGTCGCCCGCTGCCATGATCGCTTGGCGCAACCTGACCCTCAGAAGCTTCTCAAAGACCTTCCCTGTTGTATCGAGCATACACAGAGGGCGGTATGATGATGGTAAATCCGGGTCTCCCTTACCCTTATTAATGAGCGCCAGACTACAGACCTTCCAGCAGATGCTGACCACTCCTGCTTTTAGACACTCGTGGAACATTCGTAATATTAATTGAACGACTACAAAATGATTGGATAAAACAAGAAAGTACATGGAGGAAGTTGGGGTCAGTCTAAATGAGATCTGGAAGAGAGAGGTGTTTCGAGCTACAATTGATAAATTTAAGGGATTCCAGGAAAAGCAAAGTAGAAAAGTCATCTGGTCGGAAGAGAGGAAAAGGAACCACAGCGAAAAGATGAAGTTCTGGGAAAAGAAGAAAGAGCTAACCAGCAAATCAATTGTTTCCCGTGGTCCAAAGAAGGCCAAAATCGGTGTAAGAATAAAGAATAATAATAATAATAATAATAATAATAATAATAATAATTTAATCACTAATCCTCCAAGCTTGGCTTCACCCATGGATTCTGCGAGGGATCATTCCTCTACCGTCGCAAGGACGGTATCTGGGAGAGGAACACGTTTCGTCAGCAGATACAACTGGGGATGGTGCCAGGCCGATCTCCCAGGCGACCACTAACTTGTGTCTAATTAAGAAAGGTTCAGGGAAGAGATTTTGGAAGTAAGACGGCTGATGAAAAGAAACGTCCCAGGATTTGACTAGCGGTGAAAATGGAAAACCCCGTAAACTATTATCAAGACGGTCGAAGAGGGATTCAAACCCACGTTCCCACGATGTCAGGGTGGCATGGGATAGGGAGTTAAGGCTCTCGGCCATCTTGATCGTTAATAGCCTAATAGGTAATAGTAATTAATGTAACTAGCGGACTCGTGCGAGAAATCACGCATGTTCATAAACCACACTTTCCCCAATAGCTTTATAATGAGACACTTAAGGAGAAAGGTTATGTTTTTATTTCAACCAAATGATTATAGAACACTATTTACATTTCAGGATAAAGGAAAGACCTCAGAATGTTAATATGACATGAAACAGGCGTCACAGTGGCCCGTGGACAGCAATTATGGAGCGTATTTTCCTACATCAACGGTGTTTGCAAATCGTACACTTCGTACAATTTTTTAAGTCATTTTTTAAAGAAATTATAGATATTTATGAAATTATAGTGCAATAAGTCACTGATAATGTCTATTCTCTTTCATTTGAATGCTCATTTGTCACGATCGGTCGCTTGTGAGCGCCGCAGGAGGGATGCATACTACTGAAATAATATATATGACTAGCAGGTACCCGCGGCTTCGCTCGCGTCATAGTCGTGTCATATTGTTCTTCAATGAAATGCAGGTTTAACCCCGTTCACACCCCTTTAGAACTTGAATATCCAAAAATCCCTCCTTAGTAGACGTTTTCGACGCACAACAAACATAATCCCAAAATATCATTCTTCTAACTTTAATAGTTTTGGTTGGTCGATGAGAGTGAATATCCAAAATTCCTTCCTTAGTGGACGTTTTTCTTCCAGAATTTCACCCCTCCCCATGAGCCCCTTAAATTGGATTTATGAAAATACGGTCGAACACCTATTTATTAAATTATTTATTTATGTATTTATTTATTTATTTATTTATTTATTTATTTATTTATTATTATTAAGCTGATTGTTTTCCTCTGAGTTTCAAACTCCTCGCCTATGTCGTTTAGGAGATGCATGCTCCGTTAGGAATCCTTCAACCCCCACTTTTCACCACTTTACTCTTAATATACATTACATCGAAAAATCATTAGACATGTGTCAGCTTATTTTTAATGATTGGTTTATATGCCAAGTATCACATCCCCAAATGAAACCACTCGTGAGATATTGTTATTCAATTAAATGCAGGTTTACCCCCCTTAACACCCATTTAGAAACTGAATATCCAAAATTCTTTCCTTAGTGGACGTTTTAGACATACAATGAACATATCCCCAAAATTTCATGTTTCTAACTTCTATAATTTTGGCTGGGCGATGATGAGTGAGTGAGTCAATCAGGTCATTTTCTTTCAATTATTTTTACCAGAATTTTACCCCTCCCCATGGGCCCCTTAAATTGAATTTATGAAGAAACGCTCGAACACCTATTAACTTATTTTTTAAGCTGTCTTTTTCCCCTGAGTTTGATGAGTGAGTTAGTCAGTCAGTTAGGACACTTTCTCTCCTTTTTTCGCAGAATTTCACCCCACACCATCGGCCCCTTAAGTTGAATTTATGAAAAAACGTTCGAACACCGATTTACTTAATTTTTAAGCTGATTTTTTCCGCTGAGTTTCAAACTTCCCACCTATGTCTTTTAAGAGATACACGCTCCGTTAGGAAACCTTCAACCCCCACTTTTCACCCCTTTCACCTTATAATATACACCACATCGAAAAACCCTTAGACACATGTCTGCTTATTTTTAATGATTAGTTTATGTGCCGAGTATCACATCCACAAATGAAACCACTCGTGATATATTGTTATTCAATAAAATGCAGGTTCAACCCCCTTAAGACCCCTCTAGAACCTGAATATCCGAAAATCCTCCCTTAGTGTACGGTTTTGACATACAAAGAACATATCCCCAAAATGTCATGTTTCTAACTTCGTTAATTTTGGCTGGGCGATGATGAGTGAGTGAGTGAGTCAGGACATTTTCTTTCATTTCATTTTCTCCAGAATTTCACCCCTCCCCATGAACCCCTTAAATTTGATTTATGAAAAAGAAACTGTCCAACACTTATTTACTTATTTTTAAGCAACTTTCACTCCCTGAGATTGAAGAGTGAGTGAGTCAGTCAATCAGTTAGGACACTTTCTTTCCTGTCCCCCCCCCCCCCCAGAATTTCACCCCTTCCCATGCAGGTTCAACCCCCTTAAGACGCCTCTAGAACCTGAATATCCGAAAATCCTCCCTTAGTGTACGGTTTTGACATACAACGAACATATCCCCAAAATGTCATGTTTCAAACTTCATTAATTTTGGCTGGGCGATGATGAGTGAGTGAGTGAGTGAGTGAGTCAGGACATTTTCTTTCATTTTTTTCTCCAGAATTTCACACCTCCCCATGAACCCCTTAAATTTGATTTATGAAAAAGAAACTGTCGAACACTTATTTACTTATTTTTAAGCAGTTTTTACTTCCTGAGATTGAAGAGTGAGTGAGTCAGTCAATCAGTTAGGACACTTTCTTTCCTGTCCCCCGCCCCCCCCCGAATTTCACCCCTTCCCATGGGCCCCTTAAATTGGATTTATGAAAAAAATAACGGTCAACACCTATTTACTTATCTTTTAGGCTGACGTTTTTCCGCTGAGTTCAAACTCCTCGCCTATGTCGTTTAGGAGATACACGCTCCGTTAGGAATTCTTCAACCCCCACTTTTCATCCCTTTCACCTCATAATATACACCACATCGAAAAACCCTCAGACACGTGTCTTCTTATTTTTAATGATCAGTTTATATGCCGAGTATCACATCCACAAATGAAACCAATCCGGAGTTATTGTTATTCAATGAAATGCAGGTCTTACCCCCTTAACACCCCATTAGAACCTGAATATCCGAAAAACCTCCCTTAGTGGACGGTTTGGACATATAATGATCATATCCCCAAAATGTCTTGTTTCTAACTTCAATAATTTAGGCTGGGCGATGATGAGTGTATCTTTCAATTTTCTTTTTTCAGAATTTCACCCCTCCCCATGGGCCCCTTAAATTCGATTTATGAAAAAATGGTCAAACACCTATTTACTTATTTTTTAAGCTGATTTTTTTCCGCTGAGTTTCAAACTCCTCGCCTATGTCGTTTAAGAGATACACGCTCCGTTAGGAATCCTTCAACCCCCACTTTTCACCCCTTTCACCTCATAATATACACCACATCGAAAAACCCTCAGACATGTGTCTTCTTATTTTTAATGATACGTTTATATGCCGAGTATCACGTCCCTCAATGAAACCAAGCCGGAGATATTGCTATTCAATGAAATGCATTTGTACCCCCTTAAGACACCTTTAGAACCTGAATATCCAAAAATCCTTTCTTAGTGCGCATTTTCGACTTACCACGAACATATCCCCAAAATTTCATGTTTCTAACTTTAATAGTTTTGGCTGGGCGATGATGAGTCAGTCAGTCAGTCAGTCAGTCAGTCAGGACACTTGTTTTTATATAAGAGATAATAATAATAACAATTTTGTGATATCGTGGTCATTGTGTAAGTTTATTGAATCTGATAACCTGCGCTATTGTGTTGCTCTACTAATGTATGTATTGTATTTGTAACTGGGCTCAAAATAATAATAATATAATATTATTATTTTCGTTATACTGCTGTTCACCAGTGGGATCACCGCTTTGAGCAGGCGACACACAGTGCTGCCATTAGTGATGTCTGATGTATCTTCCTTCACTTCATCATGAGAAAAATAATTCCAAAATAATGTAGATTCTGATGTAAGACTGGAGTTTGTATTTTAATTGCTAGTACTTGTGTTTAACGAGATAAAGCTCGGGCCAGGCTGTACACCTCCGGGCACCACTCACCCCTCGGCTCATCACTATTAATTAGTCACTCTCTGACGTCATTAACACAATCTTGCTTCATTAGTGCACTTCTTAGGTCTGGCTGCTCGGACCATGCGAACCTTGGAGATTCGATCCCAGGAACACGCACTATATGACTATAATTTCCAGAATAATATCGGTTAGCCTACCTCTCTCCTGAATGTTTTAATCTTTCATCAGTTTCGTTCTTAAAGACGGCGGGGAACTATCAGGAGTGATCCAGTCATTTATTGACCCTCAAGAGATTATGTGGGCATTATTATTATTATTATTATTAGTATTATTATGATTATTATTATAAGGCGAGTTCAAAAAGTAACGAGCCGGAGGCATAATTACAGAAACCAGTACCTGTATGTTAGAAGTATTGGCCCTGGCTGTTGAGGCACTTGTCCCACTGTGACACGAGGCGGTGAATGAATGGCTGTCTCATAAAATTCCCTGGGCTGCGATGTGAACCAGCTCCGCACGTACAGCTGGACGTCGGCGTCCAAGGTGAATCGTTGGAATCGCAGAGCCCCTTTCAGGGGACCAAACATGGCGTAATCACAAAGAGAGAGGTCTGGACTGTATGGAGGGTAGCCGAGAACCTCCCATTTGAATTTCTGCAGGAGTGCCACGACTATGTTGGCCGTATGAGGTCGTGCATTGTCGTGGAGAGACCACGGCGGCTATGGCATTCACTGTCACTCGGTGGTCCTGGGTGATGAGTGCATCAACCAGCTGGAAATTGTCATCGGTAATGCAGGGGGGTGCCCCAGACCGGGCATCATCGGCTAACGACACCCGTCCTTCCCTGAAGCACTTGTGCCACGCCTTGACCCTTGCAAGGGACATGCAGTGTTCGTCGTACACCTGCGACATTCGACGATGAATGTCCGTTCCCCCTACTCCTTCCGCAGTCAGAAACCGAATAGCACCTCTTTGCTCTTCGGTTGACGCCCCTATGTCACTGTTTGCGATGGGACTGGCAGCGTTAGACGATTGGTGCATGCTGCTGCTCGCTTTGTATCATCACGTGTCGTGCACGCGTGCCCTCTAGCGACGGGCTTTGACCTTCCACGCTCTGGTCGGAACCACACCTCGTTACACACGCCAGGATCAGCCGATGTGGTCACCAGTTTGCGCATTCCAGCCTTCGGCTCGTTACTTTTTGAACGCACCTTATATTATTAATATTATTATTATTATTATTATTATTATTATTATTATTTGAAGTTTATTTTGCGCTTGTGTATTTTCTGGAAAGAAAACATTTACAATCACGGACATTAAGTACGTCTTAACGAGCAAATTTTTCAATCTTTCAGTGACTGCATTCTGTACTAAAATTACTCTTTTCTCTTACACCTTCAGGCTTGATTATTATTACTATTGTTATTATAATAATAATAATAATTATTATTATTATTATCGATCGTATGTTCACCACGACACTGGGTATAATATACCACTTCACCGGCAATTCTTGCAAGATGAAGTGGAGTTTTTAATTTATTTTATTTTATGGGCGGCTTCGGTGGCGTAGTTGGTAGCATGCTGAGGTTCCATGCCCAAAGCCGCGGGTTCAAATCCGGCTGAAGTCGTCGGAATTTTTAAGAGTGTTCAAAATCCCTCTGTATGCCTTCCTTAGAAAGGGAAGTAACGCCGGCGGTCCCATGTCATAAATTTATGGCATGAAAAAGAACCTTCCACTAACTACACCTGTGTGAAGCCAAAATTTGAAGCTTGGATTATTTGATAACGCTTTATTAGTTCCAACGTCCGCCAGGTGCTGACTGCGATGGCATCTAGTAGCCAAGTCAGCAGCAGTCGAGAAGGCTGTCGCGGTCAGCAGTCCCCCGACCTTCCTGTCTGATGGACACAATAGATAATAATATTTCAGTTTAATTTCCAGGAGGCCATACATGACAGTCTTACCAAAATGATTCTAAGCCTGCTGATAGGTCCAATTTTTAAATGCATGTAAAGTTCTATAAATTGGATTTCAACCAATTTCATATGTACTATGTGTACCATAACAGACGTGATCAAGCGAATCCTCAAGAGCCACCAGGGCTGCCAACTAATAAATGCTCTCTCTATTTTAATCCTAATACCAATATATCAGAAAGTATTCAAGCCAACAGCTTTAAACTTTACACACGTATAGTACCTGGCATTCGAGATTAATTTTGAGTAACTAATACACGTCAGTGCTACCAACATGATTCTAAACCTGCTGATGGGTCCTATTTTTAAATACATGTAACTTCTATACAAACAAATGGATTTCATCCAAAATTGGCACAACAATAGATCATATTATTTCAGATTATTTTTGACTAACACATGCATGCCATTGTTGACACCATGATTTTACGCACGCAGATAGATCCAATGGCTAACTGCGTGTATCGTCCATGGACTTCAACCAAATTTTGTATGTGAATTCTGTACCTTAAGAGATGGAACTAAGAATATATTGAGTCACCGGGGCTGCCAACTGTAGTGCTTTATTAGGCTACACTTTGTCACGTTTATTTCGAACTAATTAAACATTTCGGTAACTTAATTTCGTCATTATTCTAGATAGGTCCATATAAATTAATCATTGCCATGAATCTTACATTTTAAGAAAAGTAGGCTTTTTAGTTCGTCACGGAACTTCTTGTTATACTTTAAATTTGTTATAGACTAGCTCCAATACACGCTCTTATCAAGTCTTACATAGGCTAGTTGTGTGTAAAACATAAATTACTTTTGATAGACAAATTTGTAATGGTTATTGATCTTGATGTTTCTTCAATACTTGAAAGTATAGAGAATTCACAAATCTTGCAAATTATTTTGAATAGTTTTTGATTGGGACAGACTTGTGCATTTACCAGTTGTCTCCTATAACAATACTGTTTATTAACATTTCTCTCTCACTTTCCACCTCACGGCACTCGAATATTAATTGATATACAGTTTGGGGACTTGTATTGCAGGAACACTCAGGACTGTGTACAATCCTAAGCCTGCGCAAGTAGGAGGTAATATTTCCATGTGCGGTTACTATTGTAGTCATGTTTGGAGTTAGGTTGATTTTGGTTTTTGGTCAGCCTGCAACTGTTGGCATTCCTTGATAATTGTGCCTTTTGAAGTTTCGTCCAATGTTCGCAGCCATTTATCAATAGATTCTCCTCTGAGGTGACTTTTTACTGTGATGATGGGTATTTTGTCGTAACAGCTTTTATTTAATTTTACAGCCTCCTTTGCTATTTTATCAGCCATCTCATTGCCTTGAATACCTATGTGCGCCTTAAACTATTCGATTTATTTAATTATTTATGTTTTTTTAAATTATTGAATTTGGCCAAATATGGACCGCAAGGAACTCAAGACTTATTGGCTTTCTTTCTCTTCTCTTCCCAGAACTTTTTCATCCTGTCACTTCTTTGTTTTCTCTCCTCCTCGGAAATGATCCGTTTGGGCCTCCTGCATGGTGGTTTCTCCTGAAATATGTAACTTATTTATTTACTTATTTATTTATTTATTTGATTCAATATATGTTCACCGATGGACACAGAATAGTACACAATTATTTATTTTATAAATATATTGAAAGAACAGTAGCACAGTATCAACCAATAAAACACATGCAGGCTTTACTATTTCAGCAATAGACTGCAAAATATGTACAGTTCTACTTACGCCGTACAGATGTTGTGACACTACAGCTACGGGATATTTGATGATGAAATGAAAATCCACAGCCTGCTTCCAGTCGACCGACTGGGTCAGGGAATGGAATGAATGAAGACCCCATCTAACGGCGAGGATATGAACTGTGTCGGCTGCCGAAGCCTGTCGCACTCCCCTGAGGCTATGATTAAATGAATGACAGATGAAATGACAGTGGCGAGTGTTGCTGGAATGATATTTGTGACAGGGAAAACAGGAGTACCCGGAGAAAACCCCTTTCTGGCCCAACTTTGTCCAGCACAAATCTCACATGGAATGACCCGGATTTGAACCACGGGCCCAGTGGTGAGAGGCCGGCGAGCTGCCGCCTAAGCCACGGGGGTTATATTTGATGATATTTGTCATAATTTTGAATATTTTTGTTTAACTTATACTTCTCCCACCAGGTTACGAATGAACTCGAAATCATCCCTAGCTAGCTCTAGTGGAAATATCCGCCACAACAATTCGCCTTAAATATTGAAAGAAAATGGGATAGAAGGTTCTTCTTTTCCTTATCAATATCAGTAGGCTGAGAGATAGCTGATTTGAACCGTATAGTTGGATTATTCAGTATTCTGTCTTTATTTGCTGTGCTAGTATCAGCGCTCAGAATGGTCTATTTCCGGATGTGTTAAGAAGGTACTTGCCAAGCGGCAGGTGTTCTCAAACGCGCTTCCTGGATAGTTCGTGGCAGTGCATAATCGACGTGAGAAGTCCACCAAACATCGTGGGCTGTTGTGAACTGGCCCAACTGTGGAGCTTATTCAAGTTCTCACAGTTGCCCAAACCATTTAGATATAACACGAAACTCATTCTACTGTGTTGCACTAAGGCAGTATATACAGTAGTGGTGGAAGCAGAAGGAATCTGTGTAACTTAACCCTTTATAGGTTATTGGACAGTATCCACCTATCATAAGGAGAATTTATGTTGTCAAAGAGGCTGATGGTTGAATCTTTCATCCACATATTTTCTTTTGGAACTGTTAATATTTCTGGAAACCAATCAAGTTCTTTATCACCTTAACCTATGGTGTTTGATATCTATTTAATAGAAAAATTAAATTAAAACCTAAAAAATAAATATGATCAAAGTTATAAATAAAATAAGTATGTTTGTAAAAATTAAATTTAGTTAAATTAAAAATATAATTACAACTTAATAATTTCATAATGTTAATTTAAGGATTATAAAACCGTTAATATAAAAAATGAAGTTATGCAAATAAATATCAACATTAAAATGTTAAAGAAAACAAAAATTATATTATTAACAATAAAAATTAGGCTAAACTAATTAAAATTAAATTTAAATAAATACTAATAAAATATCTTTAATAATATCGTGGCCTACAAATACTTTTGGAAACGCAAATAGCCCTGGGGTTCACTCAGCCTACACCAGAAATTAGTACTATGATAATTCCTGGGATCAAAGACGGCTGGACATGGAGCTGACAACTCCATCCCATTTATTGGTGTTGTCACAAAAAGTGGAAGCCTCTACCTTCCACTACTACCAGGGCCCCCATGGCCTCTACGGAGTTGGCTTTGCTTTGATATTTGTGCCCTATAAAGGGTTAAACTATAGTAACTTATTTGTAATAGATGAAAGGTATTACGTTACTATAGCATTTTGTCCAAGGCTAATGTTAGCTGTTCATTGTGCTAATTGTAATATACATTGTTCAATAATACTGTCAATGATAATAATAATAATAATAACAACAACAACAATAATAATAATAATAATAATAATAATAATAATAATAATAATAATAATAATAATAATAATAATAATAACATGTTAACTCCAAGAGAAAAATACAAATTGAGATACAGAGAGATCTGCCGGGGATTCGGATCTCATGGGAAGATATCCAGAAGCGTGACTTCACACTTACTTCACTTAATTCCTGCCGCTCCTTCCGGAGCATAGGGCCTTGGCGAAATTTCTCCACCCAGTACGGTTCCTGGCCATTCTCTTCACTTGACTCCAGTTCTTGTCCACCTCTGCAATTTCATTTTCGATCGTACTCTTCCAGGTCTTCTTAGGTCGACCTCGCTTCCTGGCGCCTTGCGGATTCCAGTCTAGCGCCGCCCTCTCAATAGCTCCGTCCGGCTTCCTTAGTGTGTGACCAATCCAGCGCCATTTCCTCTCCTTGATCTGGATGCTTATCGGTTGTTGATTGGTGATGGTCCAAAGATCTTCATTTGAGATTATGTCCGGCCACCTCACATTCATGATGCGACGCAGACATCTGTTAATGAACACCTGTAGTTGGTTGTTGATCGGTTTTGTGACTTTCCATGTTTCACAGCCGTAGAGAAGAATCGACTTTACGTTGCTATTGAAAAGGCGGAGCTTGGTCTTCCTGGAAATGTTTCTATTTCTCCAGATGGGGTAGATCTGGACAAAGGCACCATTTGCCTTCCTGATACGGCTTCGAACATCTTCCTCTGCTCCCCCATCATTTGTGACTATACTTCCAAGGTAGAGGAAGGACTCAACTCGCTCAATGTCCTTTCCGTTGACTGTCAAACTAGTCGTGATGTCAGAATTTATCCTCATCTCTTTGGTCTTGTTGGTGTTGATCATCAGTCCTGCATGTTCTGCTTCTTTCTGCAACCTCCCCAGCTTATCTTCTATGTCTCGGTACCGTTGTGCCATAAGACAAATGTCGTCTGCGAAATCCAGATCTTCAAGCCTGTCATTTATACCCCATTGAATACCCCTCTTACGTCCTCCCATTACCTTCTTCATCACACTATCCAGGACCAACAGGAACAGAGTGGGGGAAAGGACACACCCCTGTCTCACTCCGGAACTGACCTTTATCTTTTCTGTTAATTTGCCTTCGTGAAGAACCTGGCACTCATACCCTTCGTACATCTCTTCCATGATTCTGATGATCTTTGTTGGAATTTTATATTCCTCGAGGGTCTTCCACATGATTCTTTGATTTACGGAGTCGAAGGCTTTCTCGAAGTCAACAAATGTGAGGTAAAGGGTATTCCGCCACTCCACACTCTGCTCCAGGATGATTCGGAGGGTGTTGATGAGATCCACACAGCTGCGATGTTGTCGAAATCCAGCCTGTTCCTTCCGAAGCCTTTTTCCTACGCAGTCTTTTATACGATTCAGGATGACTCTCGCCAGCACTTTGCTTGGAATGGACAGCAAGGTGATACCCCTCCAGTTGTTACAGTTTGTGGTGTCCCCTTTCTTCGGCAACTTGACTATCAACCCCTTCTTCCAGTCGGTTGGTATTTTCTCCTCCTTCCAGATCTTCTCCAACAGCGGGTGCAGCAGATCGATCGTAATATCCAGGTCTGCTTTCAGTACTTCCGCTGGGATATTATCCAGACCTGGTGCCTTCCCGCATTTCATCTGCTTCAACGCTATCCGTATTTCGCCCCGAGTTGGGAAGTCGAGGCTGATGCTTGGGTCACTTTCTGCTTCCTCTTCATCTTCTCCTCGCTGCTTACTTTCTGGTCCTCTATCTCTATTAAGAACCTCCGCAAAGTGTTTTCTCCATCTTGTCAGCTGCTGTTCACACGTCGTGAGGATCTCACCCGTCTTGCTCTTCACAGGCCTAGTTTTATTAAAACCTTTCTTCGAAAGCATCTTTGTGATGCCATAGAGATCCTTAACGTCCCCCCTTCTTGCCGCTTCTTCTGCTTTCTCTGCCTGCTCATCAATCCACCTCCTATGATCCTTCCGTACACTCCTCTTTACCTCCGTGTTTGCTGTTGAATACTTTGCTTGTGTGAGAGCCTTCTGCTGTCTAGTCTTGCAGGTGTTGAGCTTGGCCTTAATCTCCTTCCTATAATTTATCTTGTCCCAGGTCTGATCGGATATCCATTCTTTCCGCAGGTAGTTCTTGTACCCGAGCTGCATCTCACTGGTTTCCACGAAGATATTCTTTACCTCGCTCCACACAGTCTCCACGTCCTTCTCTGTCTCGGAGTCCAACACCTGGAATTTATTTCTGAGCTCCAGTTTAAATTGGTCCAATCTCTGCTGGTTCTTAAGCTTGCCCACATCAAACTTGTTGTGCCGAGTGTTAAACTTTCGGCGAACTGCGACGATCTTCATGCGGAAGTTGGCAACCACAAGATGATGGTCACTACCAACGTCCGCTCCTCTCTTGTTTCTAACATCTTCCAAGCTTCTTCTGAACCTCCTGCTCACCGCGATGTGATCAATTTGATTTTCTGTGACTTGATCAGGAGACACCCAGGTGATCTTGTGGCACCGCCTATGAGGAAATACCGTGACTAGCTGAAGAGAAAACTCCTAGCATAGCTTACTTGGCTGTTGCCTCAGTGGTCCGGGTTTGATTCCCGGCTCTACCAAGATATTTAATTCTGGTCTGATTGTGAGGGTTGTAACGGATCATACTTAATCTCGTAAGGCAAAACTAAGGTGGATTCGATTCCCACCACAGCCTTCCTGGAAGTGGTTTTCCTTGGTTTCCCACTTCTACTCCAGGCGGCAAATGCCGGAATGGTTCCTAAATTAAGGCCACGGCTGCCTCCTTCCCAATCCTCATCTGAATTACAAATGCATACACTAATACAGTGATCACAATATCACAGGTAACCAGACAAATTTGACAAACACCCAAGTACACTACTTGTACTCTTAATGATGTTAACATTCTAATAATAACCTTGGAATTTTAACATCATTAACAATATAAGTAAACTTTTATGGTAACAGAATTTAATGTTTAAGCTTTCTAAGTTTGATAATCTTTTCATTAGACAATGCCACAACCTACTAGTTGAAACCCGTCAAAACATGACGGTCATTGGGAAAATATTTACCGAAGGATTTTCTTATATGCATTCTTTGTACGATCACTTTTTGGCACTATTGCATTTTTAAAGGTGTCGAAAGATCGCACACTCGACATTTCAACAGGTAACTGACCATGACTGAAAACTTGATGAGGCAAATAGACACCTACACGTTCCATAGTTTCCCTTTGAGCTTTATTGTTTGTGATAAAGTATGACAAGCGAATTGGAAATTGGTGCCTCTTAAAAGAAAATGGAAGTGTTTTAAAAGTCGAAGGATTAGAGCTCTCTGCCTAATATTAGTTCCACTTATTATTTCCAAATCCAAGCAATGTTCATGTATGTTTCTTACAATTAATCTGGTTCCATTTAGGAACCCTTGAGAAACGTTCAGATTTCTAAGAAAAAACTTTTAGAGTAAAACCATGTGGAGGCAAATCACTTAATTCCAAGGAATTCAAGAATTCTGCGGGAAAGTGAAGTAGCTGGCTTCCATCTTCAGTATTTCATCTGTTAACGCTGGTGTATATTTTTGAACTACTGGATATATAAGTTCATTACAGTGTTATTTTTTTGGTGTAAGAATGCAAACTTTCGGTAAATTTATTATATCCTTCACAGAAGTGGATGTTTCGGTGTAAATCTCAGTCACGATATCATCATGAGTTAAAAGTCTCACTGGTAATTCATTAACATTTCATTCCTCACCATCCACAGAGGGGTAGTCGTCGTTAACTTTTAGCAAAAATTCAGGAAATTCCATTTCATCTGGTTTCGATCGCATGTTTCCATGTAAGCGGCGTATTTAGGAGAAGGGTCAGATAGAAGAGTATTTACTACTATTGTGAATAACTGTTTGGCGAGAAGCGTGTGGCACAACACGCAAAACCTACCTAAAGTCTCCTCTAAGAACAATAACTTTACCACAAAAATGAATAATGTCGTTACGTATAATATACGGTATTTTAGAAGTCAATTCACACACATTAATTCATGAATATTTGCCCTTGGGGCTTCATCCCATATAATGAGCCATGCTAATCGAACATAGTCAGCTGGACTGCAATTTAATTTTATCTAGATACTGAACTCTCATTTAAATTGAGAGGTGCTGAGCCTAAGATATCGGGATCGAATACCGGTGCAGTCAGTTGACCTTTGATGTAATAATAAATTCACCTCATACTTCGTTGAATCTCACTTTCAGCTTGTTGATAGGAATATCTCAAAACGGAAGACAGAGTATCTGCCATCCCATGTGTAAAGACTGTCAAGCTTTCCATGCAGCAGTATTTAGCCGCCTGCACTACCATGGAGTATTGAATAATAATAATAATAATAATAATAATAATAATAATAATAATAATAATAATAATAATAATAATAATAATAGTAACCAAAAGGTCTTCGACCACTTTCCTAATAAAAAAACAAAACCTCTTTGGTTTAAGGAAACCGAGAAAGACCTCGTGGAACTCCAAATTACAGACACCATGCTCATGTACAAAACAGCCAAAACCGTCACCAAGGATAAGAAACAACGATTCCAAGTGAAACTCAAACAAAAACCTACGATCCACATCTCTGCCGAAGAAAGGGAAGCAAGATATCAAAGGATGAAGCAGTACTGGGCCAAAAGGAAAGCTCAAAACAATAAAATGTGATTGATTTCATGTACACCAAAGTTGGGTGAAACAAATAAAGAATAATAATATTAATAATAATAATAATAATAATGATAATATTAAATTCATAGGCCTATATCCTGACTGTCTATCTAACAGTAACCATAAATGCCATCGATAATTAATACAATTTGCTTTTGTACTTTATGCAATGATAATTAATGTTGCGTATAAAATTAGGCCTCATGAAGCAGTTTGTAAAGGCTATTCGTCAAGATTCTGAAGCTTTTATTTATTTAAAGACTTTTGTTCCTAAATTGTCAGAAGCTAAAATTAAAGTTGGTATTTTCGTCAGTCCTCAAATAAAGTAACTAATGGCCAGTGAATAATGTCCACAATTACTCAACACCCACGATAAACAAGCATGGTACAGCCTTAGAGCAGTGATCCAGGGCTTCCTTGGAAATAAGAATGCTGAGAATTACAAAGAGCTTATTTCTATTAAGCTTGAGAACTTTAAACTCATGGGTTGCAGAACGTCCCTTAAAGTATACATGTTACCTGCACACTTGTACCAATTTAAAGCTAACTAGTGGGCATATTCAGAAGAGCAAGGGGAACGTTTTCACCAAGACGTGTTGGACTTTGAGTAACGTTATCAATGACGATATAATGAGATCATGATGGGTGATTATATTTGGGGACTAATACGAGAGAGTTCGTACTCACACAGAAGAAGTATCAAAATATTAATTTTAAAGTTTGTTTGTACTGTGTTTTTAGCCTATTTTCATTTTATAAAAAATAGGCTTATGAGATCACCTTTTGTCCGTGTGTCTGTCTGTGTGTGCGTGTGTGTGTGATGGTGTGTGTGTGTGTCCCTAATACATTCTAAACGGCTGGGACGATTTCAATGAAACTCGGTAAGATCATAGCACCATTCTGGCCGACCCCGACCGTGCCCTTCAAATTTTATTGTGTCACACCAAACCAACATGGCGGCTGTGCAAAATATTTCACCAGCATTCAGTATCTCCTAAACTATTACCGATATCACCCTGAAATTTTGTACGGTGATAAAGGGAACTACTCGAAGTTCACCTATGAGACTTTTAAAAACCTGGTAACTACAAAACCAACATGGCGGCCAAGCGAAGTTGAGACTTTTAAATAGACTTTTCTCGCGATTTAACCATCCAAACGTAATTAAACATGGTACAGAAAATGTTTATTGCATTGTAATGCACTGGGGTCTAATTTAGTTCAATTGTTTACATAACCTCTAAATGGCGGCTGTGCGAAATATTTCACTGGCATTCAATATCTCCGAAACTATTTATGATATCACCCTGAAATTTTGTACGGTGATAAAGCGCACTGCTACAAGTTTATCTATGTAACGTTCAAAAACCTGCAAAGTACAAAACGAACATGGCGGCCTAGCGAAGTTGAAACATTTTAATAGCCTTTTCTCGTGATTTAACCATCTGAGCGCAGTGAAATGTGGTACAGTAAATGATCATACATATTGTAATGTACTGGCATCTGGCTGGCTGCGTGGCTCAGGGGTAACGTTCTCGCTTGCTGGGCCCGAGGTTGCAGGTTCGTATCCTGGCGCAGTCAGCTGGCATTTGAGGGTGCGCAAATGCGGGGGAGCCGTGTCCGTAGATTAACTGGCACGTTAAAGATCCCCTTCGGGGCAAAATTCCGGCACCCCGGCGTCTCTAAAAGCCAGTGTAGTTAAAAGGGACGTAAAACCAATAACATTATTATTATTATGTACTGGCATCTAATTTAGTTCAATTGTTTACATAACCTCAAGATGGCGGATGTGCCAAATTTTAAAATTAAGTTTTTATTTCTTGTGTCGCAATTATGCGATGGAAGTGAAAGTTTGAATAATGATGCTACGCAATAATTTTCCTTTAATGGTACATAACTCTATGGCCTATACATATAACAATCCAAAATGGCAAGCATCCGAAATATTTTGATGGTTGTCAATATCTACGAAACTTTTCCAGTTATCAAACTGAATTTTGTTATGTTCATAGAGGCTATGCACATAAGTTCACCTAAATGACTTTCAGTAACCTGGTGAGCACAAATCCAACATGGCGGCGACGCGAAGTATAAATATTTAAATGAACGTTTCTCGTGATTTAACAATCCGAGTGCAGTGAAACTTTGCACGTTAAATGCTTGTACAAATGTTAATCCACTGGCATCCAATTTATTTCAATTCTTTTCATAACCACAAAATTGCAGCTGTGCAAAATTTTAAAATCTCGTTTCTACTTCGTGTGTCCTAATCATGCAATTGAAGTTTGAATACCACACGTACACAATAATCTTCATGTAATAGTAGACTACATATTAAAAATCCAACCTGGCGACCATCTGAAATATTTAGATGGTTCTCAATATCTACAAATCTATCACAACAATCAACCTGTAATTTTGTATGTTGATAGAGGCAATTAACATGAATAGGATATATGAAAATAGGCTGTATAGTTCTTCATGGAACTACTTGTTGATTTGTAGATTACTGTTAAGTATGTTTTGTAAATAGACGTGATGTTAATACATAAATTAAGTTTTATTCGTTTGACCTTATAAAAATAGAGAAATTCCTTCAAATTTTAACTTTTGTTGTGGTAGCTACTAAAGCAAACTTTCTTCTTCTTCTGCTTCTGTCGATTTTGGCCTACTGTGGACCGCGTTGGACAATCGGCCGACTTGCCAATCTCTTCTTCTCCTCCCAGAATTTCTTCATGCGTTCGCTGAGTCTCCTCCTTCTTTCTTCAGACCAGATGACCTTGGTTTTTGAGCTAGGTTTTTCCTGAAACCCTTAAAATTTATCAACCTTTCTTCGAAACAGTGATTTGTTGAGAATATCTTCTTGAGCGATGCCAACTTCTTTGAGATCTGCTCGTGTTACCTCAACCCATCTTGTGGTGTACTTTTATTTACTAATGTAAGTGAATATCCGTTTGGTTCATCTATTGTTTCTCATTCGTGTGAGGTGGCCATAAAATATAATCCTGCTCGTAAGTTTCTCGGCCTGGTTGTACAAGTCACTATTCCTCCGTCTCCTCCATAAGCCATCTGCTCTTTGTACTGGCCCCAATATTTTCCTTAGGATTCTTCGTTCTTTCTTTTCTCACTCCTCTGTTTCTTTTTTTGTTTTTTTGTTTTTGGTTTAAAATAAGGCATTCAGAACTAGAAAGAGCTTCCAGTTTAATCACAGCGGCATAATACCGTAACTTTGCTCTGAAGGAAACTTCATTAGGTAAAATTATATTTTACTTCATTTGTTAGGCATGACAAATCAAAATCAGACATACAAAACCCAGACTCAAAATTCGTTTTGACATGTGTTATCAATAGGGGAACATTCAGATTTGATTAAGTCCCTATCTTTACGTGTCCATGAGATTGTGGAAAGGAATGGTGATAAAATGTTTTATTTTTCAAACAGTTTGTATATCAAAAGAAACGGTACTACATGGATCTGTAGTTGGAGAGGTTAATCAACATTAAGGGTAAACAGTCTGTTATTTCTCCAGTTATATATTTTAAGTACGACACTGTACAGTAACGTGGCTATTAGGTCTGAGCTTGCAAACAGTCTCATTGTAATTCCCGCAGTTATGTACGATCCTTGGGTATCAGTTCGCGAGAGCTGGGAGTTGTTAAGGGAAGCACGCTGCTTCAAAGCTTGTAAAACTATGTAGCAATCCCCATACGACTACTTAGCACGCTAATAAGAAAAGGGAAGGGGCCGGGTAATGAGCGCAGCCTAATGAAGAGCCCGCGGGCGCCAGAAAGTACAGGGCTGTGCGCGTGTTCGCTCCAATTATACAGCCTCCTTGGCAACTTAGTGTTCATCCAACATTCTCTTGAGCAAACCAAGTCATTTTAGAAAATATGTTGTCGATAGCTTACTTGGTAACTCAGTGGTATAGTGTCCACCACCTGATAACACGATAGCTTAATCACTCCTGTTATACAAACTCTTTGGCAACTTAGTTTCATACAACATTCTCTTGAGCAAGTATAGTCATTTTTATCATGTCAATAGCTACCTTGGTAGTTCAGTGGTGCAGTGTCCACCGCCTGAAAACATGATAGCTTATTCACTCCAATTATACAACATCCTTGGCAACTTAGCGTTCATCCAACATGTTCTTGGGCAAACCAAGTAACTTAAGAAAATATCCTGTAGATAGCTACCTTGGTAGTTCAGTGGTATAGTGTCCTCAACCTGATAACATGATCGTGTAACCACTCTCATTATACAACTTCCTTGGCAACTTAGTTTCAACCAACATTCTCTTGAGCAAGCAAAGTCATTTTTATCATGTCAATAGCTACCATGGTAGTTCAGTGGTGCAGTGTCCACCACCTGATAACATGATAGCTTATTCACTCCAATTATACAACATCCTTGGTAGGTTAATACTGAGTGTCAACACTACCTGAGGGAAGATGATGAGAAACTAAGCGTGTATTCCAAAGAATACGCCAATCCTTGGCAACTTAGCGTTCATCCAACATTTTCTTGGGCAAACCAAGTAACTTTAGAAAATATCCTGTAGATAGCTACCTTGGTAGTTCAGTGGTATAGTGTCCTCAACCTGATAACATGATCGTGTAACCACTCTTATTAAACAACTTCCTTGGCAACTTAGTTTCAACCAACATTCTCTTGAGCAAGCAAAGTCATTTTTATCATGTCAATAGCTACCTTGGTAGTTCAGTGGTGCAGTGTCCACCACCTGATAACATGATAGCTTATTCACTCGAATTATACAACATCCTTGGTAGGTTAATACTGAGTGTCAACACTACCTGAGGGAAGATGATGAGAAACTAAACGTGTATTCCAAAGAATACACCAATCCTTAGCAACTTAGCGTTCATCCAACATTTTCTTGGGCAAACCAAGTAACTTTAGAAAATATCCTGTAGATAGCTACCTTGATAGTTCAGTGGTATAGTGTCCACAACCTGATAACATGATCGTGTAACCACTCTTATTATACAACTTCCTTGGCAACTTAGTTTCAACCAACATTCTCTTGAGCAAGCAAAGCCATTTTTATAATGTCAATAGCTATCTTGGTAGTTCAGTGGTACAGTGTCCACCACCTGATAACATGATAGCTTATTCACTCCAATTATACAACATCCTTGGTAGGTTAATACTGAGTGTCAACACTACCTGAGGGAAGATGATGAGAAACTAAACGTGTATTCCAAAGAATACACCAATCCTTAGCAACTTAGCGTTCATCCAACATTTTCTTGGGCAAACCAAGTAACGTTAGAAAATATCCTGTAGATAGCTACCTTGGTAGTTCAGTGGTATAGTGTCCATCACCTGATAACATGGTCGTGTAACCACTCTTATTATACAACCTCATTGGCAACTTAATTTCTAGGGGCAGATGACCTCGTATTTTCTCCCCTTCAACAATAACTAACTAACTAACAAACTAATTAACTAACTTACAATTCATCCAACATTCTCTTGAGCAAGCATAGTCATTTATATCTCGTCGATAACTACCTCGATAGTTCAGTGGTTTAGTGTCCACCACCTGATAACATGGTCGCTTATTCACTCCAATTATAAAACCTCCTTGGCAACTTAGCGTTCATCGAATATTGTCTTGAGCAAAACCAAGGCATTTTACAAAATATCTTGTCGTTTGCTACCTTAGTAGTTCAGTGGTATAGAGTCTGCCATCTGATAGCAAGATCCCGTATCCACTCCTATTGTACGACCTCCTTAGCAAGTTGGTGTTCATCCAACATTCTCTTGATCAAACCAAGTCATTTTAGAAAATATCTTGTCGATAGCTACCTTAGTAGTTCAGTGGTATAAGGTCAACTTTCTGAACACAAGATCGTTGGTCCGATTCCCAATCGAGGATGCCGGATTTTTGAAGGGTGGTTGAAATCTACAGCGTTCAGAGTCGAGCGAATTTGACCCGTATACGATTTTTGTGATCACATTTTGGTGACTACAAGGTATAAATCATTAAAACTCATCCATAAGGGACCCAACAGAGTTCAGTTTCACTGTTAGATGACAGTGCATGCTGAACGTCAAAATTGGCTGGTAGATTACCTAGATGGATCAACTCAAACGATCTACAATAGGCGTAATGTTATTATTATAATTATTTTGTTATAAAGTGGACCCTGCGCTAATGCGGGAAATACACTCGGAAAGAAGAAGAATTGAAGAGTGTAACCCAAAAACCTGCTAAGTGCCAAAAAGTTGTTTGGGAGATATAGTGAAGAAACGTATCACAGGATTTTTCATTTTAAATTTTACTATTTAATATAGTTTACACTAAATAGAAGGACAATTATAACTATATTGTTATGTTTAGTTAATGATATTGCATGCCACATGTTAATAATATTATCGTATGGCCTCGGATGCCGGGTGCAAACTTTGTTATTTGACGCCCAGAGGGCAGCTTGTATGTCGAATTTTGTTGTTCCGTAGAACGCTGTGAAAGTCAAGGAGGTTAGATATCTAAGCTCCTTGACACTATAGCTCTTCCTAGTAGAGAAAGAAGGAACTTTTGTGTTGGTGGAATAACCCGAGATTAATTGTGCCATTATGAACACGGCCTACTGAATTCAAATGGGTTCTTTATCATGCCAACAACGTACGACATGCGTGTCGTGATTTTTTTCGCCTTTAAAAATTCACTTACCATGGCCAGGAGCAAACCTGCAATCTTGGGGTTGGTAGTCCGATACGATAACCACTCACCCACCGTGGCAATCATGTCACATGTTGCATGTTGTTAAAGTCAGAAATACTAAACATAGATAATTGTCTATATTCTGTTACTAAAGAATCAGCTAAGTGCCAAGGTAGTTTCAATCTTAGTACCAATAGGCTATTTGCACATCTAACTTATATCTAGTACGGTACCTCTCTTTCTTATTTTCTTCCCCATTTCAATATTATTTGTGTGCAAAGCTCCTGAACCGTTTCCCTCCATGTCTGAAATCAGTTATTGGTACTTAGCAGACTTCTGGGTAAACAAGTGAGCAACATAGCAGAGCTTCCATCTTGTGATGAATGTATGAACTAAACAAACCATTGTGGCACATAGCCGTGTCTTGGGTGCATTGGCAATGGTATATAGATGGGTTGTAATGCAAAAACTAATCGTTTCCCAAATTGGCACTTAGTAGGTTCTTGGGGGTACACTCTTCAATTATTATTTTGTTATTATCATATTATTGCCGATAGAATTCAGAGTATAGTCTATCGATAGGTCTGAATGTTATGTTATCAGCATGGAGGCTATTTGAATACTCAAAAATACTGTAGTAGGTTTTGTGGTTAGAAATACCAAAAAATCCAAGGCTAAGCTATAATAATTATTCATACCAGGCAATTTGAGAAGTGAGGTAATTTTGCTATTGCTTTCCCCACTTTTGTATAAAATGCCATTACAGCACCACTAACCTAATAATTATTACCACCTTTCAGTGATCTCCAAAACACTAGCTGTACGAATGACATTACTCAACATCACTCACACCTCAGGTGCTTCCATATAACTCAGACCAGAAATAAGTTTCTGGGCAGAGCCGGAAATTGAACCTGGAACCTCAAAATTGGCATCTAATAACGCTAGCTGCCATACCACGAGGTGATCGAAGCAAATCAAAAATTAAAAATACTCGTCACATATCTCTGGTCCACGGACATAATTCTTTGGCCCTGGACAAAATCACCCTTGTTCCATCACACACTCGAAGTTTTATACGAATAGAGAAGCAGCATACGCTCAGTCAAAATGTCGAACCGCAAACCCCGTAGCACTACAGCCCACGGAGAGCTCTGCCTACCAAACGACCGCTGCCCATCCATTCGGCTTACAGATTGCGGGATGACTCTTGGTCAGCGCATCGGGTCACCTCGGCCGTTAATCATGGTTTCCACCATTGTCCTCATGAGACTGAGTGCACCCTGTTCCAGCCGGGAACCGAAATTGGGGCCTCCAGGTAGGAGGCAAACGTGCTATCCCAACACCAAGGGGACGGTCTAAACTGTCGAACACTTTTCTGTAATTTGTGGCTAGCTTTAAGGTTCACAGTTACCAGATTAAGTACGTATTAGCCTTTCATGATACGAGTGTCGACGGTGAGGGGGGAAATATTAGTGTCACACACAGCCTGCTCGGTTGGCAAGTACATTCGTGCGGGTAGGATATGACTCACCCCCATTGTTATTAATTCTTCCGTTCACAGTTTACAATATAACTTGTGTCTAACACAAGTAGCGCACGAAATGCTGCTTGACGTATGTGCGGCCTGTACTCCGTCATCGCTGTCCCCCTCACTGTCGAGCAAGGCTCCTGTTGCTATAAACAACAAACGCTGTTGCAGCCAAATTCAGCGGCACTCATAACTTTAAAGGCTAATATATTGTTGGACCCCAGATTTTTATTTGTCAGTGTTCAAATTCTTCCAGAGATTCTCATTACATTTTGGAACTAAACGTAGTAATGGCAGCCTTATAGGGAGACGCAAGACTGACGTAGATTTATTATATTCTGCGGCACGTATCTAACTTTATGACACATCGTTCCCGTCGTTACGGCGAGAAATATGAAGCTGAGCCAGCCAAACATTTATTTGCGTGATTATGGAAGTGAGTTTGAGAACATTTTTTATCACCACCTCGATTGCCGCACACGCTCTCATTTATGGTCTATCACTCACGAGGACTTGTTTCATGAAGCTAGCAGGCAGATGAGGTCTCACTTATGTATAGACAGAGATAAAGATGGTTCAGCACTTACTGGGCTAGTAGAAGCACCAAGGGTGGAACTTGTGTTATGAAGGTAGCAGGCAGATGAGTTCTCCCTTGTGTCTAGACTGGTTCTTTGTCAGTAGAGGCACCAAGAGTGGAACTTGTGTTATGAAGTTATCAGGCAGATGAGTTCTCCCTTATGTCTAGACTGGTTCTTTGTCAGTAGAGGCACCAAGAGTGGAACTTGTGATTTGAAGGTAGCAGGCAGATGAGTTCTCCCTTATGTCTAGACTGGTTCTTTGTCAGTAGAGGCACCAAGAGTGGAACTTGTGTTATGAAGTTAGCAGGCAGATGAGTTCTCCCTTATGTCTAGACTGGTTCTTGGTCAGTAGAGGCACCAAGTGTGGAACTTGTGTTATGGAGGCAGAAGGCAGATGAGATCTCCCTAATGTCTAGACTGGTACTTTGTCAGTAGAGGCACCAAGAGTGGATCTTGTGTTATGAAGGTAGCAGGCAGATGAGATCTCCCTTATGTCTAGACTGGTACTTTGTCAGTAGAGGCACCAAGAGTGGATCTTGTGTTATGGAGGTAGAAGGCAGATGAGATCTCCCTTATGTCTAGACTGGTACTTGGTCAGTAGAGGCACCAAGTGTGGAACTTGTGTTATGGAGGTAGAAGGCAGATGAGATCTCCCTTATGTCTAGACTGGTACTTTGTCAGTAGAAGCACCAAGAGGGGAACTTGTGTTATGAAGGTAGAAGGCAGATGAGATCTCTCTTATGTCTAGACTGGTACTTGGTCAGTTGAGGCACCAAGTGTGGAACTTGTATTATGAAGGTAGCAGGCAGATGAGATCTCCCTTATGTCTAGACTGGAATTTGACCAGTAGAAGTACAGTACCAAGGGTGGATCTTGTGTTATAAAGGTAGCAGGCAGATGAGATCTCCCTTATGTCTAGACTGGCATTTGACCAGTAGAAGTACAGTACCAAGGGTGGATCTTGTGTTATTAAGGTAGCAGGCAGATGAGATCTCCCTTATGTCTAGACTGGCATTTGACCAGTAGAAGTACAGTACCAAGGGTGGATCTTGTGTTATAAAGGTAGCAGGCAGATGAGATCTCCCTTATGTCTAGACTGGCATTTGACCAGTAGAAGTACAGTACCAAGAGTGGATCTTGTGTTATGAAGGTAGCAGGCAGATGAGATCTCCCTCATATCTAGACTGGTACCTTGTCAGTAGAGGCACCAAGGGTGGAACTTGTGTTATAAAGGTAGAAGGCAGATGAGGGCTCCCTTATGTCTAGACTGGTACGTTGTCAGTAGAAGCACCAAGGGTGGAACTTGTGTTATAAAGGTAGCAGGCAGATGAAGGCTCCCTTATGTCTAGACTGGTACTTTGTCAGTAGAAGCTTCAAGGGTGGAACTTGTGTTACGAAGGTAGTAGGCAGATGAGGACTCCCTTATGTCTAGACTGGTACTTGGTCAGTAGAAGCACCAAGGGTGGAACTTGTGTTATGAAGGTAGCAGGCAGATGAGGTCTCTCTTATGTCTAGACTGGTGGTTGACCAATGAAGAAACAACGTGTGGAAATGTTTTTGTCTTTTCAATCGACCGTTTGACTTTAGCCTGCTTTTATCACCTTTAAAATTGTGTCTCATTTCTTATAACTTAAAAATGGCTGCACCAAACTCCACAAAACGTTGTGTCCATCAAGCCTCACCTAGGCACATAAAACGTTTCATTCTTCACCTGCACTTTGATGTAACAGCAAACAGAAAATACCATTTGAAATGTTGAGGTAAGACACTGTATTTACGAAACTATTCATCGTAATGATACGAAATTAAAAACACTTATTCAACACTCAAAGGGAAATGGTTTGTTTTCCAAATTTGCAGTGACATCGACATTGATATTGGTGCGCTATATTCTTTAGCTAAGTGTATTTATGGATGAACTCAAATGTGAAACACATAAATGACTCATTATTTTTGTGCAAAATATAGTAATATGCTTTATTTGATTTACATTGATTATGATGAGAAATGATATTGCTAAAACTGACTTGAGTAGAGTTTGAAAGTAGGCATTGCTAACTATTTTAGGTACTATATGTTGATTCGTTATTTATCTGCTTAAATGGTCTTATAAAATTATCCTATCATGTGACCAAAATAGACCAACATCATCTGGATTTACTTGTGTGTGACTGTACCCCATTAATAATAGTGTTTCCTGGACTGACTTAATTTTCTCTCATATTGCGTTATATTAAAAAACAAGACAGAAAACAATTTTAAATTCAGAAATTCAGAACCACTACTCAGTTCACTTTAACTTAACTGACCGCACGTTGCGTACTTGAGAATAATATATCAGCTGCCCATAAACTATAAAAAGACAAAATGCCCTTGTCAGCTTACCAACGTTACTAATTCGCGAATCAGGTTTGTCGACATTTAGAATACCAACAGTATTAAGAAGCCTAACAATGGTCTATAAAGACCCATTTTTGACATTGGTTGTTTGTGAGACGGGAATAATAATGATGAATCATTAATATCACATGAGAAAATGCTCATCATAATGATATGATAAATCCATCAAGGAAAAGAAGGTCAATATAGCCTTGCTAACAAAAATAAATTGAACTAGAAGTCTGCAAGAGCATGAAGTAACTCATTTGTGTTTATTTAACTCGGAAAGAAGAAATGCCTGGAGGAGAGCAGTCTCTTTTTCTTGAATTAATGGCTTTTATCTCATTCTTCCTCTTCGAGGTTAGCTTGAGGTACATTCTCCATTCAACGGACGAGATGCAGGTATAAAGTTAACTTCAATGAACCAAATATAGAGTTTCAGCTTTGAACTTATTGCTTTATCATTGTACTTCACAAGTTAAGTAGAACTGCCATTGAGCAGCTTATGTATTGAAATTAACTTAGAACGTATAGTTGCGCTCCATTCCACCATTTACAATCTAAAGTTTTATAGATCGAGTGCACCGCCTTTACAGCCGTCCCCTACATTCCTTGCCCCATACAGCTGAATATGTTACTATCCAATGATTCAAATTTAATATATTGGCTATTTTACATTAAACGGAGATGAAAGGAAGGAAGGAAGGTTCATGTAATACGATGATAATGTAGGTTATTTGTAACAGAAAACTGCATGACTTACCTTTGAAACCTGAACAAAGTAAAAGATACGGCTCAACTTGTAGCTTAAAATTACTTCATACGTCTACTTATGGGCTAACTATTGTGTTTGTAATTCATTAATATTTATTTGTATATTTATTTATTATTTCCGATTATTCCCCTTCAGGAGAGCGTGTGAACTTGAGCCAATCACAGCTTCACTTCCTTTTCCTCTCTTCTTTTCTTCCCAAAACCTCTTCATTAGTTCACTGTGCTTTTTCTTCCTTTCCTCTGTTCATTTTTTCCCTGATGTGTCTTTCCTTGAAACTTGTACAATTTTCGTGTTTCTGATTTTATTTCTAAATTGATCTCTGTCATTAATGTCATCTTAAGAGATTTTAAGTAATTCATATTTATTTATTTATTTATTTATCTATTTATTCATTCATTTTATTTATTTTTTCAATCATTTATTTATTTATTTATTTATTTAAGTATTCATTTATTTATTTATTCATTCATTCATTCATTCATTCATTCATTCATTCATTCATTCATTCATTCATTCATTCATTCATTTATTTATTTGGTTATTTATTTTTCATTTATATATTCATTCATTCATTCATTCATTCATTCATTCATTCATTCATTCATTCATTCATTATTTATTTATTTATTTATTCATTCATTCATTTATTTATTTTTAATTAATTAATTAATTAATTAATTAATTAATTCATTTATTTATTTGTTCATTCTTTCATTCATTCATACATTCATTCATTTTATTTTTATTAATTCATTTATTTATTCATTCATTCATTCATTTTATTTATTAATTTATTTACTTATATATTCATTAATTAATAAATAAATAAATTTATTTATTCGTATTATTTATTCCTTCATTTTATTTTTATTAATTAATTAATTAATTAATTAACTAATTTATTTTTTCACAACATTGTATCACAGTTTCTGAGTGGTAAATGGGGAGAGCCCCACATGCACAGAAATGCCCCAGCTCCGTTTGTTGAATAACTCTCTCTATATAAAATTGAAATTTTGTCCTTCTGTCTGTCTATCTGTTCCTCCATCAATTGAAAACGACTCAACATATGTTGTTCAAAATGCAAATGTGTAGCCTATAAGAACATCCCGGAATCAACTTAAGATGTAAAATTCAGCAATACATGTAATGTGCTTAAGGGGAGCAAGGGGTGGTGTATTATTTTTTTTTGCTCGATTTATTCGTGTGATATGTCGTACGAAAGATCTTTTATAGCTCTACACAGCAAGATTATTTCCAATACTTTCTGTATCAAAAAGTATTTTATTCCAATCAATTACAATAGTTGTAAATTAGAGATTAATATATTGAATTTTCATGCCCCACAAGCTTTATAATTTTATTAAAGGGGGTCATCATGGGGATCGGGACTTACAGCATCGGTGAGGGCCAGATTTTATACTACGTGTGTTGCTTTGAAGGATATGTTTGGTAAATATTGCTTGAGCGTCGATTTTTTACTAATCCTCTAATTTTTGTCGTCAAATTGTGTCATCATATAGAACTTTGTTCCTTTTTGGGTATGGATTTCCCCTCCAGATTGGGCCATCTAGGTGATGTGTTGTGAATAGGGTTAGTTTGTCTCGTGGCTACAAGGTGTCTCTGCACTCGTATGACAGTTCTTATTAAAGCGTGGGTGGACATATAGATTCTTAGATGATATCTATTATGTATTTTGTTAGGTATTCCTTATTTTCCTAAACAAACGCATACATCATTATGATGCTGGGATTCTAAGTGTTGATCCGCGGACTACCATTATCCTATTGTAATGTTGCTGTTCGACAAGACACGTAAGCCTAATACAATTAAGAAAATTAAATTCGTTGGGCCTTAAAAATATAACAGTAAGGTTAATAATGCATACAGAGATTAAAATAGGCTCCTTAAATATTCAGTCATATTAGCGAATTTTCCGGATTAAATTGTTATAAGCTACAAGCAGTAAAGAGCGGTCGTACCCACATACTTAACAACTTCAACACAATAAATAAATAAATAAAAGAGAAAAGCACGCACAAGGAATTGAAGTGGCAATAATATTTCTCATTCTGACAACGACATTCCTTGGGGTTGCACACAATACGACACAGCGAGCACAGGTATGATGTTTTGTGATCCCGAGCAACGCCGGGCGTAACAGCTAGTAGCCCATAAAGTACTTACCTAAATCTTCATATGTAACAAAAGACATACAATTTACAAATTTACATTCCTATACACACATATACGATATGCATGAGCATGGCACCTCTCCGTGGTTCCCCACTTGTACTCTAGGCAAATGCCGGGATAACAAATTAAGGCCACAGCTGCCCTTTACCCAAATAATAACCAAAATATTGCAAGTACACACAGTAGAATTGCCGTCACAATGACACAGGTCATAAGGAACTTTCCGCACACACCCCAGTACAAGACAAAGATGTCGCATAGCTCCTAAATGAATCAACAGCGACAAATTTGTCAGTTTCTAGTTTAAACTCGAATATTCGGAGAAGAAGATTTTGGTAGTATGCCATATCTGGTTGAAGCCCGCTGCGTAGCCGCGCTCGTTAAATCGTGCACCATGGCCGCGAGGGTAGGTGCAGCAAGTCCGGAGATCGCAGGTTCGAATCATGTAAAAGAAACGACCAACTGTGTCTATTGGCTGGCGACTACGTCATTCTTGTGCTTGGCTATATGAGGACCCTGCTCCCGCCTTAATGTGTGCTTGCCACTCCTAGAAGGTGCCATCCCGGCATTTCCCTGGAGTTGAAATTGGAAAATTACATGGAAAACCATTTCAGGAATAACCGACGGTAGGGTTCAAACCTATTCGTTTACAGAGTTCCAAGATTGATTGGCCCCATGGCCTTTCGTTGCACCTTAGTGAACGTAGCTTCAGTGGTCGTATAGAATGACCCTTGAATATTGTTAGACATTTTCTTAGTAATCAGTGACTATCTTTACGTTCATTTTAAAGCACTGACATATATTTTATAAAATAATTCTTCTTTTGTTTCAGCTCATAGTCGTAGAACGACGAATTTATAGCGTGAGGTGGTGCCCGAATTCGGTAAGTTGATACAGTTTCTATCCGAATCTTGGATATCCAGAAATTCGGGCGAGAGTATTGTTTATTGCAACCATCACCAGGTACATGTGGTTTAGTTACAGTGATTCCCTGATAGCCTAATACAAAATAAACAACAACTTAATAAATCGCAACATGAATTTAAATTATAAGTCACAGAACCTACAAATAATTTACATTGTATTAAATGTTATAACCAATTTTCAAAACACTAATAATGGCTATTAGTTATGTACTACCTTAATCTTCTTCTAATTGAAACAGAGAAGCTATCCTAGAATTTAACAAGTTTTATAGTGAAAAGGAATAGGAAAAGATACCTTACTGTAAGTCAATAGGGAAGCCTCCATGGCTTAGGCGGCAGCACGTCGGCCTCTCACCGCTGGGTCCGTGGTTCAAATCTCGGTCACCCCATGTGAGATTTGTGCTGGACAAAGCGGAGGCAGACAGGTTTTTCTCCGGGTACTCCGGTTTCCCCTGTCCCAAATTTCATTCTAGCAACACTCTCCAATCCCATTTCATTACATCTGTCATTCATTTAATCATTGCTCCAGGGGAGTGCGACAGACTTCGGCAGCCGGCACAGTTCATATCCTCGCCGCTAGATGGGGGCTTCATTCATTCCATTCCTGACCCGGTCGGTCGACTGGGAGCAGGCTGTGGATTTTCATTTTCACCTTAAGTCAATAAAATGTAATATTTGAGTAAACTGTACCGATTTCGGTTATATTATAACTTTCTTCAGCGGACAACATATGATATGAATAAAGTTGTAAGATTATATATAATTTTATAAAAAGGATGGGTTCAAAAAATATTTCCAAAACGTTAACTATCTAAAAAGATTTTTAAAAATCTAACAGAAATTAAAAATCAGATCTGCTACAACTTTCTTTAATTAAGTTAATGATGAAAGAACAAATTCTTCGATAGACAGCCCGTAGTGGAGATATCAATGATCTAAAACGAAAATTAATGTTGAAATGAGAAGTGTGTTTGTGTTAAAACGGAGAGAAGAGAGACAAACTAAACCTTAAATCACTTACATGGAACTGATGTAGTGGCTTGTTGAAAGCAATTGAAGTTCAATTGAATTATGATCTTATGTTTACGTGGGAATAAAAGGCTTTATGATATGTTATCTGTGTTTTATAGTTTTATACAGTAGTTTAGGATACTGTCTTCTGTACCCTTACATCTTTGTTGTGTTTCTCAACTGTCGCTTTCCCTTCCCATATTCATCTTAAAACATTAAAACGCTTTGCTAATTTGCCTGGCTTTTTCCATTCCCTATTTAGTTTTTTTAATTAAAGTAAGATGTTCATTTTCACGTTCCATTTTGTTTATATCTCCCTTGTCTAGAAACTTTGTTCTTATTATTTTGGTTTCATTGCATTGCACCCATAACCTTCCCACAAAAAAAAAAAAAAAAAAAAGCAAAGCCTCTTTCACTACTTATCTCAATGCTTTGTTATAATACACCTCCATTAACCAACAAATTATCTCTCTCATATGTTATCTAAATAGGGATCTTGGTGAAATCACATGTCCATAAGGTAAGTGATGCCAAGGCTGAGGCGTATGTGAACAGTTCGCTCTGTGACTTTCTTCTGGTGCATTTTAGATGCACAATGCGAGAGTCACATTCTGGGGCATGTGCATTGATCCAAAAAGTGTAAGTCGCGCAGGAAGCTTGGCTGTGTCGTCATCAGCGACTTCGGTGTCGTAGTTGGTAGCATGCTGAGCTACTATGCCCAAGATCGCGGGTTCAAACCCGGCCGAAGACGTCGTACTTTTAAGAACGTTAAAAATCCCTCAGTATGCCTTCCTTCGGAGGGGAAGTAAAGCCGGCGCTCCCACGTCATACATGTATGGCATGTTAAAGAACCTTCCACTAATTACACCTGTGTAAAGCTAAATTATATATAGGTTAAACATTTGACTAACGTTCTTCGGTTCCTACGTTCGTCGTCATGAGCCGACTGCGGTGGCATCTGGTAACTAAGTTCTGAACTAGTTGGTCGTTGACGGTGGCATTTGGCGGCAAAAGTAGGAACTAGTTTAAAAAAATTAAATGTCTGCGGTCCTTACTTGAATCAAAACAGATACACACAGTAATAGTCATCACAATTAACACCGGTTATCAGATAGATTCTACACAGACCCAAAGTACACGGGGTTACATGACCGCGTTGTCGCAGCTCCTAAACTGAGGAACCAACCAACTTGTGTCATAATCGTGCTTTGTATTCTACTGTTGCCCAGCAACACATACTCACAGCTTCTAGTAGATGCTGCCTTCAAGTCTCTTTATTAAATTACTTTCGATTTTTGCAAAAATTCTTCCCCCCTCTCCCCCTTCCCCTCTCCCCTCTTCTCCCCCTCTCCCCCTCCCCCCTATCAATTCAAACACGAGGAACCCGAATTGTACAACATTTGGTACAGAAGTTGAGGTAGCACTTGCAAAAGGCACGTAATTGTTATGTTTTATATAACCACCATCTTAACCAAAACAAAATGGCGTCCCCCTAAAATGTTCAAAGCATAAAGCAAATTCCGAATAAGCTAATCATCGGATCTCTACCATATTTCCTTTGAATAGAAGCAATGTGACTTATTTTTGGAACAGTCCTCATACAAACTTTCCATTGAAATACAATTATGAATATTATTTTCGGAACACCCCTCGTACAAACTTACCATTGAAATAAAAAGGTAAATCTTATATTCGAAACACCCCTCGTACAAGAATTCCGTAGAATGAAGAAACTTATTTTTGGAACACCCTGCCTACAAACTATCCATTCAAATAGAATAAAGAAACTTATTTTCATAACACCCCTCGTACAGTACAAACATTCCATTGAAACAAAAGAGAATACTTATTTTCACAACACCCCTCGTAGAAACTTTCCACTGAAATAAAACGGAAATATTATTTTCGGAACGTCCCTCGTACAATCATTCCATTGAAATAAAAGATACAACTTATTTTCGGAACACCCCTCGTACAAACTTTCCATTGAAATAAAAGATACAACTTATTTTCGGAACACCCCTCGTACAAACTTTCCATTGAAATAAAAGATACAACTTATTTTCGGAACGCCCCTCGTACAAACTTTCCATTGAAATAAAAGATACAACTTATTTTCGGAACACCCCTCGTACAATCTTTCTATTGAAATAAAATATATATATTATCTTCGGAACGTCCCTCGTACAATATTTCCTTTGAAATAAAAGATAAAACTTTATTTCAAAACACCCCTCGTACAAACTTTCTATTGGAATAAAAGATAAAACTTATTTTCAGAACACCCCTCGTACAAACATTCCATTGGAATAAAAGTTAAAACTTATTTTCGGAACACCCCTCGTACAAACTTTCCATTGGAATAAAAGATAAAACTTATTTTCGGAACACCCCTCGTACAAACTTTCCATTGGAATAAAAGATAAAACTTATTTTCGGAACACCCCTCGTACAAACTTTTAATTGAAATAAAATATGAAACTTATTTTCATAACACCCCTCGTACAAAATTTCCAGTGAAATAAAAGATAAACTTATTTTCGGAACACCCCTCGTACAAACTTTTAATTGAAATAAAATATGAAACTTATTTTCATAACACCCCTCGTACAAAATTTCCAGTGAAATAAAAGATACAACTTATTTTCGGAACACCCCTCGTACAAACTTTTAATTGAAATAAAATATGAAACTTATTTTCATAACACCCCTCGTACAAAATTTCCAGTGAAATAAAAGATACAACTTATTTTCGGATCACCCCTCGTACAAACTTTTAATTGAAATAAAATATGAAACTTATTTTCGGAACACCCCTCGTACAAACGTTCCATTGAAATAAAATATACAACTTATTTTCGGAACACCCTCCGTAGCGTAGCGGTCAGCATGGTTAGCTGCCGCCCCGGAGGTCCTGGGTTCGATTCCCGCCTCTGCCACGAAATTTGAAAAACTGGTATGAGGACTGGAACGGGGTCTACTCAGCCTCGGGTGTTCCAAATTAGTAGAGGGGGTTCGATTCCCACCTCAGCCATCCTCGAAGTGGTTTTCCGTGGTTTCCCACTTCGTCTTCGGGCAAATGCCGGGATGGTACCTTCTTCAAGGCCACGGCCGCCTCCTTCCCTCTTCCCTGCCTATCCATGCTGACCTTCCATTACCTTCCCTCATGAAGCCCCTGTTCGCTTTGCAGGTGAGGCCGCCTGGGCGAGGTGCCAATCACACCTCACCAGTTGTATCCCCTCGGATTAGATGTTCCCAGCTCTAGGACACTGCCCGTAGAGGCGGTAGTGGTGAGTTCCCTCGCTGAGTTCGTGGGTTCCACCAACCTGGAGGGTAAACGACTAAGAAGAAGAAGAAAGAAAAATTTCGGAACACCCCTCGTACAAACTTTCCACTGAAATAAAAGATAAAACTTATTTTCACAACACCCCTCGTACAAACTTTCCATTGAAATAAATGATAAAACTTATTTTCGGAACACCCCTCGTGCAAACTTTCCATTGAAATAAAAAATTAAACTTATTTTCGGACCACCCCTCGTTCCATTAAAATAAAAGATAAAACTTATTTTCGGAACAACCCTCGTACATACGCTCCAGCAAAACTCGCGAGCCAACTTAATACCTCATTTAAATTTAATATTGTCTTTATACTCGATTGTTAAACGGTGTCTACGCAATGTTATATTTTTAATGGTGGAGGCTATTAACCGTGAAAGGGATACTGCATGTATATCGGATCCCTGCATCATGCGAGGTCAACTCCAGTCAGTCAGGAGAGGTCGACATAGAAAATCAACTATCGATTACTTCAAAGAAACATACACTAGCATTAGTGCAATCGATCTATTCATGGTAGAAAGAGGTATAATTTCAAAGCTTCTAGTTTATCGTTTCAAATCAAAGGATACATTCAAATGCCTAGAAGCCATTTATCCATTACGCATTGATATCAGGATACCGTTGTTGTTGTTGATTCATTTAGGGGCTTATGACTTTATAGCCATTCAGACCATGTACTCATCTGCGAGAGGAGGAGGATCGAATCCCCCACAGACAACATTGAAGACGGTCTTCTGAGGTTTCCCATCTTCCTTCCAGGCAAATGCCGGGATTGCTCCCTAACTATAGGCCACAGCATCTACCTACCAATTTCTCGTCCTTACATTCACTATTCCCCCCAGACAACACTCCACACGCGACGGTACTTGTAGCTCACCCCATGGGTGTCTGCATGCAAGCAGCTACAAACCCTGGCGAGCCGAACATGTCCTCCGACACTCCCGGCACTAAAAGCCATACGCCAAAAAAAGTTCCTGTACTTGTGTAGCAGTGTTTGTCTGATAACCGGTGTTATCGTGATATCTGTAGTAATGAGTGTGTTTTTAGCCTATTTTCATTTCTGAACAAGTAGTTCCGTGAAGAACTATACAGCCTATTTTCATATATCCTACTCATGTTAATTGCCTCTATCAACATAGAAAATCAGTTTGATTGCAGTAATAGATTCGTAGATATTGAGAACCGTCTAAATATTTCGGATGGTCGCCATGTTGGATTGTTATACGTATGGGCCATAGAGCTATGTACCATTAAATCATAATTATTGCGTAGGTTCATTATTCAAACTTTAACTTCGATCGCATGATTACGACACAAGAAATAATGACTTAAGTTCACCTATGGGACTTTCGGTGAGCACAAATTCAACATGGCAGCGACGTGAAATATAAATATTTAAATGGACGTTTCTCGCGTTTTAACCATACGAGTGCAGTGAAACTTGGTACGGTAAATTCTTATACAAATTTTAATCCACCGGCATCGAATTTGTTTCAATTGTTTTCATAACCACAACATGGAAGCTGTGAGAAATTTTAAAATCTCATTTTTATTTTTTGTGTCCTAATCATGCGATTGAAGTTTGAATACTACACCTCCACAATAATCTCCATGTAATAGTACATAACTCAAGACCTGGTATATAAGAATCCAACATGGCGACCATCCAAAATATTTAGACGGTCCTCAATATCTACGAATCCATTAGAGCAATCAATCTGAAATTTTGTATGTGTTAAGAGGCAATTAACATAAGTAGGATATATTATGAAAATAGGTGGTATAGCTCTTCACGGAACTACTTGTTTTGAAACCTGGGTTGCAATCATGGATGTAATTATTAAGGAAATCAAAGCATTAGACTTTGAAAATTTGAACGCATTTGTCTTTACGGATGATTATGCCCATTTGGGAAGAGAACAAGAGGTACAGAAGAGGTTGGATCGTTGAAGTGACAATGTTAACGAGTTTAAGGTAACTTGTTAGTAAGCAGAGATCAGCGGCAATGAAAATGAGCAGAACACACAACAGTCTAACCTAAGGCTTGACTGGCTGGGTGGCGCAGCGGTAAAGTTCTCGTCTGCTCTTCCCAAGGTTGTAGGCTCAAATCCTGGCGCAGTCAGTTGGCATTTGAGGGTGCGAAAATGCGAGGGAGTGAAAAGGAATCCTTAACCTAAATATTTATGTTTTTAAGAACGCTTGAACGCATCCATTGGATTGGTTAAAATCAATTACTAGGAGAGATTTGCAGTTTCGTGCTGATTTTCTTGAATTATTAATGTTGAATTGCCTTTTATATAAGTGCATTGATAAATAATTTCAAGGGGATTTGGGCTTTAGTTCACGTGATACGATGTAATTTTATACGGAGTTAAATTTGTTTTTTTTTTTAAATTGTAAATACACATATGAAATGTTACGGAACTGTCGAAATATTATTGTTTGTATTAATTGATACAACAGGTAGAAACAAGCAATAAATAGAATTTAAGATTGGTTTAATACCTATTGAATTACAAAATTACAGTAAGAAATTAATCCATTTTTATTCACACGTTCCCCACTTCACCTTAATTAAAAATTACTACCTCCCGATTGCAACTGATGGGTTTATTGATACAAAGGAAGACATTCCTCAATATATCGAAACCAGGTTTCCAAGAACCATGGCGGAAGTCCAGTTTTCAATAGCTGTATCCGTTGCGTGTTATTAAGCATCCCACTATGGGGAGTGTAACCAAAAGGCTTTGATGAAAGGATTACTCTTCCTTTCTGTAAAGAGATCAATTTGTTTCAGGAATTCAAAATGTGCACTGCGGGACCCTACAATCACATCACATTCATTGGCACAGTACCTTTTCTGCGCCATGAATGGTTGCCACAGAATTAGCGGGCACTACAAAAGGATCCCGTTGCCAAACATCACCCTACATGGTGTTAGGGTGTAGGAAACAAGGTATTCGCTTTAATAGCAAACTACTGTACAGTATATTCCGTGTGTACCATTATGATCAATAACGAACACATTTTTGGGGTATTAGTAGTCTATGCGTCCAGAAAAAAATACCTCAAAACTTGCTTTGGTACTTCTACGGTGGACGTTTACAACGTACATAGTTGTATTCAATGTGGCATTTAATTTGGTATTATTTTAAAATCGCAAAAGCCACAAATTGTATTTAGCATACATTCATACTATGGTTCATGTATCTCAGAAACCAAGAACTTCACGGCTTTGGAGGCGTAGTTGGTAGCATGCTGAGCGTCTATGCCCAAGATCGTGGGTTCAAATCCGGCCGAAATTGTCGGATTTTTAAGAGCGTAAAAAATTCCTCAGTATGCCTTCCTTCGGAGGGGGGAAGTAAAGCCGGCGGGCCCATGTCATAAATGTATGGCTTGTATAAGAACTTTCCACTAACTACAGTTGTGTGAAGCTAAATTTGTAGGTTAGATTTGATTCAAGCTCTATAGGTTCCAACGTTCGCCACCAAGTGCCTCTCCCCAAGGCGGACCAGCCCTTAATAAATCACAATGGCAAATCGTTTCACATCTTTTGGCGAATAAATATGGAAGCACAATGACACTGTAAAAAAAATCACATGAATAAAGCATTTAAGTCATGTCAAAGAGTAAAGTAATATAAACAATAACAATAAGTTCCGAACAAGAACAAAATTGTTTAGTTTTATTATCTCTCATAAGACTAATGGTACATCAATATTGTAAATACAGTAAGTAAATATTGTGAAACTTGTCAAATGTAATTTTTGATTTCGGACTATTTCGAATGCAAGTGGTGTTTACACTCCGAACTCTACGTCCTTGAATACAAACAAGATAAAGGATACAGTTGTTTTGTTAGAAAATTGAGGTAACTTTGGAATAAGAAACATTAATTATACGTGTCTATCTGAAACACGAATTAATACGTACTAAGGTAATAATTAATTATTTTGCATTTCAAATGAAAAAGTGATGCAGTAAAATCGAAAGATACGTCGCTTTTCCTGCGTCATTTGAATTAATACTTAGCTCATAAAATAATAATACAAATAATAATAATAATTTACTAGCTTTTATTACAGTGTTATTCACTGCTCTGTCCTTATAAATTCAGAATGTCTGAGACGGAGCTATTATCTAAATTTGAGTATGTCATATTCAGCTACTGCCTGAATGTAACGGAAGCTCTTCGTGCAGCCTAGATTATTCTGTTGCGAGATGTGATGCTTTCTTAAACAACTTTGAAAGAGCACCCACAGCTCCGAACGATGCTATTATTAACGACTTCCTTTACAATGTAGAAAAGTGAAGATTGAAATGAGACACTTGCAGTGTATTAGACCGAGATGCGAACTCAAGCTATGACAGGCTTAAAGGAAAATTAATCAGAAAGTATGGAGACGTTCGCGATGAACGCCTTCTAATTCATGAAATTTCAAATTGCTATCACAAAATTAATGAGCAATATCCAAATTATCACGATAAGCTTGAGTGCAAGTTTGTACAAAAGCAAATACCAGGGAGCAATATTAGACTTGAATGTCAGACAACTTGAAGAACTGAGCTTGCATACTTTTAAAGCAGGTAAAATGGAACCGTATCGTTAGTACTTACGATACGCAAAAGTAAACGACCTCGGCCAAGCAATCGAATCTGCCGATCATAATGACAATAGCCGTGCATATGAGAACTACATGGATCAATTGAGGAGTGGACAGAGTAACACCGAACACTAACCACAATCCATTTTAGCACCAAAACTCAGCCCATTCGGGAGAACACAATGCAATTATACACCGCCAATAAGACCTCAGCATACACCACAAAATCAATTTGCACCTCGTACTTTTCGAAACCAGTTTCCTAGACCAAATTGGAATCATAGTGCACCACCAAACCCAGACCATCCGTCCAACTGAACCCACAAGACAAAGACAAAGCAGCTCCACAAATCGTCCCTATCCTACGCCCAATAACATTGGAAGACGTTTCATATCATTCCAATCGAACCAGAGCTATCCGACACCAATGTCAGGAGATTCTACTATAAGAGCAAATGTGAATTCACATACAGAATTCCATAATGAAACTCAACTGGAAATTCCCATGCATGAACAACACTTTTCCACAGAAGTCGAAAATGAGTCGCGAACTAATGTCCCTCACTCCACTGAAGAATGTGGCACAGCCTACATTCCCGAACATTACAACACAGATTACTTCTTTAATGAGCAAACCGAAATTTCAAGTGAAGAATTCTATTAGGATTTTCACTTGACACAGCAATCACAGTCGAAAACTTAATCGCGACGCATCTATATTACCTTTTATAAATGTGATTTTAATTGACAGTGGAGCCTGACATAGCAAAGAGCTATTTTTCAGAATTCATACTTTAAGATCCATTCTGCATACAGTGAGCCTCCGTGGCTTAGGCGGCAGCACGCCGGCTTCTCACCGCTGGGTCCGTGGTTCAAATCCCGGTCACTCCATGTGAGATCTGTGCTGGACAAAACGGAGGCAGACAGGTTTTTCTCCGGGTACTCCGGTTTTCCCTGTCAAAATTTCATTCCAGCAACACTCTCCACTATCATTTCATTTCATCTGTCATCCATTTAATCATTGCCCCAGAGGAGTGCGTCAGGCCTCGGCAGCCGGCACAGTTCATATCCTCGCCGCTAGATGGGGGCTTCATTCATTCCATTCCAGACCCGGTCGGAGACTGGAAGCAGGCTGTGGATTTTCATTTTCTGCATACAGTCAGTACACACAGAAACTACTGGCGAGGACAATGTAAGTTACCCATTATTTTTTGAGCACAACATTAACTCACCTGAACATTTTTGAGTAATGGAATGGCACACCTATTTTGACGCCCTAATCGGCTCCGCCGATTTCACTAGGAGCAAAAAAAAAAAAAAAAGATTACAGTATTAATGAAGACATATTAGCAGGCAAACTTTTACATGTTTATTTTTATTCGTGTTGACCGACAGTAGTGGCTACGCTGGCTAAAGCGCAGCGGTAGGTCATGGGGCCAAGCTCTCTGCTGACTCGGTAGACACGTGGGTTCGAGCTCCACCATCGGCCGTCCTTGAAATGGTTTTCCGTGCTTTCCCATTTTCAAAATCAGGCAAATGCTGGGACGGTACCTTCTAATAGGCCACGGCCGCTTCCTTCCACATCCTTGCCCAGTTTCATTCACCATCATTCATTTCATCTCTCATTAACTCCTCGCATGAGGTTGGCGTCAGGAAGGGCATCCGGCCGTAAAAACCATCGCCACAAAGACTTCCATCGCATCTCATCCCCGACCCTGTTGGAAAACGGGAATAATAAGGGGTAGACATACATTTTTATTCGTGTAACAAACAAAAGTCATTTTAGCCCACCTGTGACTCATGCCATACCGCTATACCAGTATACATCGAACAAGGAGATGTATATGTCCCTCCATTGAGTTTCGAGAGAGCATATTTACAAGATGTATTGTTTGAATCTCTAGGGCACATCGAAGTCCAGACATTATAAATGAACCCGATAACTGATCAGAATGTGAACCACTCACGAATAGAAATAAACACAAGAGAAGACAGTGCTTCTAATGTACCTAACCAAGGAGATGAAGGCTGTCAGAAAGGAATTGATAAGCAGACAATACACTCGAATCTGGAAGGCCGCATATCATCCTTAAGATGTTCGAAAGAAAATTAAACCAAAACCGAAACCAGGTAATTGTCAAATTTGGTAACTCTCCAAAAATTATCGAACTGAAACTATTTAAAAGGCTCAGCCGACAGATTCTGATTGTTACACGGGACAATCTGTACCAGGATCCGAGTGATCATTTACTCACAACAAATACACATTTCATTTATAATGACGTAACCCTTGTAATCCCCTTCATTCAGACATGTCAGAAATTATTCACATCTGAATTAATAATTAGATGCATGAAATTCGTTGAAGACATTGAATCACCCAACTCACATAAAGAAATAATTTTACAATACCATGCTTTAAACCATAATGGTATCAATACCTTCAAACTAAATACTACTCGCCACGCTTGAGAGAGCAGGTTCGAACCCTCACCAATCATGACAAAGAAACAAGTATGGAAGGATTCCTAACCATGTCCAGAACCAAGGACCCATTGCCGCAGAACATCCCTTTTCTCAAATCCACATTGACACATTTCATTTTGAACAAGACAGCTTATTAATCATAGCAGACGTTTTCTCAAAATATGGAGAAGTATATGTTTTATCAAATGGTACAGCTCTAGCTGTATTAAATCAATTGCAATCATACTTCGCACATGATGCACACCCCAAGAAGATTACCCGTGATCAAAGCGGAGAATTTGAGAATGATTTAATAAAAGACTTCTGCAAATCCACAAACATTGAATACCACGCCACAACCCCTCTGAATTCGTCATCTAATTCGACAGTTGAAAGATTAAATTCAACCCTTCTCGGGAAGTTAGGCATTTCAAGAGACAATGATAACTTCACCCCTTTAGCCCAGCTGTTGCCTAGTGTAATTATTAATTACAATTCAGCTATTCATTCCGCGACAAAACAACCACCATATAATGTACTACATGGTCCATGCTATAAAGCCCTGGATCATATCTTCTCACCTTCGCCCATGATCGAGGAATACGTTGAAAGACAAGGTAGACACATTCACACAGAACAAAATAAAATGATCTAGAGGAAACAGTCTCTCCTTCTACGATATCATCAACATCAAGAAATTCTCACCGAAAAGCTTGAAAAAAATAATTAAACATTCAATAATTGTCAAGAATGCCATGTATAAAGGTACTAATGGTTGTGTAAAAACTATTTCAGAAGTGACAGCCAATAATTGTAGGACAAACGCAACACACTGTGCATTATCTCGGTGACCACAAAATAAGTCTCTATTATGTAAACAGTGATATATGACAAACTAAATAACCTGACCATTCCAAATGAAAGATGTAGAACGACTGCAATACCATTTATTTTGATGCAGTATAAATATACTGAAGTTTGGTACCAAACATTCTTAGTTTTTGGGTACTTTTGCGTTTCAGAAACAGGATAATTGCTGAAACTACTGATAATTTAAAATACAATCTATTTTCATCCTGTTGTTCATTAAGAATTATCTTGCAAATATTGACCATCATTTATGAAACGCCCTATTGCAGTCTCTTTACTTAAAGGAATGGGTCTTGCCCAAGGATATATTGTCGGACACGCATTGGGATAATTGGTGAATGCTCTTTCTGAGCTTCTTGCCTTTCGGTGAAACATAGCCACGCTCAGCTACGCGAGATCGTTTAGCAGGTCGACCGCTTTGAAGACACTTTCTTCCGGGTATTCCAGATCTTCTTCTTGAAACCGCAGTAGGCTGAACTGGTATGGATGTTGATCTCCTTCCTGCAGGAATTCTCAGTTGCTGAGTAGGCTTAGCGTAGCAGTGCAAAGCAGATAACATGGAAGATTCGGTAGCTAGAGACTTGTCTGACCTGTGCAAGGCATTTATGGCAGAGTGATACTTCATGTCTTAAATTTAGACATAATGTCTCCTACAATTTCCTGTAGTTTTGTCTGCGAGTCTTCAAACATAGCTTCATCAGTCTGTAACCTCTGTTCATATTTGCCATCTTCAATTGAACGGGAGTTTACATCTTGGTGAAGATTCCCACAGGACGAGGAACTGATATTACTTGTGTTACATTCTTCAGAAACAGCATGTTCTATGGACTAGCACATTCCTTTCTTAGGACTACTATAATTCAGGGAGACGAACCATCCATCTGGAATTTCAGTCTTTTCAGTTGCGATCCAATAAAATTCCTTCCGACTGTTGGAATCTGACGGAAGAGCGTTAAACCCTGTTGCATTGTATTTTATATGAACTGCATGCTGATGTTTGCACGGTGCACCAGATTTTCCAACAAAGCATTCACACATTCCAATGGCTACATCTACAAAATAGCGTATGTCACGCGAAGAGTTTGAACTTACTGAATATAGGGTATCCTGAGGATAAAGGACTTCCAAATTTTTATTTTGTCTCTATCAGGTAGATACCATGATTGCAGGTGATGGTCCAATCTATTACTGATTACGCTTATGATCTATCGCTCATAATAAGCGCACAGGTCCACAGAAATGTACTGTAATGGCTGAGCAACATTGAAAGCTCCCTTTCTTCTCAGGATGTGATCTTTAATACACGGATAGCTACTTCAGTTACATTGTTGGTATTATTCCCCCTGGTACTCAGTTCACTTCTGAAACACAAAGTCCAACATTCGCTATGTTTCTCCATTTCATTTAAGAAATGTAGGAATTTTGGGTAGCCTACTTTTGAGAAATGCCCTTCTTAATTTCCTCCAGCTGGTTCTGAAAATCATCTATAGTGTCATTGTACAATAATCGGGATATTTGTGCAAATAGTTCTTGGTGGTCTGATGAAGAAATACCATGTCTTGAATCCTATAGTCAACGCCAGGTAGCTTGCAAAACATGGAAAGCGCACAGAAGTGAATTTGATTTTGGAAAGCATTGTTTTAGTGAATTTCTTTCCGATAAACAATCATCAGTTATGAAATTCTCTGGGCCAGTTATACCTCGTCCACCAAAACTAGTTTCAGACAGCAATGCTATATAACTGGTCAGAGCGGCAGTTAGAATTAATTCCTTCTCGGAGTTTGTAACAAAGGCTCCAATTGGAAGTCCACCCAAGCAACTATCAACCTGACACTTACCTTGTACACTACGTACTTTCCATTTGCTCCTGAAGGTGAGATTGCTTCCTTGTTGATAACTCTTCAACCAAATATTGCTTAGTTTTAATTCACGGGCCGTGAAAACCAATATACCATCTTTGTGGAAGCCTTTATAGGGAGGTGAATGGATGCTTGAGCTTTGAGCTCTTGCAGTTAGAGGCGCACGTGCGCTTCATAAGAAGGGAGGTAGTGCACAGTTCGCTAGTCCTGTGGGGGTCCGGGAGCGGAGGCCCAGGAGCCCTCTGATGAGCCAACTTGGTGTTCCTGGGCGAAACCCCACACAAGACACGGCATAAACCTAGAATAATTGCTGAGTTTTGAATAGAGATTGTTGGAAGGAATGAAAACGTAAACACACTTATAGTGGGCGATGTATTGAAGATAGAGATATGCTGTCGCGGACTTTCGTGCTGAATAATTCTTACGCTAATATTACAGTACAGTATATAAATATTTTAACGGTTTACCCAGACCGTAAGCGTGAGCGTAAAACGTGTACGGACGATAGGCTTCTTTGGACGCCACCGAAGCCGCAACGTTTAATGGTGAAAATTCTGTTTATGATAACAATGAAAGTTATCCTATTAATGTAATGTCACTTACCATATACTGTACTATAGTTGTCTACCAAGTAATGGATTTGAGCAACAAGCGTTTCGTATGAGGATTGTGTCATCACACAAACTCCACACACACCCAAATACACGGGGCTATATGACAGCCCCTAAAATGAGCAACAATAACAACTAGATGTGTCATGAAATCAGTTAATTTGCGAGAAAGTATAGTTCTTGCACTATCCTCGTTAACGTACGGCTTGCCTTTGAAATCTAGCTGGATGTATATGTTAATATTACATTGTTGCCTGGAGCGAAGGCTTTCCAATCGCGAGGCACAGCGTTGTCAACGTTCCACCGTAGCCACTGAGAGCAAGCAGCGAGACTGGACAGAACTACGTGCAGATGTGCAACACTGGATACCTGCTACCTGAGTAAGACGCGAGATAGCCACCAGGGCGGGATTTTGGAGTCCTCGTGGAGTGATAGAGGAAGCATTCTATTGGTCAACAACCGTCAGCTATTGGTCAGTAGCGAACAATGTTTATTGTTACTGCCTTACGTTTGAGTCGCCGCTTGTTAACCAGGAAAGTGAGGAACTATACCGGGCTCTATCCTTTTTGAGGGGGAAGAAGAAGCCAATATTTGGGAGGGGGAGAGATGAGAGGTGGCCGGAAGCCTATATACTTGACATAATGAACTTGGCGGTGATGGGAAGCTATTCAATTATTGTGTTGGCACATAATCTAACAATTAAACTATAATTAATGTGCAGGTAATGAGCGGTCACTACACTGAACTAATTTCAATGCAATTGTCGTGCTTGCAGCCGCAAGGGGTGTGGGTGGTGATTCATGATGCGAACGAGGGTAGTCGAGATATTTTAGCTCCAACTATAGGCAAGTTATATAACTTTTATAATTTTGAACACTTCCCTCATTCGAGGGCTGCCACAAGTACAGTGTATTACAAAATATTTCTTTGTTTGTTAAAATGTTAAATATGTCTCGTGAACAAAAGTTTTTTGGGCGGCTTCGGTGGCGTAGTTGGTAGCATTCTGAGCTTCTACGCTCAAGATCGCGGGTTCAAACCCGGCCGAAGTTGTCGGATTTTTCAAGAGAGTTAAACATCCCTCAGTATGCCTTCCTTAGGAGGGGAAGTAAAGCCGGTGGTTCCATGTCATAGATTTATGGCATGTTAAAGAACCTTCCACTAATTACACCTGAGTGAAGCTAAATTAGGTTACAAATGTAAACAATGCTCAGGTTCCAACGTTCGTCGCCAGGAGCCGACTGCGGTGGCTTCTAGTAGCCAAGTTCTGATCTAGTAGTTGTTGACGGTGGCGTTTGGCGGCAAAAGTAGGAACTACTTGAAAAATCCAAAGTCTGCAGTCCTTACTTGAATTAAGAAACAGAAACACACACTAATAGAGTCATCACAATTAACACTGGTTATCAGACAGATTCAACACACACCCAAAGTACACGGGGCTACATGACCGCGTTGTCGCAGCCCCTAAACTGAGGAACCAACCAACCAACCAACCTGAACAAAAGTTCAAATATAAAAAAAAAGCAGTAGCGACTATTAATATATTTGTGATATTGGTCGCTTGCTGTTCATGCCTATAACCCTGTATGTCGCTTGCCACGGTGGTGAGTGGTTATCGTGGCGGATTACCAACCTCAAGCTTGCAGGTTCGCTCCTGGCCGTGATAAGTGATTTTGAAAGGCAACAAAGATCGCGGCACTCATGGCATACGTTGTTGGCGTGTAAATTTACCCATTTGAATTCAGTAGGCCGTGTTCATAATGGCAAAATTAATCTCGAGATTTTCCGCCAACACAAACTTTCTCCCTTCTCTACTAGAAAGCACTATAGTGTCAAGGAGCTTATATATCTAATCTCCTTGACTTTCGTAGCGCTCCAAGGCACGACAAAAATTTGACATGCAACCTGCCCTCTGGGCGCAAATAACAAAGCTTGCACCCGGCAGCCGAAGCCATAGGATATTATTATTATACCCTTTATTTCGAAAGAAGGTATCTGAAGCATTTGGCGGAAACGATACAAAAGGCCGCGCAGGCTCCTATTGGATGGAGTTTGACAGCCATCACAACACGTTGGCAGCGTGTGTTCATTCTTCAGTCGCTTGATAACCACTGTCTGTGTCGGAATTCATTTCATTGTCATTCTTTCGTTTACTTTAATATTTTACATTATATTTTTGTGGGAGTGATTTTGAAAAATAGGACGGAAGTGGATCGAGGTGGCACCAGCTGGCACACTTCCGTTCGATTGAACGGAAGTATACTCGAACGGAAGTGTGCTAGCTGGCAGTGGTGGATCGAACGGAAGTTTAAGACGCACTGCCAACTCGATCGATCGTTCCAGCTGGCAGTGGTAAGATCCAGCTGGCTGTGGTAAGAGAAACAATGAGCGCGCGGTGTCGGAAATTGATACCATGACGTACTCTCGGCCATGTGGAATGTATATGACATACTGAACGGTAAACACTCATGCGAACTCTGGTGTCAAGTGATTGAAACAAATGACATGGTACATGTTCGAAGTCTTCGTATCAGTATTTAAATGATAAAATGCCTTAATATCAAACATTGTAAGTAGTCGGCATTGCCGGTATTATGTTTCTGCACAATGGCTATTCAAATATTAACCCATATAACGGTAATGCAGTCATTAATATAATATAATCGTTGTGGTTATACGAGAATTGAGCAAGCCTTCATGAACTATTGCTGAATGCATACTCTTTACTCATAAGAGGGCCTATTCATAAGGCATTTCAAGCTTATTTTCACGCAGGAACATTATCGAAACAAGCAAAATATAAATGAAACTTAATTCCGTATTGCAGTATTATTGGAACGTGGAAATAAGTCACCATCTTGTGCAGAATATTTGCTTAGTCGAAATAGCCGTGGGGTTAGTGCTTATGCTGTGAATCTAGAGATCTTGGGTTCAAATCCCGGACGGGTAGATATTTTTTGCTACCAGATTATCATTTTAAACGATATTTATCACATAATCCCGGACGGGTAGATATTTTTTGCTACCAGATTATCATTTTAAACGATATTTATCACATCAATATGACTCATTGTAACAGAATCCATATGAAATTACGTGTTGGTCTGTGAATCAAGAGGTCCTGTTTATAAGGAATTTACAGGGGCCGATAACCTAGATGACAGGCCCCTTAAAACAACAATTATCATCATCATCATCATCATCATCATCATATAAGGAATTTAAGGTTATGTGCGGTGTCGCGTCTGTTAATCTAGTTGATCCATATTGTATTCTTTATGTAGGCTAGTGCTGGTGGAAGCTACAAATCATCTAATAAAATGAGTTCCGTATTATAAACTACAATATCTGTAAAACACTCCCTTTTACAATATATTAATATTTCTGTCAATAATAGTATAAAATACCGGTGTATCAACAATTTCACGTGAGGTTTCTTCTATGTCAGATGTTACACATCAGATGCGACTACTGTAAGGCTCGTATTTTTTTTATTTTATTTCAATTTTACTTCATTGTTTATATTATTATTCTTTCTTGTTGTTTCTATTGTTTCCCGTCATAGTGTCATCCAATCGCCTTCAATTCGACAATGTAAAAAGACAGCAACAATGTCGCCACAGAGGGGCTTGTTTGACTGCTCAATGTTTGACATTACTTTATTGTATTATCATGAAAGCGATTATTATCCATAAAGATTCGCGATACAGTGAGCGTGCTTGGATTTATCATGCTATACTGTATTATTATTATTATTTAGCGTATGGCTTTTAGTGCCGGGAGTGTCCTTGGAACTGTTGAGCTCGCCTTAGTTTGTAGCTGCTTCTATACGGACACACATGGGGTGAGCTACAAGTACCATCGCATGTGGATGAGATGAAATTAATGAAAATGAATGAAACTGGGCAAGTTCAATTTCAAGTAGTTCCAACTTTGGCTACCTGACGTCACTGACACATAGCGGGGAACGTTGGAACTTGATGGAGCATTTCTAGCCAAATAACCTACAAATTTAGCTACACATTACCAATTGCAGTGGTAGGTTCTTTCTCATGCCATAAATCTATGACATGGGCCCGCCGCTCCGGCTTTACTTCCCCTTCGAAGGAAGGCATACTGAAGGATTTTAACGCTCTTAAAAGAACCGACGACTTCGGCTGGGTTTGAATCCGTGATCTTGGGCAGAGCAGATCAGCATGTAACAGAGTACGCCACCGAAGCCGCTATACTGCTATATGTGAACGACGTCCACTCAGACTCTTGTTTCATCTTGAAGGATACAATCATTGTATCAACAGAACTTTGTATTAGCTGTAGAGTGTTTGCCCTCTTTGTCGTATTTAATTGAATATAGGTGTTAACGTTGCATAGTTTCAGTGTGTAATTTATTTATTTAGTTACGGTATGTATTTATTTATTATTTAATTATTACTTTCTTTATTTATTTACGTACCGTATTTCGCTATTTGAATGAACTCCGTGTTGATTGTTGATCGACTTTTAAAATATATTACGCAAAATTGAACCGAAACAATGTCCGAAGTGTAGCCCTATGTATTATTCGAATAAGCTGATTTACAACAGCAATAAAACTTGGCAAGCTCCCGCCATATCATTCAGTTCTTTCTTTCGAAATACAGGGTTTAGTGCCACACAGGTGGTTTTGTAAAATGGCTGTGGATCCCTTAACCTAGGAATACCAAACTTTCCTCTTTATTTCGTTGTATACTAACTTTGTGACCACCACGTACTCTTACACACTCACCAACTAATTTCACATGCCTTACAAACAATCAAATACTCTAATACTCTAATACCTACGATTGTAGCGTGTTCTTGGTGTTTTTAATACATTAGTTTAAAATATTTTAAAGTAATTTAAACCTCAGCACAGCGATCAGGATCTGATAATGGCCGCTTGAAGGTCGAAACGTTTAACCCTGAACTGCCCCATTATAATATTGATAATTAACTAATACATGTGATTTTTTCCATGAGTGTTATTTACATATTTTATACATTGTACCCCGCCTAGTCATTGGGCAAATTCGTATAGACCGACTGAAGAGCTACAAATGAATTTGTATCGACAACACAAGCCTGTTTGCATCTCTTGATGAATGCAGTACATTTGCATCTGTCTGTTGGCACAGGCTAGAGTAAAATGTGGCTTTTTCACCGATGTCTCAGTCTCACTCATGGCTGTGATTATATGGAAGCAAGTAATGCCATTCAGGGCACAGTCAGTGCCTGTAGATGCTGTGAAAATTTCTACTCACAGGGTTAGTACAGTTGTTCTGACTCAGTGAGGAAAGAAATGGCAAACTACTTCATCCTGCCTAGTACGCCTCAATATAGCGCTGCCTTGGATATTTGTGGTTATCTACCCACATAAATTATCGGCGGTGCTTTTTGAGGATCCAACAAGCCTTCGGGCTGTAATTCCACTAAACTTGGTTTGACATTTAGGTAGATTTCATTAGAAAGCTAACTATTGCAATGGGTCCCATGTTTCGACTTCCGGAAAATTTCGACATATCTTCGCGTTTCACATCCCCCAGACCCCAAAACCACCGTCAGTTCAAAAGTTTATATATAATTTATGTATATATGTATCTATATATATATATATATATATATATATATATATATCAGTTTCTTGTGGACACGATAACTGCCGTAATTTTGCACCAATCACTTTGAATTTTTTACATAATATGTATCCCTATAAAATCTCGGTCGAGTTCGTTAATGGGCAAAATTGGTCAAAGGGGGTGAAAATGGGGGGCTTTTTTCGAAAAAGTGAAATATCGCTATAACTCTCTTAATACATGAAATATCGAATCCCTTCAAAGTTCATAATATGTGTCGGATAAGTGCCAAAAATTTATGTCAAATAAGTTTTTTGATATCACCAACCATTGACCAAAGAGGTGGGAAAAAGTGGGTTTTTCGGGAAACGTTAATCATATCTCTGTTAATAGGCACAATATCAAAACCGCACAAAATGGACAATATTCCTCCAATAATTACCTAAAACTTTTGTCTGAAATAATTTTTGATATGACCCACCATTACGCCACGGGGTGAACAAAATGATTTAAATTATAAGAAAATGCCAAGTGCCAAGAGAGGTTGCCATGACAACTTTACTTTTAATTGATAAGGGATGAGCCATCAGCGGATGCTATGACAACGCCACTGCACGAGATCACATTCAGTTTTCATATGTCTGTGGGAAGCGACTTCGGTATCGGAACTGGTAGCATGCTGAACTTCTATGCCCAAGGTCGCGGGTTCAAACCCGGCTGAAGTCGTCGGATTTACTAAGAGCGCTAAAAAACCTGAGTTTGCTTTCCTTCGGAGGGGAAGTTCCAACGTTCGTTGCGAGTTGCTGATTGAGGTGGCATCTAGAAGCCAAGTTCACAGCTAGGTGTCGTTGACGGTAGTATTTTAGGTAGATTTCATTAGAAAGCTAACTATTGCAATGGGTACCATGTTTCGATTTCCGGAAAATTTCGACATATCTTCGCGTTTCACATCCCCCAGACCCCAAAAAAACCGTCAGTTCAAAAGTGTATATATCATTTATGTAATATATGTATATATATATATCAGTTTCTTGTGGACACGATAACTGCCGTAATTTTGCACCAATCACTTTGAATTTTTTACCGAATATGTATACCCATAAAATATCGGACGAGTTCGTTACTGGGCTAAATCGGTCGAAGGGGATGAAAATGGGGGACTTTTTTCGAAAAAATGAAATATTGCTATAACTCTCTTAATATGTGAAATATCGAATCCGTTCAAATTTCATACTATGTGTCGGATAAAGCTCAGAAATTTATGTTTGAAACGTTTTTGATAGCACCAACCATTGGCCAAAGGGGTGGGAAAAAGTGGTTTTTTTTCGGGAAACATTAATCATATCTCTGTTAATAGGCGCAATATCAAAACCGTACAAAATGGACAATATTCCCCTAATAATTACCTAAAACATTTGTCTGAAAGAATTTTTGATATGAGCCACCATTGCGCCAAGGGATGAGAAAAATGATTTCGGAATTATAAGAAAATGCCAAGATCTATCAGTGGTTGACATGGCAACACTACTAAATTGATGAGGGATGAGCCATCAGACGTTGCCATGACAACGCACTTGCGCGAGATCAGATTCTGATTTCCATCTGACTAAGTGTGAAGCGGCTTCGGTGACGTAACTGGTAGCATGCTGAACTTCTATGCCCAAGGTCGCGGGTTCAAAGCCGGCCAAGGTCGTCGGATTTTCTAAGAGCGCTAAAAATCCCTCAGTAAGCTTTCCTTTGGAGGGGAAGTTCCAACGTTCGTTGCGAGTTGCTGATTGAGGTGGCATCTAGTAGCCAAGTTCACAGCTAGGTGGCGTTGACGTTAGTATCTGGTAGCAACATTAGGAACTACTGCTTGAAATTTAGCGTCTGCATTCCTTACCTGAATTACAGACTATACAGCCATCACAATTCACACCGTTTATCAGACAGATTCTACACTCACCCAAAGTACACGGGGTTATATGACCGCGTTGTCGCAGCCCCTAAACTGAGGAACCAACCAACATCTCTGCGGGAGATATAATTTTGCGTGAAGAAGTAACAGACCGTTACATAGTTACACATCAGTGTCGAAACCTTGCATAAGGACAGTGTGACCACAGGTATAACAAGTAGTTCCGTGAAGAACTGTACAGCCTATTTTCATATATCCTGCTCATGTTAATTGCCTCTATCAACATACAAAATTTCAGTTTAATTGCTGTAACAGATTCGTAGATATTGAGAACCGTCTAAATATTTCAGATGGTCGCCAGGTTGGATTTTTATTTTTGTACTATTATATTAAGATTATTGTGTACGTGTGGTATTCAAACTTCAATCGCATGATTAGAACACAAGAAGTAAAAACGAGATTTTAAAATTACGCACAGCAGCCATCTTGTGATTATGCAAACAATTGAAATAAATTAGATGCCAGTGGATCAACATTTGTGTAAGCATTTAACGTGCAACGTTTCACGGCACTCGGATAGTTAATTCGCGAGAAACGTCCATTTAAATATTTATACTTCGCGTCGCCGCCATGTTGGATTCGTGCTCACCAGGTTACTGAACGTCCTATAGGTGAACATATGTTCATAGTCTCTATGAACATTAAAGAAAATCAGTTTGGTTGCTGTAAAAGATTCATAGATATTGAGAACCGTCTAAATATTACGGAAGCTTGCCATTTAGGATTGTTATATGTACAGGCCATAGAGTTATGTACCATTCAAGGACACTTATTGCCTAGGTTCATTATTCAAACTTTCACTTCGATCGCATGATTACGACACAAGAAATAAACACTTAATTTTAAAATTTCGCACAGCCGCCATCTTGAGGTTATGTAAACAATTGAATTAAATTAGATGGCAGTACATTACAATCTGCAAAATCATTTACTGTACCACATTTCACTGCGCTCAGAGAGTTAACTCACGAGAAAAGTCTATTAAAATATTTCAAATTCGCTTGGTCGCCATGTTCGTTTTGTACTTTACAGGTTTATGAATTATACATAGGTAAACTTGTATCAGTACCCTTTATCACCGTACAAAATTGCAGGGTGATATCTGTAATAGTTTCGGGGATATAGAATGTCAGTGAAATATTTCGCACAGCCGCCATTTTGAGGTTATGTAAACAATTGAACTAAATTAGACTCCAGTGCATTGCAATGTGTATAAATATTTGCTGTACCAAGTTTCATTACGTTTGGATAGTTAAATCGCGAGAAAAGTATATTTAAAAGTCTCCACTTCGCTTGGCCGCCATGTTGGTTATGTAGTAACCAGGTTTTTGAAAGTCTCATAGGTGAACTTCTAGTAGTACCCTTTATCACCGTACACAATTTCAGGGCGATATCCGTTATAGTTTCGGAGATACTGAATGCTAGTGAAATATTTCGCACAGCCGCCATGTTGGATTGGTGAGACGTAACAAAATTCGGTGGGCACGGTCGAGGTCGCCGGGAATAGTGCTATGAACTTACCGAGTTTCACTGAAATCGCTCCAGCCATTTAGATTTTATTACGGGGGATGCGGGACACACACACACCTCACACACGCACACACACACGGACAAAAGGTGATCTCATAAGCCTATTTTTTCAAAATTGAAAATAGGCTAAAAATGGACTCCAAATGACAAGAAGGTTACCGTCCCCATAAGACAATAAAATGTTTAAAATATGTTTAAAATGAAGAAAAACAAAGTTAATTAATCTCCAATTATAAAATACTTTCACGCGATAAATGAGGTCTGATCCTTCTACGAAAACCTGCATATTCTGCCTATTTTCGCCTATCTCCTAGTTTGTCCGGTGAAATCTACCTCCGCCTTCCGGCGTGCCGAGAGGACTTTTATTTTAGTATAAACACTCATAATAGCTTTGCGTCAGAAGGGATAATAACTTGTGTTTTTGGTGACCGTACCAATACGTGTACTGTACTTGTAACTGGAGCGAGGATTAGTGAAGAGGTGACTGGGCCTAAAGTAGGACATTGAGAGGAGTCACATCGATAACTAGTGTTTAATTTGAAATTGTTGATCTCTTTAATATGGAGATGAGTTCCACTTGCGAGGTCTTACGCACTGTCGACCACTCGCTCGCTCCCCACTTCCCATTGAGGCACATTTCCTCTGCTTCCTCCGGACGTGGGTCTGTTTCCGGATTGGAGGGCACTGGAGAATATCCTCCCGTCCTGTCTGCCTGCTTCGTTATGTGCAGTAAATGACTTCCTCGTGATCCAATATATTTTGGCTAAAGGTTGATAGATTAATTAATTGGATTGGAATATTGAGAAACCCCGCGTATCTACTTATTATGATTGTTATTATTATTATTATTATTATTATTATTATTATTATTAATAATTATTATTATTATTAATAATAATAATATTATTAATATCATTATCAGGGTGCGGATATTGATGACGTGTCATATTTTAACTGACTCATCACAAACGTTGCTAATTTATTCATAAATCCTGATCACAGTTCCCACATAGTAGAAATACTAATTTATTACGTCAGTTTTGCCCATTTTTGGACTATATTAGCCTACTTTCGATTTTTGCAAAAAATGAAAGTAGACTTATGAGATCAACACAGGGCGAAAAAAGTGTGTCTGTCTGTGTGTGTATGTGTGTGTGTGAGTCTGTGTGTGTGTGTGTGTGTATGTGTGTGTGTGAGTCTGTGTGTGTGTGTGTGTGTGCGTGTCTGTGTGTGTGTGAGTGTGTGTACTCTGAATGTCTGTCCCCCCCTATCAATTCGAACACGGTGAATGCGAATTGAACGAAATTTGGTACAAAGGTAGCACTAGCAAAGGACACCTCAGTGTCATGTTTTATATCGCCGCCATCTTTACTAAAACTGAATGGCGGCCACTCAAACGTTCAAAACGTAAAATCAAATAACGACTAACCAAATCATCCGATCTCTACCAAATTTGGTAACAACATACCTTCGTATAGGATGCGTCTTGTGACCAAACTACAAGGTCGTCCGCCATACCATTTCAGGATGGCGGCCGTGCGAATTATGCAAACTTTATAATCCATATCATGGGACCCACCAGTTCCGATTATCGAGCCGAGAATCGTTTTAACTGTTCTAAAGGAAGAGGCACGTTCGAAATTAAAAGTTTATTTTGTAATACTATAGTGCAGACGTGATTTTAAAAAGCTGAACTGATTCAGTAATAAGACAAGATGGCAGCGGATATCTTGTGCCTGACTTATATTTCACTAATTTGAGTATTGAATGCAATATAGCGTACTGATAAAAAATAAATAAACTTTGTATGAAATGCTTTATATATAAATAATATACTCCAGTGATGAAATCGTTTAGTATAAATCATTATTTGCTAACAAGTTCTATGTAAGTCATTTTAAATACAAAGATATTCGTTGACACAATTAGCTCAGTGGTAGAGCGATAGCCTGTCGCTCAGATGCCTATGGTTCAAACCCGATCAGAGCTAGGTTTTTTGCTTGAAATGTTATATGTTTATTGTTTTGTAATGACTCAGATGTTTTAAAATTAAGCGTTATATTGTGCAAATTATGGTGTAAAATATATATTTAATTAAAACATAATTCGCCAGCAGATTTACTCGAGACATCTAGCTGCCAAAAAGGTAACTTCCAGATTTTATTGAAAAGTTTCTTCTTCTGGCCGCTAGAATGCACTCGCTCTGTTAGGATTATATTGTTCGATATTTCACCACTAGATGTCCCGACTAGTCTACGTGGGGATCCATTGATTACTATACCATTATCATTCTATGCGCATCGAATTTGAAGAATGACAAGTTGATACTACGATACATTTTAACTTTTTATTTTAAAGGGTTTGTAACAGCCTATTTTGCGTTACTTGAAAATGTTATTAAGCGTTATATTGTGCACATTATGGTGTAAAATATATATTTAATTAAAACATAATTCGCCAGCAGATTTACTCGAGACATCTAGCTGCCAAAAAGGTAACTTCCAGATTTTATTGAAAAGTTTCTTATTCTGGCCGCTAGAATGCACTCGCTCTGTTAGGATTATATTATCGAAAATATCCACATAGTTTGTATACACACGTCTCTGTAGGGTCATGGAAAGATTTGTTAATTCAATTAGGGTTGTGAAAGCCATGCACAACCAGACGTGTAAAGACATGCCTCAACTCAAAGTTGGATGTTGCCCACGGCAGGTCGTAATAATAATAATAATAATGTTATTGGTTTTACATCCCTTTTAACTACTGCTGCTTTTAGAGACACCGGGGTGCCGGAATTTTGGCCCGAAGGGGATCTTAAACGTGCCAGTAAATGTACTGACACGGCTCCCTCGCATTTGTGCACCCTCAAATGCCAGCTGACTGCGCCAGGATACGAACCTGCAACCTAGGGCCCAGCAAGCGAGAACGTTACCGCTGAGCCACGCCGCCAGTCCGGTCGATTATGTCTCCAGATCCATAACATTCTTGATATACTTCTTATCTTTCTTTCTTTCTTTCTTCAATGATGGTAGCAGTTTTTATCTAGGTCGTGGCGTTTGGTAGAGGTAAATCGTTTCTAAGGTCTTCAACAAAGAATAGTTCTATTATACTCTTTGATAATAACAACGAGTTATAACTATACTCATACATTTAGGAGAAAGTAGGCTATATGTTCTTTACTGAACATCTTGTTTATTTTAATGTAATTCTTCTAAAAATATCCATAATTAAGTTATTTTTCATTTTATGGAATTTATTGGACTATTTTATATTTTATGCTCGTTTTCTTATATTTTTAAGGGTATTGATGCATTTTTAGCCTACTTTTCACATTTTGCAAAAATGATGAAAAAGTAGACTTATGAGATCGATCCGGGAAAATGTGTGTGTGTCTGTCTGTCTGTCTGTCCTTCTGTCTGTCTGTCTGGCTGTGTGTGTGTCCCCCCCCCCCTATCAACTCCTAAACGGCTGCAGCAATCAAAACCAAATTTAGTATGAGTAAAGATGTGCACCGGAATAGCTCACGTCCATATTTGAAAATGATGTCAGTGCTACCAACTGCTGAAAAAACGCACTAGAAATTTGAGCTCCATGTTGGATATCTTGCAAGGTATGCATGGGAGCTATTCCAAAATTAGCACACATGTAGATAATACTATTTCAGTTTAATTTCCAGGAGGCCAACCATGACAGTGTTGCCAAAATAATATTAAGCCTTCTGATAGATCCAATGTTTAAATGCATATAACTTCTACACTATCAATTGGATTTCAACCAAATTTTGTATGTAATATCTGTACATAAACAGATATGACTGAGCGTATTCTTAAGAGCCATCAAGGCTGCCAACTGTTAATAATTGCTCTCTCTATTTTTTTAAATCCAAATACCAATATATCAGAAAGTATGCAAGCCAACAGCTTTAAACAATGGAGTAACTTATATACGTCAGTTCTACCAACCTGATTATAAGCCTGCTGATAGTACCAATTTTTAAATACATGTAACTTCTATACTATCAGTTGGATGTCAACCAAATTTCGTATGTGATATGTGTACCATAACAGATATGACTATAAGTATTGTTAAGAGCAATCAGGGCTGCCAACTGTTAATAAATGCTGTCTATATTATTTTTACCCTAATATCAATATATCAGAAAGTATGCAAGCCAACAGCTCTATACTTTGCACATGTATAGCACCTGACATTCTAGATTAATTTGGAGTAATTAATACAAGGCAGTGCTGCCAACATGATTCTATGCCTGCTGATATGTCCAATTTTAAAATACATGTAACTTCTATACTAACAAATGGATTTCATCCAAAATTGGCACAACAAGATATCATAATAATTCAGATTATTTCTGACCAGCACACGCATGGTATTGTTGGCAACATGCTTTTACGCGTGCTGATAGATCCAGTGTCTAACTGCATGTAACGTCCATTGGACTTCAACCAAATTTTGTATTCTGTACCTTAAGAGGTGGAACTAAGAATATATTCAGTCACCAGGGCTGCCAACTGTAGTGCTCTATTAGGCTACATTATACTAGGTATATTTTGAACTAATTAGATATTTCGATATTACCAACTTAATTTCGTCATTACTCTAGATAGGTTCATATACTGTAGAATAATCATTGGCATGAAAAGTAGGCTGTATAGTTCTTCACGGAACTTCTTGTTGCGTTTGGTATTGGATATTATTGGAACTTAAGGTGAGGATGAATACGGACACATGAGGATAGGTCTATTCACAACTCATTGTTGGTCTGAAGACTAAAGTAATTTTGTTCAGTTCTTACTTCCTGGAAATATCCACGTTCCTGGAGAAACACGTGCACTTGTAAATAATCCTGGAGCGATGTTGAAAGCAAGGGTAGCAGGACAGACTACAGTAGGCCCTGTATTGCCAGTAGCCTACCTCAGCGCAAAGTGCTGTGAATGAGAGTGTGTGTTATTTCCAGTGTATTATAAAATGCTGAAGTTAAAGCCATCTGGGCTGTTCATTTCAAACAAATAATTTTGGAATTCATCGAGGATTTTATTTCTACCGATGGTGAAGTTCTTATTCTTCTGCAAAATATGTGAAGTGAAAGTTTATGTTGGCATTTCTTTGTGTGTTGACATTATGTCAGCAACATAAAAGCCTATATTAACTCGGTGAATGAATTTATGATGATTGAAAAATTTCATATAATGCGTAAACGTTAACCATTTTGAAAATTGTAACATTTTTTTATCCGTATTGACTGATTGTAATAATAAATATTGAAATCCGCTTTATGAATACTGTGAAAATGATTAGACTATTAATGAATTATTAAACGTGCATGATTCGGCATGGCATTGATACCTTCTTCAGCGTATTTGAATGATATTAGAATCTTAAACTAGGTTAACAAAGCCAAAATAGAAATGGGTATCATCGCAAAAAAATTGAATTTAAATTTAAATAAAATGAAAGGCTTACAAATGGATTAAGTGTCATGTATTAGTAAAAATGATGTTATGAATACTGTATATGTAACGAGCCTATAATGGCAATAATTAAGACACGAGTATGTTTATAAAACGAGCGTATGCGAGTTTTATAATTTCCATACGAGTGTCTTAATTACCATTATAGGCGAGTTGCATACGACTGTTCATGTTCGACGATAATTATTATAACTATTTTATGTTCGAATATAAATATTCATAAATATCTGTCGAGATTTCGCCAGTTTTATGTACTGAACAGAGCGCATGAGACGTAGAGAATGCCTTGTATTAGACCATGGCCTCCTCGATTACCCTACTATGACACTAGGCCAGGCAGTGAAATTTAAATTAGAAGGCCGTGGAACTCAGCGCATCTAATTTTCTAATTGGTCAAACAACTGTTTCTTGAGTTCTGATTGGTGGGAGAAATTGTTTCATAATGCAAAATAGTGTTATAATGAGCCTCATTATAGTACAGTTTTCTGACATATGATAGTCAGGGTCGAACATAAATCTACCTTATTAAACTGCCTTCGTCACACTCACTTAAGTTGGTTCAATACTGTATTGACAGAAGACTAAATGAGTGTGACGGAGGCAGTTTAATAAGGTATAGTTTTTTATATTCATAACATTATTTTTACTATCATCTTCTTTCTAATGCAGGGCATTTAAACTATTTGCAAGCTTTCCATTTTATTTTAATTCAAGCAATTTTTGGAATGATAACATAACCCCTGGCACTACAGCCCGTGAAGGGCCTAAGCTAACCAAGCGACCGCTGCCAAGCCATTTGGCCTGTGGATATTAGGGTGACGCGTGATTAGCGCCAAGGGTCCCCTCGGCCGTTAATCTTGGTTTTCGTGATCGGGGCGCTGCCTCACTGTCAGGCAGCTACTCAATTGTCCTCTCGAGGCTGAGTGCACCCCGTTCCAGCCCTCACGTCAGTTTCTAAAATCTCTGACAGAGCCGGGAATCGAACCCGGGGCCTCCAGGTGAGAGGCAGGCACGCTACCCCTAACACCACTGGGCCGGCTTTTGGAATGATATCCATTTCTACTTTGGCTTTGTTAACCTAGTTTAAGATTTTAATACCATTTAAAATACGCTGAAGAAAGTATCAATGACACACCGAAACATGTACGTTTAATCATTCATTACGGGCAGATGACCTCGTAGTTCCGCCCCTTGAAACCTCAATGACTAACTAACTAATCCTTCATTAAACATCATTGTCACAGTATTGATAAGGCGGATTTAAATATTTCTTATTGAAAAATTTCATTCAAACTTATAGGTCTTTTTTTTAATCATTTTAGGTCATTAAAATCCGTGCCCTGATTATTAGTTTTAATGTCATTATTATTATTATTAACTACTCCATGGTCGTACAAGTGGCTAAATACTGCTGTATGGAAAGCTTGACAGTCCGTAGACACGGGATAGCTGATAGGCTACTCTGTCTTCTGTTTCCGATATTCCTATCAACAAGCTGGCATTTATTCAATTCCCGAAAGAGAGGTTCAACGAAGTACGAGGTGATTTTATTATTACATTTAGGCGTCGCTGTTTTAATTTTTATCGCAATCCATTCAGTAGATGGAGTTGCGAAGAGTGACATGTTCAAGTGGCAACCACGTGATTTAAAGCGAGCCGACAGCACGTTCCATATGCATGGCCGGCTGAATGGCGTGCTAACAAGCGGGGTAATTGACAGCAAGGCCTCCTGACAGCCTATTAGTCTCGCCAGTGTCCGCCTGGGGCGCCTGCATCGCCGATAACAGCCCCTGGCCCACATGCAGTTATATCATAATAATGTTTATAGGGCCGAAGAGATCTCCTTTATTTATTAACGCCTTAAATATGCACCCAGTGTCGTAACGCAGCAGGAGGCGTGTCAATTCGGCAACAGCAGTGCTGGTAACTTCCGGTCATAGTATTCCTCACAATGAATGAACTTTTTTAGTCGCATCGAAGACTGATTACACTTTTGTAACAAGTCATTTCCAAATTTTATCTAGTTTTGTGGTATTGGGTTAAAAAGCAATAAATTGTGTTGTAAAAAATACAACACAAAAGTGCATTGTGTTGGAATAAACTATGTTGTAAAATGAAATTTTATTTCATAGAAATGATCTGCAAAAACCATTAACAGAAGCGTAAAATAACAAGTTCTGAAACAGAAATCATTCAAACTTATTGTGAAGCTTGTGAAAATATATTTTGAAAGAGCAAAATACTTTGCAATGCTACATAAGAATCGGCAATCAGTGAAATCGAACTCAACCCCGTCGCTCGCTGCGAGCAGATTTCAAGCTGATTGCGGGTGGGTAGGCAACCCATTTTACCGTTCAGTGTTGAATCGGAACACGCTGTACTGTACATCAAATTGGCAGGTGAAAAGCTAAAGGAAGTAAGAGACTTCCGTAACTTAGGAATCAAAATAACCTGTGAGGGACGAAGCAAAGAGAATATAAAAAGTAGGTTGGCTCAGGCAAGGAAAGCATTTCTACAGAAAAGAAATCTGTTGACATCGAATAGGTAGATTTAGGTATTAGGAAGTCATTTTTGAAAGCCTTTGTCTGGAGCGTGGCACTCTATGGAAGTAAATCTTGGGACTATTGGAGCAGCCGAAAAGAGGAGAATTGAAGCATTTGAAATTTGGTGTTACTGGAGAATGATGAAGATCAGATGGGTAGATAGGGTTACAAAGGAAGAGGTATTAAGACGAGTGGGAGAGGAGAGATGTTTCTGGCGACTGCTAATGAAGAGAAGAGATAGGTTGGTAGGACACATACTAAGACACCCAGGAATAACAAGCTTAGTTATGGAAGGAAGGGTCGAGGACAAAAATTGTAGGGGTAGACCAAGGTTAGAAACAGATTGCCTGGGATGTAGAATATTGTAGCAATGTAGAGATGAAATAATTAGCTCAGGACAGGGAGGCATCAAACCAGTCAAAAGACTGAAGACTCAAACAACAACAACAATATCAACAACAACAACAGCAAGGTCTTTCTCGGTGAGTTTGTACTGGGCTGTTTTTCGAAGACAATGTGAAGTTTTGAACCTTTTGTTCAGTGTTGCCTGGACAATTTGCATTTTAATTCGGTCAGAAAGTTGCAGAATCCACAACATACACCACTTTGAAAAGTCATTCCAGCCTCAGATCTTTCACATTCTCAAATTAAAGCAAGCCTAGTTACAAATTCCGTTGACAGAAAACGTTTCCGCACACGAGGCAAACTGGATGACGCACTCACTGCAGGTCAATCAGGGGGAATTTAGCTACGAGTGAACACCTGTACAAAGACAGTGCTGTGAACAAGACAATTCTAACAGGTAAGTAATCATAATCATTGCACAAATCATTGTGCAGGATCTAATTTACCTTATTGCTTTGTATGGCTTAACTAATTACAAGTGCATTTATTCATGTGTAGACGCAAACATACAGTATAGTAGAATAGTGTAGTATAGGGATACTTTTTTTAATGACAAGATTCACTGCGAATCATACATACTAACATTAACAAGACAAGTTATACAAAGTACAAAAAAAAAAACACAATTCTAAATTTTCTATATAAATCTAAACTTATACTCTCGAGTTCATGGTCTGATGATGACTCTCGACGGTCAAAATGCGTATTCCTAAATTGTCCTTATTTATATATTTTTTCAGTACTTGCTTTTTATATATACTGTATACTTGGGGGTTTTAGTCATACTTTTGCTTCAACCCACTCACTCACCTCGGCGGTCAAGGCTGGACTGGATAGATGAGTGTACGGAGTACAGTGGTTTAAATCCAGACGCTGACTGAAACTATCCTGAGTGTGGTTTCCCCCGGAGTTTTTAACACTCCAAGTTCCCTATTTCAAATAATCCTGGGGCACCTATTATAGTCCTAGATTCAAATGCAGTTACACACACCTCTGGAATAACTCATGTCACCAGATAAATTCGATACTCTTAAAAGTATGCGTAATTAATCTTTCTGGCTTAATTAGTATTCTATTCAGGAGTGCCCTGTCACGAGTGCACGAGTGAAGTTGAACTTGCTCGCGGCTGCACTGCGGAAAACTTCCAGACAGATAAGTAACCTGTACAATCAAAATTGACCATTTATAACCATATAGTCACCCCAAACAGGCAAATTTCCGGAGTTCTATCACCATTTTAGCATTTTACCAAACGGCATGTAGATCACAACAGCATATACCAACAAGTTGCAATACCAATACTGCAACTAAATAAGTGTACGTATTGTAAATATTTTCACCCGTATTTTCAAACATAGATTTTATAGCCTAAGTGTAGGCCTAATGGATCTGATGATGATCGCTTGACGATCGAAACTGGTCATCCTATGAATATCTATGACCTTAGTCATTATTCCAAATTTTCCCGTATTGACAAATACACAAATATCCACTTTTCAATACAAAATTTTTTATTTTTATTTTTTATATTTTTATATATCACTCGATGTCAATACACACTTTGAGACATGTTTCGGCTCTGTGAGCCTTTTCAGTCAAACACACTAAAAATTCTCCTGAAACAGTCTAATGTTTGGTCTCTCAATAAAAATTTGTTAAAATTTTACATCGTCATGATGATTAAAACAAATGAATATAAAATGCTTAAAGAATTTAACTATGTACAAAAATTCGAATCGTGGGCCCATCGTTTGAAAATTGATCAACGACGATGGGCCCACGATTCGAATTGTTGTACATAGTTAAATTCTTTAAGCATTTTATATTCATGTGCTTTAATCATCATGACGATGTAAACATTTTAAGAAATTTTTATTGAGAGACCAAACATTAGACTGTTTCAGGAGAATTTTTACTGTGTTTGACTGAATAAGGCTCACAGAGCCGAAATATGTCTCGAAGTGTATGTTGCCATCGAGTGATATAAAAAAATGAAAAGTGGATATTTGTGTAACATGGTCATCCTATTGTATTTATTAATCTCAGGTAATTTTTTAAGGATTAGGGTATAACCCAACTAGTTTGGGTACATTCTTGTTGACCGACTGAAAAGCACACAACTTATATTTTATGTTTCATTATTTATTTTTAAAGGCCATAATGGAAACAGTGGATTTATTTATTATTACAGTTGAACCTCCATATCTCGAATCATTAGTGGAAGTAAACTAAATTCCACTTATCAAAATTCGAGTTATTGAAAGACGTAGCAAAAATGTTAAATTTATGATATACTGTTCACAAAATACTGTATAAAGGCCTACAACATATAGTTGTCTATATTTATGTAATAACACGTAGTTCCGTGAAAAACTAAATATGCTATTTTCATATTTTTACTGGTCTTACTAAGGACACGAGAAATGAAAACGAGATTTAAAAAACTGCACAGCTGCCATTTCTTAAAATAACATTCCATTAAATTAGACGTCAGTATATTAAGGCCTGTGTGTAGCCTGGATATACCATGCCAAGTTTCACAGCGCTTGGATGAAAAATTGCGAGAAAAATCCATTTAGATATTTGAATTTTGCGTCACCTCCATATTGGTTTTGTGCTCACCAGGTTATTGAATGGTCCATAGATGAACGTACGTTAATAGCCTCTATCAAGATACAAAATTTCAGTTTCATCGCTGTAATAGATTCGTACATATTGAGAACCATCTAAACATTTCGGCTGGTCACCATGTTGAATTGTTATACTGTATATGTAGGCCATAGTGTTATGTACCATTAGATGAAGGTTATTGCGTAGGTTCATTATTCAAACTTTCACTTCGATCACATGATTAGGACACAAGAAATAAAAACCTAATTTTAAAATTTCGCACTGCCGCCATTTTGAGGTTATGTAAACAATTGAACTAAATTATATGTCAGTGCATTACAATGTGTATAAAAATTTACTGTACCAACACTGTGCTCGGATAGTTGAATCGCAAGAAAAGTCTATTTAAATGTTTGGCTCCATGTTCATTTTTTACTGAACATTTTTATGAAAGTTCCTTAAATGAACTTCTAGTAGTACTCTATATCACCGTACAAAATGTCAGGGTGATATCTGTTACTGTTGTGGAGATACAGAATGCCAGTGAAATATTTCGCGCGGCCACCATGTTGGATTGGTGAAACGTATTAAAATTTGAAAGACACGGTAGGTTCGACGAGGAAGTAGTATGCACCTTCCAAGTTTCATTGAAATCGTTTGTGCCATTTAGATTTTAATACGGGGGGGGGGGACACACAAACACACATACGTGCACATACGCACACACACACGCGGACAAAAGTTGTTCTCATTAGCCTATTTTTTCATAATTGAAAATAGGCTAAAAATGGATGTTTTTAATGAAGACAGTTTTATTACATTATCTGAAAAAGTCAAATTTAACAATGCAAATTGGACAAAAAAAGGGCCTTGATCAACTCTTTCAGACTGGCTGCGTGGCTCTCCGGTAATGTTCTCGCCAGCTGATCCCAAGATAGCGGGATTAAATTCCGGCACAGTCAGTTGACATTTGAGGGGGCTTAAATGTGAGAGAGCCTTGTCAGTAGGTTTACTGGCACGTTAAAGATCCCCTTCGGAGCAAAATTCCGGCACACCGTCGTCTCTAAAAGCCGCAGTAGTAAAAAGGGACGTAAACTAATTACATTGTTATTATTATTACATTACATTACATTACATTACATTATGTGAACCGGCCAACTAAGGACCACGCAAATATAATTTCATTTCCTTCTCATAGTTCTTTCTTCCTTTCTCTTCCTCCACACTTCCTTCATTCTTTCAGAGTGTTGTGCCTTTCCCTCTGCTGTCCATCTTCCTCCCCTGCGTTCTCAGTTTTCTCCCACAAGAAACATTATGTTCGAAAGTTATTATTATTATTATTATTATTATTATTATTATTATTATTTTCAGCTCTTTCATGACTTGAAGAAATCTGTCATCAATTACTACTTCATTTTTTGTGCACGAGCTTCCACCACACAGTTCTCAACCACGTTCAGTGATATATGAAGCAAGTTACATTGTAAATGAAAGTGCCAAGGATATAATTTAAGCTTCGAGATATCGACAAATTCGAGTTACATAAATTCGAATTATTTTTTATATATCAAGTTAAAGCCCAAATTCGTTACAGATCTGTTATAAACTATTTTTATAATATATTTCATAGAAAGCACAAGTAAAATATTATTACAAACTTTGCTCTTAATTACATTAGTTTCTTAAAAAATCATTGCTGAAGACGGCCATAATATGGTCGAAACTGGTGCATTTCAGTACAGTACGATAACGATCGTGTGGCTTCCGGAGAGGCCGAGTGCATGTCTTCCTATTTGACTCCCGTGGGCGACCTGCGCGTCGTAATGAGGATGAAGTGATGATGAAGACGGCACATACAACCAGTCCCCGAGCCACGGGAATTAACCCCAGGAGATTAAAACCGCTGATGGCTCGGCCGGGAATCAAACCCGGGGCACTTTGGAGCCAAAGCCTAGCGCGCTAACCATTTAGCCACAGAGCCGGACTTCGGTACACTAATTAATGTATATTAATCCAATTTTATTGACTAAGGTGTAATACATTTATTAAACACCCATTATATTTTCATTTAGATTAAAGGTCATTAAGAAAGCTCCTACATATGATTAAGTTCATAAATGTATCTTTGGTCATGATTCTGTATATTTATGGATGATTTTGACTTTTATTTACAGTATGTATTCAATCCATTATGAAAATGCATCCTGGATACGTGGCTGTTTTCAGCTATTATGTCACCTTTTGTGCATTGAGTACAATCCATATAGATGCAAGGTTCACATTTAAAACATCATATGGCTTGTACTGAACGTCCTACACGACCTACTAGCCGAAGGCCACTTTTGTCAAAATATTTTATGTTCCAAGTTTTATAGGGATTGGTCATTCGATCTTCAGCGAGTCATCAGCGCCCCACATGTTACGGGTTTCGAGGCAACTGAACCGTACTATTTTTGAACTGGTTCGTTGTCGACGAAACCTGCACAATGTGGGGACAATCATCACGACTCTTCAATGCTTCGTATGAAACATCCCTCAGTTCTCCGACGTCAATAGATGAGCCGAAGTGAAACTACGTCTGGAAGATAATTTATCTGTCGTCTAATCACCAGAAAACTCTCTCAGCCTCCCACAGGAAAATAGAGATGAGAGATTCACAGATCAGAGTGGGATGAACATTGCTTCCCACGCAGTGTTGCCAACTATAGGTCTAGTGAAATGTCACTAGGTCTAGCAAACTTTATATATATTTTAGGGATAAAAGCTAGTAATTCAGTATTGTTTTAAATCTCTTGAGTGACAGAACTACTTTTAGTCTACTTTTCACATTTTGCAAAAATTAGGAAATGAGATTGAGCAGGGCAAATGTGCGTGTGTCTGTTTGTCCTTCTGTCTGTCTGTCTGTCTGTCTGTGTGTGTGTCCCCTATAAACTCCTAAACGGCTGCAGCTATCAAAACCAAATTTGGTATGAATAAAGATCTATACCTGAATATCGTACGTCCATTTTTGAAAATTACATCAGTGGTACCAACTGCTGAAAAAACACAATTGAAATTTGAGCTCTATGTTGGATATCTCAGAAGTTATACATGTGAGCTGTTCCAAAATTAGCGGACACAGAGATAATGACATACTAGATTAATTTTCAGGAGACCATATATAACAGTGTTGCCAACATAATTCTAAGCCTGCTGATAGGTCCAACATTTAAATACATGTTACTTCTGTACTATCAATTGGATTTCAACCAAATTTCTCATGTGCTTTGCGTACTAACAGATATGATTATGCATATTCTTGAGAGCCAGCATGGCTGCCAACTGTCAATAAATGCTCTCCCTATTATTTATTCTAATGCAAGCCAACATATCTAATCTCTGCACACGTATAGGCCTAGTACCTGACATTCTTGATTAATTTGGAGTAATTGATATATATCGATGCTGCCAACATGATTCTAAGCCTGCTGATAGGTTCAAATTTAAATGCATGTAACTTCTATACTAACAAATCGATTTCAACCAAATTTCGTATGTGCTTTGTATACCATAACAGATATGACTACACGTATTCTTAAGAGCCATCAAGGTTGCCAACTGTTAATAAGTGCTCTCTCTAATTTTTTAAAATAATAATTCCAATATATTAGAAAGTATGCAAGCCAACAGCTCTAAATTTTGCACACGCATAGTACCTGACATTCTTGATTAATTGGGAATAACTGATAAATGTCAGTGCTGCCAACATGATTCTAAGCCTGCTGATTGGTCCGATCTTAAAATACTTGTAACTTCTATATTAACTAATGGATTTTATCCAAAATTGGTACCGTAATAATATTTCAGATTAATTCTAAGCAACACATAGCCTACATGACACTGTTGCCAACATAATTATACGGCGCGCTGATAGATCCAATGTGCCATTTCATTTCTGACATATAGATTATTCCTTGGCATGAATCTTACATTTTAAGAAAAGTAGGCTCTTTAGTTCGTCACGGAACTACTTGTTCTTAATTGATACAAGTTATATGGCTATTTATCGTAGAAATACCAATTGGCAGTAAACGATCCTCTATAATCGATACATTATTGGCGAGTACTAGTTTCGGCCAAATTGTGTCCGTCAGCATATATAATTAATAAGTATATCTAAAGCATAGATAAGCTCAATCTAGTTCTTATATCTAGACAGCTCACATTGGTCCAAAAAATCACCACATGTCAGATAATAGTATGGTTGCTCTTTCCAAACCATTATTAAACATTAACAAGGATGCAAAATAGACAGATTAGTTCCTTACGGGACTGCTTGTCCCTGAAATTAGAGCAACATTCACCTGTGTGCAATTTAGTTAGTTATTTATTGTTGTTTTAAAGTGCGTAACTACGAGGTCATCTTGCTCTTGTGAGTAATATGATCAACTCTGGCAGGCTTGCTGAATCTCTCGCTTAGTGTACCTTATTCCCGTGAAATATGATCCTTGTCTGGAACACTGTTCAGAGTTAATTCACGCTACCATCATCATGATACCTGGAACCTGATCTGAAAGAAGCAGGATTCAATTTCGAACGCATCCATGTCTGCTGTATATCATAGCATGCAAGGTGGGTGCGATATACTGAACAAACCTTTCTACATATTCTGTATGTAACATAATTTACACAGTAAACACGAGAATACAATCGTTATATTTGGTTGGTTGGTTGGATAATTGGTTTGTTGGTTGGTTAATTGGTAGGTTGTTTGGTTAAATGTATTTTTTGTTAATTGGTTGGTTGGTTGGTTAGTTAACCCTAGGATGATCGGTTTGGGCCTGTGAGACGCAGCAGTTTGATATTTTGCTCTTACGGAGCCGGTCGTCTCTGTACCTTCCTAAAACAGTGACTGGAGCGCATTGCAGTTCTAATCAAGGAGCTTTATCAGTCTTTATCAGAGTCTTTGTCTGTAATTTGGACAAAGTAGCATTGAGTCTCTCAGGCCCGACCCAAGCGTTCACGTGCATTTCTGTACAACACGCTCACAAATTTATAAGGTTCAAAGGTTTTGCGGTGTTCGTATATTGCATGAAATATATAAATTGTGTTTGCATTAAGTTTTAAACATGGCAGCACCACGCGGAAGAAAATGCTATAGACAGTTTCCACATCGCATGTCAGTATGTTTCAATCTAACCCACAGCTTGCAGTATACATTTTGCAAAAGTACTGTTTCTTGCTGTCTTTGCACTTATGGCACCTGCTAGGCTCTGGGTCTTCTTGTCATTCACTAATTGCTGCCAAAAACGAATCTCTCGAGTTATAATTAGAGGGAATTCATCGGATGTTATTTGCATGGTAAATTTTGCTCAGCAAATAAGAAACTGTGTATTGATGCTTGAAAAATGGTTTAATGGAATTCATATATTTAGTACATTTCCTTTTCCCATTCTTTTAATACCCACAGCGTTTTGAAGGCTTCATTTACAATACATAGCAAAACATTACAACAAGCAGTGCCTACTTCGGCAAAGTTCCGAGATATACTACACATAAAGCAAGTATTTTGGCTTTAATGCACCCATCCTGTACTGCCTGACTGGTGATCCATACATATTAAAAGTCGCCAATCAACTCAATTTGATAATAATTCCACATCTTCGTTTGAGGAACCATATTTTCAAAACAAAATAGTGTGTCAGCGTGCCTTTAGCATCCTATAGAAGGATGAGACCATAAAATGTCTACGATGAAGATTTATGACCCATTCCGAAAAACCATAACAATTACTACAGAATGATAAATATATTAAGGCCATGTGGAATATATAGTGTATGTATTCAGAAATTATTCACTCAAATAATACGGGAATAAGCCAAAAATCTAATGTTTTGGTATTAGTAGACATCGAACATAAATGCCTCAATTTCCCCTCTTCAAGCTTAGCACATTCGCCAGATTAGATCGCAACTCCGCTGTAACAACATAGATGCACCAACTTCTAAACATTTCATAATCAACATACAGTAGATTAACATTTAAGTAAATTTTAAACAAAATTTATGAGAATATCAATTTATTTGATTAATACCATGTTATACAGTAAACCATCTTGTGCTGAAGAAGGACTCATTGTAATCTGAGACATGTACACAATTAGTATTAAACTTTAAAAATGTTTTAAATATTGTAAGATGTTGACCAATTGAAGGGCAATTCTTTTATTAAATGGAAGTGAACGATATCACCACATAGCGGAATTTTCAAGGCAAGTGACGATAATTAAGTTGTTCCGTCAGTTGTTTCGTAATTGCCGGAGTATGTGTGGATCCTCCATTTCAGCACGAAGAGATATGAATCCCTTCAAACTGTTTATATCCAGTTATTATCAAAGAAATGCGTAGTTTATTTTCTGTGTTGTCCATTACCACTATTTCACGAATAATATTGCCTTCAACAAGAGAATCTGAGCATTAATGCGTAAAATAAAGTCAGGGATATTTGTAGAAAAGTCTTTTATAAGAACACTGTGAAAATACAGGATAGCTCTATACACAGGGTTATTCACCTAAGATGTTACTCGCCAATATCTTCTAAAGCGTTAAAGATTTCAATATTCTGTTTTCACTTTTGGAAATGGTGCTAAGGGGCTCATACATTAACTGATACTGTTTTTTCCTATCTTTGTGAATAGCTGAGATATTGGTACCTACTTCGTTTTTCTTAATGGAACTATACTAATTTTTTCATGCATGGTAAATGATTTCACTGAGACATATTCAACGGTGTTATTATTTCCCAAATCGGACGAGTACTTTTTGAGAAATCGAGGGTTTAAAAATTGTGCTAGGCCCCGCCTTCTTTCGGTGACGCGTTGTGTGAGAGCGAATGGCTGGTACATAGCTTGTTGGTGCACTCAAATAGCGTCACAGGTGTAGTCTGTTTCTAAACAAAATGAGTATCCTGTAATCAGAATCGCAGTCGTTATTATCGGAGTTTGGTATTTTGGGAAATGTAAGTAAGTGATGAAAAGAAAGAGAACAAGTTGTTCCGTGAAGAACTATACAGCCTATTTTCATATATCCTACTTATGCTAACTGCCTCTATCAACATACAAAATTGCAGTTTGATTGCTGTAATAGATTCGTAGATATTGAGAACCGACTAAATATTTCGGATGGTCGCCATGTTGGATTTTATATATGTAGGTCCTAGAGTTATGTACTGTTACATGAAGATTATTGTGTACGTGTAGCATTCAAACTTCAATCGCATGATTAGGACACAAGAAGTAACAAGGAGATTTTAAAATTTCGCACAGCTGCCATCTTGTGGTTATGGAAACAATTGAAATAAATTAGATGCCAGTGGATTAACATTCGTATAAGGATTTACTGTACCAAGTTTCTCTGCACTCGGATGATTAAATTGCGAGAAACATCCATGTGAATATATACTGCATACTTCGCATCGCCGCCATGTTGGATTTGTGATCACCAGGTTATTTAAAGTCCTATAGGTGAACTTAAGTTCATGGGCCCTATGAACAACAAAAAAATCAGATTGATTGCTATAATAGATTCGTAGATATTCAGAGCCGTCTAAATATTTCGGATGGTCGCCATGTTGGATTGTTAAATGTTTAGGCCACAGAGTCATGTACCATTAAAGGAAAATTATTGCGTAGGTTCATTATTCAAACTTTCACTTCGATCGCATGAATACGACACAAGAAATAAAAACTTACTTATAAAATTCGCACAGCCGCCATTTTGAGGTTATGTAAACAATTGAACTAAATTTGATACCAGTGCATTACAATGTGTATGAACATTTCTTGTACCAGATTTCATTGCATTTGGAACATTAAATCGCGAGATAGGTCTATTTAAAATTTTCTAATTCGCTTGGCCGCCATGTTCGTTTTGTAGTTAACCGGTCTTGAAAATCTTATAGACGAAATTCCAGTAGTGCCCTTTATCTCCGTACAAAATTTCAGGGTGATATAGCTAATAGTTTCAGAGATATAGAATGCCAGTGAAATAGCTTGCACGGCCACCATCTTGTGGTTATGTAAACAATTGAACGAAGTTAGATGTCGGTGCATTACAATGTGTATAAACATATACCGTACCAAGTTTTATTGCGTTTGGTTGGTTTAATCGCGAGAAACGTCTATTTAAAAGTCGCAAATTCGCGTGGCCGCCATGTTGGTTTTGTAGTTACCAGTTTTTCAAAAGTCACGTAGGTGAACTTCTAGTAGTTCCCGTTTATCACCGTAATAAATTCCAGGGTGATATCGGGAATAGTTTCGGAGATATTGAATGCTGGTGAAATATTTCGCACAGCCGCCATGTTGGATTGGTGAGACGTAACAAAATTTGAAGGGCACGGTCGAGGTCGCCCGAAATAGTGCTATGAACTGACCGAGTTTCATTGAAATCGCTCATGCCGTTTAGAATTTATTAGGGGGGGGGGGGGAGACACACACACACCTCACACACACACACACACACACACACACACACACACACACACACGGACAAAAGTGATCTCATAAGCCTATTTTTTCAAAATTGAAAATAGGCTAAAATGAAGTTTGATTATTTGTTGTCTAATAAATTCTTCCGTCACTTGATGTTTGGAATAATGGGACGATTTAACAGATAGTGGCATAACATGTAGAATAAATAGGGTTATTCACCTAAGATGTTACACGGAAATAACGTCTAAACCATTAAAGATATCGGTATTCTGATTTCATATGCTTAAATGATACTCAGGGGATGGAAAATAATGTGCTACGGTATTTGTTCTAATGGGGGTAAGTAATAACCGAGATATTGATACTATCTCCATATTTTGAATGGAACGGCACGAATTCATACGGCTGGTCTAAAAGTTCAACTGCGTACAAGTTTAAGTAGGGTGTGTAAGTATTTTCAAAATCGGACAGTTACTTTTTGAGATATCAATAACAAGAACATACGCTGTTCTGCATGCCGCATCAGACAGCGTGCATTCGGGCAAACAGGTTCGTGGGTGTGATTCCAGCCGCAGAACGGATACCAGGCATGTACTGTAAACTATCGTACACATAATGTGATGTACCGTAACATACCCTGGGTGTGCAACGTTATTGTATGACTGGCGAACTCACCACACACACCCAAGCAAATGGGGCTACCTGACCACGCTATCAAAGCAACGGGAATGAAATACTGTAACAGCAAACTGTGACTCTTCTCCGTACCCCGTCGACTTTCTTAATCACGTGTAGCGGCTTGAATTCTTAGCTGTCGCTGAGGTGGTCCGAGTTCAATTCCCGGCACTGATAAGCAATTTAATTCTGGTCGGAGGGCTGGAACGGGGTACACTCCACCTCGTTAGGGAAACTGAGAAGAGGTGGGTTCGATACCCATCTCAGCTATCCTGGAAGTTATTTTTGTCGTGCGGCCTCCTGAGAGGCCGAGTGCAGGTCTTTCTAGTCGACGCCCGTGGGCGACCTGCGCGTCGGGTTGAGAGATGGAATGGATGAAGATGAATTAATTTGGGCAAGGATGTGGAAGGAAGCGGCCTTGGCCTATCAGAAGGTACCGTCTCAGCATTTGCCTGGTGTTGAAAATGGGGAAACCACGGAAAACCATTTCGAGGACGGCCGACGGTGGGGCTCGAACCCATGCGTCTACCGAGTCAGCAGAGAGCTTGGCCCCATAACCTAACGCTGCGCTTTAGCCAGCGTAGCCACTGCTGTCGGTATCCTGGAAGTGTTCCGTGGTTTCCCACTGCTACTCCAGGCAAATGTCGAGAGGGTTCCTTACTGACGACAACGGCCGCCTCCGTACCAATTCCTCACCTAAATTAGGAATACCGTACACCACTACAGACACCACAATAACACAGGTTATCAGACACTTTCTAACATACAGTAAATACAGCACACACACCCCCAAGTCACGTACGTCTGGAGAGGTCGCCTCCGTGGTGTAGTGGTCAGCGTGCTTAGCTGCCACCCCGGAGGTCCGAGGTTCGATTCCCGGCTCTGCCACGATAAAGCGGTCAAGCTGTTGACCTCTCACCAAGGTGGTCTGGGTTTCGAAGTGAAATGCCATGTCCTGTGGTTCGGATTCCATGTAAAAAGGAGGACCCGTGGCTCATAATTACAAGATTCACGGTCACGTAAAACTACAATCTTCCTTCCTTCCATGGTTTGGACGTTATTTCCGTGTAACATCTTAGGTGAATAACCCTATTTATTCTACATGGTATGCCACCATCTGTTAAATCGTCCCATTATTCCAAACATCAAGTGACGGAAGAATTTATTAGACAACAAATAATGAAACTTCATTTTTCTATTTCTTTTCATCTCTTATTTACATTTCCCAAAATACCAAACTCCGACAATAACGACTACGATTTTGATTACAGGATATTCATTTTGTTTTGAAACAGACTACACCTGTGACGCTATTTGAGTGCACCAACAAGCTATGTACCAGCCATTCGCTCTCACACAACGCGTCACCGAAAGAAGGCGGGGCCTAGCACACTTTTTAAACCCTCGATTTCTCAAAAAGTTCTCGTCCGATTCGGGAAATAATAACACCGTTGAATATGTCTCAGTGATATCATTTACCCTGGATGAAAAAATTAGTATAGTTCCATTAAGAAAAACGATGTAGGTTCCATTATCTCAGCTATTCACAAAGATAGGAAAAAATAGTAAAAGTTAATGTACGAGCCCCTTAGCACCATTTCCAAAAGTGAAAACAGAATATTGAAATCTTTAACGGCTTAGAAGATATTGGCGAGTAACATCTTAGGTGAATAACCCTGTATATAAAAATGAAAGTTTGTCTGTTTTTTTCGGAATTTCCACGGAATTTTGCGTTATTAACGTGTTTCAGACTGGTTTATGACGGTTGCGCGCAAAAACATTTTTTTTGTCTGTTTGTTTGTTTGTTTGTTTGTCTGTGTACAATTTTGCACGCGCATCACTCTAGAACTGCTGAGTGGATCAACGTAAAATTTGGTACAGAAGTCCATCAGAGGAACGAAAGTAATCATTGATGTAACTCTTCTCCGTACCTCTCATAAAAGAGGACCTAACCCCTTAAAATGCATGCTGAAATGGGCGTAGAAAAACGTGACAAAGCTCATTTTCAGCGTCTCAATGTGAGAAACAAAATTCGGGAGCACTACGGGCCCCGAAAACCACATTTTAAGGTCCTAAAACCAACAGTTTTTGAGATATACCCAGAAAATTAATTTCATTTATTAAGCTATTAAAAGAATGCAGGCTGGTAACCATGGCAACACGATCTCAGAAGTCCATCTATTTCTGTAAGACGCAATGCCATTCCATTTATTACATTACTATGAACGTTCGCAAACGGCTATACGGTTATCACGGAACCAACTTAAGCTGTAAAATTCATCAATATGTATATAATGCGCTTAAGGGGGTCAAGGGGTGCTAAAGAACTATTATATCCCTATCCCTATATTATTAAATTATTATTATTATTATTATTATTATTATTATTATTATTATTATTATTATTATTATTATTATTATTATTATTATTATTATTATTATTGTATTATGGCGCACAAGGACGAGCAAAACTCATTATCAGCCCCTCAGTGGCTTGGAGGCTACTAAGTTTTAAGGTTCTAAAACCACGTTTCTGAGATATTCCCAGAAAACTAATCTCATTTAATAAACTAATAAAGACCACCTCGTGGCGCAGTGGCTAACATTGTTGGCTGTCACCCCGAGGAACCGGGTTCGATCCCCAGCTCTGCCAAGAATTTAAAAGTCTTGATATGGTCTGGTACGGGGTCTCCCAGCCTCGTGATGCAAAATGGGAACTTGCCGGATGCTATGGTAGGAGGAGGAGTGGAAAGGAACTGGCCAGCCTACCACACGCAAACTCCGGCTCGGGATGCCTGGTTTGTAATCCCTTGACTTAGTCAAGGGCTCTTATTCAGGTTGCCTACGTCCCTGGAGGGGATATGGCACTCTTTTATTTTATAAACTAATAAATAGATGACGAGTACAGAAGAAGACCAAATCAGGGGCTATATAGATATACTGAGAAAATCAGAGATGTGGCCAGGAAGAGACGTCTGGCTTTCTATGGACATGTCTCGTGGATGAACCCAACAAGACTAGCCAACCGGCTTCTCGACTACTGGGGGAAGAGAAAGAGTGTGACACCGTCGCTAACAGTAGTTAACAAGGATATCCAAGAACTGATGATAATGAAAAGTGATATTAGAAGCCGATCACATCTCAGAAAGATACTTAAACAGAAGAGTTTTCAGGACAGACCACCCTGTAAGAAAACCGGCATCATCTGGACAAAAGAGAGGAGAATGCGCGAATATTGGGCAAACATCAAGTCCCTCGCCAAGCTGAAAAGTTGAACGTCGTGGTCCTTAGCTGGCCCATCCGAAAGGAGAAGAAGAAGAAATAGATGAAACTAATGAAGTAATGCAAGCTGGTAACCATGACAACAGTGTCACAAGAGGTGACATCCAACTTTCCATCTATTTCTGTAAGAAGCAATGCCACTCAATTTATTATATTTCTGTTAAAGTTTGCAAATGGCTATAAGGTTATTGTCGAAACAAACATAGACTGTAAAATTCAACAATGCGATTAAGAGGGTCAAGGGGTACCCTAGAATTTTTACACGTGACTTACACGTGCGATATGCGATATGTTGTACAGAAGGTCTATTATATCCTCAAACAACAACATTATTTTCAAAAATTCCTGAATTGGAATAGTGTTTTTTGCAGCTTTTGGGAATTTGGGCCATTGGAGGCTAAAAATCCCGAATTTAATGCACCATGAGCCTTTTTAATTTATTAAAGAGGTCTTCCTGGGGATGGGGACTTTCCAGAACGGTGAGGGCCAGTTTTAATTTGACATATATTGCGTTTCGTCTACGAGGTTTTCAATATTATTTTCACGTCAGGAAGTACACTTTAGGTGAATTTAGTTTGAGAGCACATTTTAAGTAATCATAATTTTGCCGACAAACGGGTTCATCGTAAAGATGATTTTATTTGATACTGTGTGGTTGATATATATTTATGTTTTTGTACGCCTATAATTCATGTTCGGGTGCTTTGAGCATTGTAAAATTAGGTATTGTAACCATGAGTCAATACACCAATCATTTAGAAAACTCTTCAACGTACTTCTCATAGAAGGGTGGGTACAAGGAACAACTTTTCAAAATACATGCTAAAATAGGCGAAAAATAAAAATTCTCCAAGAAGGACGACAAAAGCATATGTTGCGCTTCTCAATGTGTGATATAAAACTAGGGAGTCTATAAAGGGTCTCCGAAATCCACATTTTACGGCCCTTAAATTAACAGTGTCTGCGATATACCCAGAAAACTAACTTCGTTCTGATAAACTTATGAAGGAATGACACGCCCCTAACCATTGGAACAGTATCTCAATTGATAACATCTGGTTATTAATACCGAAGACCGTTCGAAGAGCGGGTACTTCTGCTAGTTATTACATAAGATAGAGCGTTTTCTATCAAGCATTCCGTCTTACATCGTTATAACTTGGAACATGACTTATTTTTCAAGAGCAGCATTGCTCATCTAGGATCAAATTGGGAGACGGAGATGATCATTGTGGACCTGGGTGCAATGGAGATCAAACCAACAAATCTATCAAACCGAGAAGCACATTCTCCTCTGGTGTGTCCCAGTCTCGTTAACCTTGTATATTGCGATGGATCTACCAGGCTGGCTGACAGAGGACAGAGCTTCCTGTACCTCACTCCTCTTGCAGGCCGCATGGCTGTCCTCGCAAACAAAATTCCTGTGAGTCACGCAGGTCATTGATACGCCGAGATGCGCCGAGATTGTTCTGTTTATTAGAAACAGCCGGGCGAAAGCGAGCCTCTGGGCAGTTTGGAACACAGTATCGTCACTCAGTAACTCTGGAGTGGGTTAGAAACTATGAGAGGTACCGTTAGCAGGTATTTAAAGATCAGCGAAGTAGAGTCAAGAGGAGTCAAGAGTGGAGTTCAGTGGAGTGCAGTACAGTTCAGAGAGTCGTGCGCGAGTGCCTGACAGCCGTAAGCAACTGGTGACAGTGTGCGCAGTGCAGTAAGCCAATACGCTTGTGCGACTAGTGTTGTGCGAAGGAGCGTTGTGTGGATGCAAGTGGACAGTGCTGGAGACCCTGGGTTTGACGCGGCGTGTAGGAAGACACGGGGACTACAAAGCGGGACTCTGGAGGGAATTTTACGGCGGAGCATCACCGAGAAGAGAACTGTGAACTTGACAGCCTCCTACGTGAGAATTTCGTAAATAATTGTGTACAGTCGCAATAAAGTTTACAAACGATTGTTAACGCTCGCTACTTGTTGTGTTCTGATTTAGCGATTGAATCCTGATTCCCGTCACAATATTAAATAATCAACTGTAAATGTTCAATGGGACAGGACCAGAGGATAAATAGGAAGTGTTGGACATGATTGTTGGTAAAAAAAAGACTTTAATACCGAGATCTACAGTATATTGGACGGATTATCAGTTCATATAAATGCAATGTGTCATTTCCATCGCGTTTTGTTGGTGCGCGTAAGAAGTACATATATTACTGTCATCTACTTTCTAACCACTTAATCGGTCAACAGCAGAGAATACTTTTTATATGTTAGGAGTTTATCTGGAAAAAAGTATTATAGAGTAACTGCACGTGATTCCATAATCAAATTAATTCGGAAGTTTTTGATTCGCTGCTCAATGCGTGTTAGCCAATATAACTGCAGGTTAATATACACATGAAAGTAGGTATCAAAACAAGATCGGATACCGTTCCTGACACCACCTGATTTCACAGGTGATCATTCCACCGGGTTCCAACCTTGGCCATCCGCGTGATAGCTAATCAGCTTCGACACTGCAACATAACGCACTCTCCACCTTTACACACACACACAAATTCTGAAGTAAGAACGGGATTAGTGAAATAACTTTTCAGTTTTTCGCTTGGTTGCGGAGTCTCTGTAAGAAGTGAATGATTCTTCGCTATGAAGCAAAACCACTAACCATAATGGATAAAGTGTTAAATATACGTATTAACTTCGTATTAATTACATTTCCTAAGGACACCTCTTAATACTATAATAATACTATTATTGTTGTAACATAATTTAACAATAAACTTTGTAACATAGTATTAACCCTTGCGTGCATAAGCCGGACCTCCGAGGCCCGGGGTGTGGTTTATTAATCATTTAAGGTAAAAGTGTTCGGACCTCCAGTGTGAAATTCCCAATATACCTCTGGAGAAAAGCAGTAATGGAACCAATCAACCGTTATTGCTTATAGTTGAGTAACAATGTAGCTTTTTTTGTAATTTACCACACATTTACATGAGCAGGGCCTTTCCGTCTCATGTGTTAAATAATTCAGTTACTTATTCATTTTATGATACATGATGTGTGGATGTTGACAGAAAACTTTGCAAAAACATAGTTTGATAATTTAGTGATGACTTCATGATTGTGAGGACGTCATAGCTTCATGCTGTGCGATGGTGTTTTAATATCACATTTTCGTAGCCTATATATATTCTCACATTTGATTCAATTACCTAATTTTGATGTTAAATTGCCATTTTAGAAGCTAAATGATCGTAGTGAAATATTCACATTTCTTTCGTAACTTATTATTAATATTGACCTCACACCAGTAGTTCCTCTATAGTGCAGGCCCGGCTTATGTGAATCTGTACAAAAGAAGCCTTATGCATTCAAGTGTTAACAGGTCTCCTTGGTAAATTTAATTAATTGATTCTTTGCTGTCTCGCTTACGTCATCGCAGATGTGGTGTGCATTGGTGAGCGATAATAGTGATCAGTAAGGTTCGGATGTTAAGGAGAAGTCATATTTTTTTCCTGGGCTCATTTTACCCGTAATATGAAAAATAAGTTTGAATGACGGGTTCCTGACCACGTTTAAAGCTAGCTGAAGCTTGTAGTTTTATTGTGACCGTTAATCTCAAGATCATGAGCCACGGGACCTCCTTTTTACGTGGAATCCGAACCACAGGACATGGCATTTCACTTCGAAAATCTCACATGCATTGACCGGGAATCGAACCTGGACCGCCTTGGTGAGAGGCATACAGCTAGACCGCTGAGCCACCACGCTCCCCGTAACGTTTAAAGCAATTTGATGTTGTCTGTAAATGCATATTTCGGCCATTTTTATTGTTTTGGTCATATTTGGTCGTATTTGGTCATATTTTAGTGATATAAATGCTCGTTATAATTTCAGCATTTGTGTTAAAATTTGGCGTCGTTAACAAGGTGCGTGTTATCTGCGTCGAGTTTCAAACACAAAATTTCCGAATAGTGTAGCTGATCTATTTTTCTTTCTATTCCCGGAACAGGCAGATAGCAGGTTTAGAACACCTGATTCCAAGAAGGCGCTCCTCTACGGGCGTATTTTAGAACAACTTTCTGGACAAGTTAGATTGCGACACTGTACGCATGAGGTCACGGAACGTGGCTGTAGTGTGCTTCTGTCTTTCAACAGGATGTCACTCCAGTAGATATATTTAGCTCAGAAGTAATTATCCCAAAACTTCAAGTCATATTTCATAGTTTTTAGGTCATATTTTATAGTTTTTAGGTCATATTTAGCTAGTTTTTAGGGCATATTTGCTTGCATATTTTGTACTACTTCAGGTCTTCAACTTCCGAACCCTAGTGATCAGTTGCTGCTTCAGCAAGCGTGTTAAGTCTTCCGACCCTGGACGTATTTAATAAGCACATCAGCGATGTAAGGGCTTCCTCTTAATCTTTATCTTAATCTTTAGGCCTGTTAATAATTTGTAGCATAGTTTTAATTTATTTTTCTACTTAAAATGGAAATGCCATGCCATTTACTCCAGTAGTTTTGACGTCAACTCTAAACAAACAGACTAACGGGATAAAATTAAACAGAGGGTATATTTAGTCAACTCATCCGGGATAAATACAAAGTTAGAACCGAAAATTCAAAATGTACAGATCGAAAGCTTACTTTATTTATATAGATTGACATTGCTCGTGGTATCATAGCTGCTTTGCAGTGATCTTCCCAGCTTGTACCGGTACATGAAATCAGACGCGTCCAAACCGAGGTGCAGAGGTTTTGTGAACCGTGCATCGGGAACCAGCGTTTTGGTTCGGGGCAATTTGGCTAAGCTCGGGTCGACTTGGTTCGGATAGTGTAGCTCGCTGCAGAGCGACGAAGCGTGTATTGATAGACGGCTTGTTTATATCAGTGAAATATACACATCAAAAATGTTTTGCATATACTTAACTCATCGAGCGGTAGTGGTACAAAACTCCCTCCAAAAGTACGCCATTGCACGAATGGAATGGCTTGCAATGTTGCCGGACATGAACTACAGCATATCGAACCAAGCCAGTTTGGTGTTCCTATGTGAAACCCCACACATGACACGACATAAACCTTGAAGAATTGCTGAGTTGTATCGAACATGTCTGGGATATGCTGAAGCGTACTATTGTTCAGCGTCCACGCCCTCCCATAACCCGCCAAGAGATCACGGAGGCCACCGTCGAAGAGTGGGATCGCTTGCCTCAACAACACCTGGACAACTTCATCAGTTGTATTCTACAGCGAGTAAGAGCCCTGCTAGACACTCGTGGTGGCCATATTCCTTATTGAAACGTCACAGCATGGCTAGATTACAACACATATCAGTCCCTGTTTAACAGGCCAAATTTCTTCCTGTTTGTAATTTTCTTTTCACACATGAATGAAATCTGCAGGATATCTGTCAGAATGCCGTCTCTTTTGTAATAACCTCGCCCACAATCCCATATAAGCTCTGCATCATAGCAAACAAGTGTTATGCAAAACTTTTTGTTTTATGTGTGTAGATAAGTGCAAGACAACTACTTAATAATGGAACAACCTGCTTTGAAGAAAGAAAAGACTCCCAAAACTCCATTTAAATCGAAAGTAACGGTAATCGTCTATTGAAAGACATTCAACTGAATACATTTAGAAACATTTGTTGAAATCTTACGGGACACCACAGTGGAAGAATTAAGGACGTTGAAGAAGAGAATTATGTATCCACAAATGAGGTTTGTAAGAAAAGTACTTTGAGGAAGAAACATCGGGGAAGGTGAGGAAGTGGGAGACAATTGGAGTGAGCAAGATAAGCGTAGGTAAAGAGAGAGACAAAACTATTGTGTAGAGAGCGTTGAATTTTTCAGTGTTGCTTTATTGATAGATGATATTTCAACTTTTCAATCGGTCAACATAATATAATCCCAATTACTAGGGCATGCGAGAAATAAGCTGAAAAAATTACATGTGATTAATATAAATATTGTACCCATTTGATGGGCGCGGAGGTTCGAACCAATGATATTTAAATTCAGAAAGAGAAAATATTCATAAGATATTTACAGTCATATGGACTAAGAGTAAGGCCTCATGGAGCAACTCATACAGTGACTCAACACAATTTATGTCCGTTATCTTGATACATTACATACAGGCCATGTCTGACTCACGGAGAGTGCGTGGTCACGCAGTATCAGCTGAATGATGTCATGCAGATGGAAAAATTCAAGCCAGTAGAGAGGAAGGGAATTGCCCCCTCTGAATGCAAACTCAGCATTAAAACGACAACCCTGGTTGCGATACAACACTGCATTGTGGTGAAATATCTGGTTTTTATAGAAATTACGCAAAATTGTTATAATATCTTTGCATCAACCAGAATAATCCAGGGAATTACGAATTAATCAAGACTAAAATTTAGTAACTTATGCACAGGGAAAAAGTGCTTATGAAGCAAATACGTCATTTAGGCGGGGCTATTAAGCGATCCTTGGTAGGAGAGAAGAAAAACCACTTCGCCCACACAGCTGAGGAGCCTTGTGGATTTAATTTAAAATAAGTGGACGATCGATTTTCGGAAAACAAGATGAGAATGTAACGTTTAGGTCGTAAGGAACATAATGGTAATTTTTTCAAAAACGTGCGACGTCTTGTTCAAAAGATAGCTCCAAGAAGGAGACCAAATTGATTTATTTTTGCAAGTTCTCAATATATAGCCGAACTTTCAGCCAGAGAGTATGCAGTTTTGTCAGTCAAGTGAGGCGTGATGCTGTATCACGGGCAGTCAGTTTGGTGAATCTCCGAGGAGGTCACCCTGTTTCAACAAGTAACGCCGTCATTACGCCAAGTTGGGCCCGGTAAAGGGCGAAAGAACATTGTTAAGAATTCATTCAGTCTCCAGAGACCAGTTGGACGTGACGCTGGACCACAGTGTTTAGACCGCCAGTACGAGTCATCAGTAAGCCAAGTTGGGCCCATATCAGGGCGAAAGAACAATCTTCAGTATATTCAGTCTACCGTAGGTGCCAGAGAGCACGGTACTGGTTTGCGGTATCAGTTTGGTGTCCGCCGTGGCGGGACATACTGTTTCTAAGTCATCATAGGACGAGGTGCTGGGCCACCAAAGTAATCAGTTAGTCTGAACGGGACTTGATTCAACGTAACTAGTTCAGTACATCGAACATGAAAACCTCAGGGAAGGGCCATGTAGCTTCGGACAGAGTTATAAGTCTTCTAGATCACAAGTAAGCTGGTTCGAGACCAGGCAGAAGTTGCAGAAAGCAGAAAGAACTCCGCATATATAAAGTTGTGAGGACAAAACGAACAGTACGCTACAGAAGTGAAAATTAGGTCCGGGGGAAGCCAAACACGATAGCTAGAAACAAGTATCGCTAGTGTTAGAATCATCTAATGGTCTTTGAAGGAAAGCCATTGAGATTATAGGGCCGTGTAGCGAAAGCCAAAGTAAAGACGCACTCAAGTATAAATCGATGTGCAGTTAAAAGTGGAAAGTACCGAACATTGTCAAAAGAACATTTCGAGCCTTGTTGAAGTCAAAGAACAGGTCGATAATTACATAGTTTCACAACATAACGTTGTTGAGAGAGAAGCCAGGTTAAGTTAATAAACCGGTGGGTTTAAACCGTGGGAAAACGACACAACTTTGATTCGAGACGTAGGGGGCCAGATCCAGAAGTCGCCATAGGATGGATCGTGTGGCTAGATCCAGGGGAGAAGTCGTCATCAAGGAACAATCGAAGACCATCGTTTGCGTCCTGAGATACGACAAGAACAATTACACAGTGTGTAATCAATTGTAAATAGAGTTTTTAGGTTGATCATAGTGTCATCAAGGAACAATCGAAGACCATCGTTTGCGTCCTGAGATACGACAAGAACAATTACACAGTGTGTAATCAATTGTAAATAGATAATAGAATAGGACAAAACCCAAGGGTTAACACGGGTGAAGTGTTACATAGTGAATAAGTGAGAAAAGTTGAAACGTGTGAAAAGGTATAGTGTATTTGTTTAAAGGATAATATAAATTTATGTGAAAGTGTTCCCTATTTGAGATTCATTAAGTGTAGAAATATAAATATGTCATATCAGGTCATAATCACGCGTGTTAAAGAGAAAGGAATTATGCATTGCCATATTGTTGGATAAGTGTACTGATGAAAACAATGTGGGTTAAATCCTTCACTACGGGGGATCCTGAGTTGGTGAGTACCGAAATGAATTAAACATATTGAGCCATTGTGGACCCATAATTTGAAATGTAATATTGTGAAACGATTAGTGATAAAGGGATATCAGTGAACAGCGCTCTAAAGTGTCACTTATTAATGAGGAAGGCCGTAAAATGAGGCCACGTAACGAGTTAAATATTGTACGGATAACACCCAAGTGCGTGTAAGCATAAAAATTAGTTAATTAAGGGGTGGAATCAAATTATTGTCGAAAGAAATAAGTTAAGTAATTGAAATCAGTTACGTTTGTTATGCAAAGTAAACGCAATAAAAGTTGAACGCAATTTAAGTTAATAAGAAATTGAAAAAATAGGAAAGTGAGAGATAACTTAATAAAGTTTAAAATAATGCAAAAAAAATCAAAGTCAGTGATAAAAATAATAAACAACTCTTATACGGTTAAATGATATAAATTAAAAGTAATTGCAAATGACCTTAGCATCACAAGTAAAGGCAATGAACGGCCTAAGGAAAATAAATGTAATAATAAAAGACCACAAAAATAACGAAACGGAAATAATATAATAATGTAATAATGTAAAAGTAAGTTCATTATCCTCGCCAGGATATCTGGACTACAGTATTAAAGAATTGAGTATCCAAGAATGTAGTATTGTCGCCAAAGATAGGCTAGACCAAATGTAAGCTTAGGGCTTTGAAATATTGAATTAACGTGCAAGTATCTGATAATTATTATAGTCTATGGGAAATTCGTCGGTTGACCAAGGTAAGGTCTTATAATTTGTTCGAGTGAAAAAGTAATTGCTAACTCAGGTATTATGTAATTCTCATGTAGCCAGGGAGCACATGAATGAAAAGGTAACGTAAGACTGGATAGATGATTTTTGTTTAGGCGGGTAGCCGGAAGCAGGGTGAGATTGATTCCCTCCTACGAGCTATGCCGACCTCCGCAGCCAGGTAGGACATAGCGTTCCTAGGTAGGTTAGCATTTGTATTTGGAATGCCTATCACAGCAGACTCATATGTTGGCCACAACGGGCTTAAGAATCCGTTTGTTTTAGTCAGCCTAATAGCAGAGAATAATTATCCCAAAAGAAGCACGAATAAATGTGAATAATTAGACTGAGCACAGTCCATATGAGGAATAGAATAAAAACGCTTGGATTCTCAATGTAGAGGTGGTCTCTCTTTGAATGTTAAAACATATGGTTGGTTAAATAGTACGCTAGGTCAGGAGGGACGGAGTTGTTTACAAAAGGGTCGTTACTCCAGTTGAAACGAGGGAAAGTTAATGAGGGTCGTGCTGCCAGCGGGGACCATAAACATGTTGTCACTGTGTTAAGACAGAACGCAAGGGGAACTTTGTGATTTTATTTGAAGGAACGAATTACAGCAGAAGTTATTGCCTGCTATATAATTGTTATCATGCATGGATTATTTATCCCGTATTAATAAGAATCATAACGATATGATCAAAGCAATGAGAAATAATAATAATAATAATAATTGCATTTTTGAAAATGTAAAAATTTGGTTCCATGACCTTAAAGAAAATTGAAAACGGGCAATGAAAAAGCACTAAAATGGGACTTTGTGAAGTGCGGGCTTCATAAACATCCTATTCTGGGGAACACAATGGCTGCAATAAAAATAATTGGCATGAAGGTGGAGAAGTAAATGGTACTCACGTGGAAATAATGTTATATGTTTTGGGGGGATAATTTGTGTTTGGAATGTGTGGAGAAAAGAGATTAAAAGGATAAAAATAAATGTAAAGAATAATAAGTTCAGATTATAGCCAGATGAAGGCATTGTAATATTAAAGGTAAATATTAAAAGGATTAAAATAAATGTAAAGAATAATAAGTTCAGATTATAGCCAGATGAAGGCATTGTAATATTAAAGGTAAATATCCTGAGTCGAGCCTGACCAGGCGAAACTCAGTTGAAGTGACTGGAAACCCTCATTTTGGGGATATAAGATTTAGAATATCTAAGACTCAAGTATCAGTGTAAACAGATGGAACATGAATGAATCAATTGGAAATGAAGCAAGATAAACTAAGGGTCATTATTTTTTTAATTATGTTTGAAGGTAATTTCAACCAATATATTAGTGTTGTGACTTTATATTTTGAAATATTGGAGTGAATTAAATATATCAATATAAAGTAGTTGGTGTTATAGTATTTTTGCAGCTTGTCCTTCCTATAGTTCATATTCTGAGTACATGGTCAGACAGTGGGAATAACTGCACACGCCCTGAGCTGAGCATAGTCGGATGATGACCTGTATTTCCGTTTTCCTAAACAGGCACAATATATATGTATTTGTTTTGTATCAGAGAAGAAGGAGAACAATAAAGTAAGACGTGTTTCGCTCGTCAAGCGAGCATCATCAGATCCAAATCTATGTCAGTTTTCTCCGTCTTCTGTAGTCCAAAATAAATATATGTATATTTCATTCACATGTAATTTCTTTCAAGTTGTTCTTCGTATGTCCTAGTGATTGGGATTATATTATATTGACCCACTGAAAAATTGCAAAATCAATTACAAAACTATTGTTCAAAATCGATGAATTTGCACTGTGGTCAATCTAAAGCAGTCGTCTTTTGCACCTTGCACCGTGCAATGAACCCTGAGCGACTCTGTTATTTATTTATCCATATATCGTATGGCTTTTAGTGCAGGGAGTGTCCGAGGACATGTTCGGCTCGCCGGAGGCTGTAGCTGCTTCAAACGGACACCCATAGGGTGAGCTACAAGTTCAGTTCAATTTCACGTAATTCTAACTTTCGCTACCAGATGTCATTGATACCTAGTGATGAACGTTGGAACTTTGATAGAGCATTCCAACGAAATCTAACCTATATATTTAGCTCCACACAAGTTTAGTCTGTAAAAGGATCTTTTACATGCCATAAATCTATGACATGGGACCGCCGGCTTTACTTCCCTTCCAAAGGAAGGCATACTGAAGGGTTTTAACGCTCTTAAAAAATCCGACTACTTCGTCCAGTGTCTTGATGAAGTGGATTCTACCAACTGATGAGCTCATTGGTCCGCTGGGCTAAACATTAGCAAACTAGATTGACAAACATGGACAATTTCAGTTTCTTTGAAAATTGAATTTATATTGAACACCTAAGTCGGAATAAAAATTCAATATGTTTTTCTTTTTTGAAACCTAAACCATGTATTAGGACAGACAAACCTAGAAATTGATCCAGGAATTTACAATGACGAGCAACACGCTCGTAATCTCAGAGCGTGTTGGCTTGGAGTAGCTAACACGCTTGTACTAAGCCATGGTTCTACTCAGACCTATCATCAATGCAATCGATTCGCCCATCCACCAGATATACAAACAGCTCCATAAAGATATCCAGCCCTTCATTGTGGTAACGGACTCGTACGGTAATTAGCCTTCACATTTCGCACCAATGATCAGGCACTTCCGACAACAAACACAAAAAGCGCTTCCAGTTTTGAGGTGGAATGTTTGTTCACGATGGTACTATGAGCGACAGAAATTTGCTGAGTGGTTAATGCTGTTCTCCAGCACTCATAAGTTTCAGAATAGAATCTTAAAGAAGTTACTGTTGCTTTTGAAGTGGATAACATACTTTAGTGAGAACACATTTCACCAAATTATTCGTGGTGTAGCGGCTAGCATTCTTGATTGTGCGCTCCGGGTTCGATTCTCGGCTCTGCCAAGGAAAAACAACAGACTCTCCATACATTCAACATGGTGGCTGTGCTGACTATTAGAGCATTACAATCGGCAACTCCAAATGAATATGGGAAATTAAGACGAATCTTGCCGAAAGGTAAGCATCAAATTACAGCTCTCACTTGCACTAGTCAGATGATTATCACCCTGAATATAGCGCACAGCGGCCATCTTGAAATTGTAAAAATAATTTATTAATAAATTTCGGTATCCTCGAGCTATAATAACGAAATTTAGTAATAAGTTATAAGTTGCTTCGTATGCCCAAAGTAAACGACCAGTGACTCCATAGATTCAAAATGGCGGCTAGACGTACAATTAAATCATACACATTAGTAATTTAGGATATTATTGCACAATTAAGGGGAAACTTGGTAGGAGTAGAGTATTTTATAAGAGTCGTCAATAGTGTTCGTGATAAATTTATCAAATTGAATATAGCGCGCAGTGGCGGACCTGAAAATTCATAAATTTAAAAATAAATAGCTTTCTATGTTTTAGAACTACAATAACGAAACATAGTGATAAATTAGAAACCTATATTCTGCATTGTAAGCCCACGGGAAACTAGCAGCGACTGTTGAGGGATAGGGAGGCATAAAACTGACAACACACTAGTCACTATTCTAAACTCTTCAACCTTTTTATTACATATTACAGAATAAAAGAAGTAAAAATACAAAGAGCAGGGTGCGACAGATAAAACAGATACACACTGCATTCCAACATAATGGCAAAGGCTATGGAGCTTTGGAGAAGGCACTATCTGTGGCCAAGTTGAAAGTCAATTCCCAACATCCTCCCCATCCTGGTCTACCTCTAGAGGTACGACCAGCTGAACGGGTCGGGCCAGCTGTTTCCCATCTGCTGAGGAGAGGATTGCTGTCCTTACAATCCCGTTCTTTCCTGTACGCAGCTCGTGGATCTGGACCTTTCTCCACAGATGTCTCGGCTGAAGGTCACTTTGAAGGAGCGCGATGTCGCCTACCCTCAGCGTGGAGTTCTTCTTGGGCTGCTGGACTTGATGGAAGCTCTGCAGCAACAGTAGGTACTCCCTACTCCAGGGCTTCCAGAATTCGTCTGCCAGTTGTTGACGTAGTCGGAATTCTCGAACAGGAACTCACGTTGGTGGTTCAGGCCCAGATGGAACCGTAGTGAGTTTCTCTCCCACAAGAAAGTGTGCGGGAGTCAACACATCGCCGGTGTCTCCATTGCGAGTCAAGGGTCTAGAGTTCGGTGCGGCTTCAATGCTGACCAGTACTGTCTGAAGTCCATCTTCGTCAATGCTGGAGCGTCCAAGCACCTTCCGTAGGCATCGCTTCGTCGAGCCAACCATCCTTTCCCACCATCCTCCCCACCAAGCCGCGCGTGGGGCGATGAACTTCCAGGTTATACCGTGCTCAGAGAGGTAGCGGTGAGTCTTCGCCGCAGACAGTGAAGCCCAAATGCCAGTTACTTCCTTGTTAGCCACGTGAAAATTCTGGGCGTTGTCCGAATAAATAGTGTGAGGCAGGCCGCACCTACCGATGAATCTCTGTAGTGCTTGCATGAATCTGTCTGCGCTCATATCACCACTCAACTCCAAATGTATGGCCCGTGTAGTAGAACACGTAAAGAGGGTGATGTAACACTTTTTAGCTGATGTTTCTCACCTGACGTAAAGCCGGCCCGCGAAGTCAATACCAGTGACAGTGAATGGCTTGCTCGGGGTCACGTGTTCGGAGGGCAGTGGAGCTTCTATTGCCTGGCCACCAACATTTTTTACCATCTTGCAAGGTAAACATTGGTGAAGAACGTGTTTGATGGCACGGCGAGCACCAAAAATCCAGTAGGTATTTCGGAGATCAGAGAGAACAATCTGTACTCCGAGATGATGGAGTCGGATGTGCTTGTTTCTTATCAGCAGTTGTGTGAAGTGGTGTCGTCCTTCCATGATGATTGGGTTCCGTTCACTCTCTGAAACCGTAGCATATTAAAGGCGTCCACTTAGGTGGAGTATGCCATCGTCGAGAAATGGATTGAAACGTTTGATCTTCGATTTCTCAGGCAGAGGAGACTTCTGTTCGAGAGCTGCAATTTCGGCAGGGAAACATTCCATTTGTATTGCCTTTATCCAATAGCGGAGGGCTCCATTTATGTCTTCTGCTCTCAGTTCCCCTGTTGGTTGGTCCTCATGTCTAAGGAGGTGTACGAAGCGAAGAACGCATGCAGTTACGCGAAGAAGTTTGATGTAGGAGCTGTATCTGGTAGCTTCAATTACTGGGTGTGGCGATTCAATTTGGAGCACATGGTGAGCGAGAATTTTTGCATCAGGGAGGGGCGTAGAGATGGGTGTGCTGTGTGGCCAATGGCATCGGTCGAGAGATAGCCATGATGGCCCTTGCCACCAGGCATGAAGAGTTTTGAACTTCTCTGCCGTCAATCCTCGTGACAAGTGATCTGCTGGATTGTCCTTGCTTGGACAATGTCTCCACTGTGACGGAGTTGTAGAGGATTTAATCTCGGTCACGCGGTTGTAGACGAACGTCTTCCAATGACTCGGATCATTCTGAATCCATCCTAGGGTTACTGTTGAGTCTGTCCATAGGGTCCCTCTGCTTGTGTCGAAGGGCAGCGCCTTAGCACAGTAATTCAAGAGTCGAACACCTATCACTGCTGCTAGCAACTCTAAACGTGGTAGTGTCACCTTCTTGACTGATGCAAGTCTACTTTTACTGCACAACATGTGGGTAGATGTGGTGCCATTGCAGAGAGATCGTATATACAAGACGGCTCCATACGCTCGCTCAGAAGCGTCGCAGAACACATGGATATCTGTGATGTCACGTTCAGGCATTCCTGCCCATTGTGGGACGGTGATCTGCGAGATTTGGGGTAGACTTGAGGTCCAGCTGTGCCAGCGACTGACAAGGTCCTGGCACGTATTCTTCATCCCATGTTAGTCCTCTATGCCATGTGTCCTGAAATAGGATTTTCACCAGTATTGATACCGGCGTCATTAATCCCAGTGGTTCGTAGAAACTAGCAGTCGCTTGGAGCAGGTGTCGTTTGTTAGTGAGGCGTTCCTTCAGTCTTGTTGTGATTTCGGTAACATCTATAGTGAGCGAGTCTGTTACTGTGTTCCATGGAACGCCAAGAGCGTATGTTTCCGTGGTGATTTCTCTTCCTTCGGCCTTCCATATCTGGGTCAGATGTTTGGAACTGGTGGCCCATTTCGACATGGGTAGACTTATCGTCTTCATGAGAGAGGTGAGTTCATAGTAGAGTGCGATCGCTTCATTTTCTTCTCGGGCACCTGCGATAATGTTGTCCATGAAGGTATTTTCATCTATGAGTGAAGCCGCGGAAGGAAATTGAGATCTGTTTCTAGTGGCTAGTTCTCTCAGCGTAGTTGTAAGGAGAACTGGGCTGCAAGTCAGTCCGAACGGTAGTCTTGTGAAGCGGAAAATTGTTTGCTCGTTGGAAGCCACTTGATCACCACTCTCATCTCCGACAACACGGTACCATAGGAATGTGGTCAATTCCCTATCCTCTTCGTGAAGGGACAACTGAAGAAACGCTTGGCTGATGTCTCCTATGACACCGCAGGGGAATGAACGGAACCGCAACAATACTGCAAACAGTTCGGGGAGTAGGTTGGGTCCCATTTCCAGTGTCTCGTTAAGTGGACGCGCGTTTTCTTCGTGTGAGGATGCGTCGAAGACTATACGCCATTTAGTGGTTCCATGTCTCTCTTTCTTTACTAGGTGATGAGGAAGATAAAACTCATCCGCACGGGTCTCCTCTGGCGCTAGTTCCACGTGAACTTTCCTTATGTAGTCCATCATGTGGTTCGTATATGTTTGTCTCAGGGCTTCGTTCTTCCGTAATAGGGTTTACAGTGATTGGAATCTTTTTTTTTTTTTTTTGCAATTTGATAGTTGTTGGCAAGTTCCATATTTTCCTTGCGTTGGCAATCGTACGTCTCTTCTTAGGTCCTCAATACTGTGAGATGCGTGAAATTGTGTAAGCATTGCGGTGTCTTTAGCGCTCATTGCTCGGTCATGTTCAGTTGCAATCCCAACGGACTTCAGTTCCCAAACACGTCTAAGAGAGCCGTCACAGGGCATGGAGTGACTTGCATCAATAAAGTTTACAACCGTGTTAATAGGTGATACGCCTGAGCGGTTTCCAGTGAATATCCATCCAAATGTCGATGGAATTAACACAACTGATGAGGAGAGTCGTATCGGGGCGGAGTCACTGACGATTGTCCAATACTGATCTCCGATTAACAGCTCGATTGGAAGGTCAGCTGAATCATCTGTTGGGTCAGCTAATTGCAGTTTCCGCGTTTTTCCGGTCATCATGATATCTCGTGGTACTGCTGGGTGGTGAGAAAAGGAGTGGGTGGTCACTGTCCCAAAATCCTATCGTCTTCAGGCGAACGAACCTACGTGAATGTGATGTATTGGATAGTGTTTCAAACGCGTGGACCATTAATGGTGCGTATCCCATGACTTCCAGACCCAGTTCATCGACCAAAGAACTTTTGATGAAACTGGATTGACTACCTCCGTCGAGAACGCACCTTGTCAGCTTACTCGAACCCATTGGTCCCGAGATCCATATTCTAGCCGTCTGGAGATGGGTAAATTCCGGAGAAGTGACGTTTATTTTACCAACGACGGTTGTTCCTGTGCAATTCACGACAGGAGAATGATTTGAGTTGTTGCAAATCGCTCTATGGTGATCTTTTCCACACTGGGAACACGAAGCTCTTCCTTTCCTGCTACAGTCTTTTGTGTAATGGCCTTGTTTAAGATAGAGGAAGCAACGCGACGACTGCTTCAATTTCTGAGTTCGAGCGTCTGTCCCGGTTACCTTAGTACAATCCTGAGCCCAGTGTCCTCTCCCCTCACAAAAGATGCAAAATGGCTGTGGTCTTTCCTTCTCTCTCTTCTTCCCTTTCTTCGCGTGAGCGTCAATCTGGAACGCCGCTGTTGCTGGGACAGAAGCCGGATGCTGATAATATTCCCCCCGGATCTTTTGACTGATATGGGCGCATTCAACCTCTTCGTTCAAAAAACACATGTGTTTGATGATGCCACCTTCACTCTCGTTGTCTCTCCGCGTGTGGATGATCCAACGCCGGCAGATATCGTCTGGGAACCTCTTAGTATATTTGGGGCTAGCACGCGACCGTAGTTGGTAATATTTTCCCCCAGAGCTTGAATCCGTCTGTTACACTCAACGTAAGTGTGATTTAGGGACTCAGGGGTGGCGGAAGTAACGGTGGTATGTTTTCCAGATAGTCTAAGTGCGCCTGGATAATTCTATTTTCATCTCCGTACTTGGAAATGAGAATTTTCTTTGTGTCATTATAAGTGCCGGCTGTGATGGCAATACCGTCGACGAGATGCTTGGGTTATCCTTCTAAGTAACCTCTCAGAAAGGAGTGTCTGTCGACCTGCGATATTGTAGGATTCTGGTCAATGGAAGTAGCGAACTGCTCCCAAAAGCGGGACCATTCTTCTATATCTCACGTGAAGGGGCTAAGTTTTATGGTGGGTAACTTAATTGGTCGTGACGTGGGCAAGGCAGTGGGAGTGGTGGGAGCTTCGTTTATGGACAAAGTAGAGGTGACAGAGTAAAGCTTCTTGTCCGCTCCAATGGTAGTTTTCTGTATGGCGCGCTTTGCATTGTCAATATGTTCGTCACATACAGTAATGTCAACATTGTATTCTGTGTCAGATAGAAGATCGTGAATAGCATCGTCCAGTTGGGTTAGGCTAGAGAGTGTTTCCTGTAGTCTGTCGCGGTGGAAAGTAAAGTCTTCTAGTGCTGCGTCTTCTGTAAGGCTGTTAATGGCTGTAATGAAGCGTGTGGCATTTGCCCTATCTCGTGTTCTTATCCTTTTCAAATTGTGCAGGGTCGCTGCATCAGCGATCTCTTGCTCAGCCGGCATAATGGGTGCAATAAATCTTAAGCGTAACTGACCGGCCTCTCAGTCTACAGGTGTATTATCCAGAGTTGGAATCTGACAGTTCGGCGCCACTGGGCAAAAACCGTTGACGGCTAGATCGCACGCAAGGCTTGTTGCCATGGAAACCACACAGCGCTGCCAATTTGAATGACGCTATTTGACCACGTGCTTGTCGCTTGACCAGGCGCTTGTTTGGTTGCCTCCAGAGTGCACACTGACCTTGCTGCGTTATAGTATTATGAGCATGATGAAAAGAACGGGAGGGTGGAAGTACGCACGTGGTGGCTAGTAGCATACACGGCAACGCTGCCTTTAGTTCAACGGTTCTCCGCCGAACTGTCGGATTCCAACTCTGGAAAATACACTTTATAGACGTGAAGTAGCGAGAGGAGAGGGAGACCGGAGTATCTTTAAGAGCTGACAGATGGCGTGCTAGGTCCTTAGAAGATCTTAAGACCTTGTTAATAGAGTGCGCGGTAATGTTGGTGTAGGCCTGTGCGCTCAGATCGTTAGTGTTGATGTAGGCCTTTGCGCTCAGATCGTTAGTGTTGGTGTAGACCTGTGCACTCAGGTCGTGCGGAACCGAAAGGTACTACACATGCGTGGCAGGATCCAAAGACCAGCAGTGGAAGATATTCTACTTATAGATTAAAGGTACACTGGATTCCTTAATAATTCATGCACAATTCATAATACAACATCCGTGCATACAGTTTCGATATGGGATTTACTTTCGTATGAAGTTGACTTATCTAAGAGAGAGCAGTGTAGGTTAATGGAGGCACCTCTGCATCTGACGTGGTGTGGTGTTTCCCTCGTCGTGGAACTTCCTGTAGTGTAGAAAGCTCGTCTCGTGGAGCTTCCTGTAGTGTAGAAAGCCCATCCGTAGGTATATTTCGTTGTAGAAATTAATCAGTTGCCTTCCCGAGTGTTTCGGCACTAAATGTTGAGGGATATTGTTGTTTGAGTCCTCAGTCTTTTGACTGGTGTGATGCAGCTCTTCATGCTTCCCTGTCCTGAGCTAATCGTTTCATCTCTACATAGCTACCACACCCTACATCCTAGGCAATCTGTTTAACATATTCTAACCTTGGTCTACCCCTACAGTTCTTGTCCTCAACCCTTCCTTCCATAACTAAGCATGCTATTCCTGGGTGTCTTAGTATGTATCCTACCAACCTATCTCTTCTCTTCATTAGCAGTCGCCAGAAACATCTCTCCTCTCCCACTAGTCTCAATACCTCTTCGTTTGTAACTCTATCTATCCATCTGATCTTCATCATTCTCCTGTAACAACACATTTCAAACGCTTCAATTCTCCTCTTTTCTGCTGCACCAATAGTCCAAGTTTCACTTCCATAGAGTGCCACGCTCCAGACAAAGGCCTTCAAAAATGACTTCCTAATACCTAAATCTATATTCGATGTCAACAGATTCCTTTTCTGTAGAAATGCTTTCCTTGCCTGAGCTAACCTACTTTTTATATCCTCTTTGCTTCGTCCATCACTGGTTATTTTGCTTTCTAAGTAACAGAATTCTCCTACTTCCTTTACCTTTTCACCTGCCAATTTGATGTCCATAGAGATTTCTGATTTATTTCGGCTGCATTCCAATATTTTTGTTTTACATTTATTAATTTTCATCATGAATTGTTTCCTCAAGACGGAGTCCATACCATTCAAAAACTCATTCAAATCCTCAGGCGTGTCGGCCAAGATGACTATGTCATCGGCAAATCTTAGAGTTGAAATTATTTCTCCTTGAATCTTCACTCCCACTTTACATTTTTCTCCAATTTCCTTCATTGCGTGTTCAATGTAATGATTGAAAAGTATGGGTGATAAGTTGCAGCCTTACCTTACACCTTTCTGAATACCAGCTTTTCTCTCATGTCCTTCAGCTCGAATGACTGCTGTCTGGTTTCTGTATAGATTGTAGATCACCCTCCTGTACCTGTAATTTATTCCAATCGTTTTCAAAATGTCAAACAATTTAGTCCAATCAACGTTATCAAAAGCCTTTTCTAAGTCTACAAATGCCATGAACGTTCTCTTATCTTTCCTTATTCTACCTTCCAAAATCAGCCTAAGACTCAGTACAGCTTCCCTTGTTCCTACATTTCTCCTGAAACCAAACTGGTCTTCACCCAACTCCGTTTCTATCTGGCTCTCTATCCTCTTGTAAATTATTCTAGACAGGATCTTTGAAGCATGAGTAACCAAGCTGATTGTACGGTAATCTTCACATCTGACAGCTCCCACTTTCTTTGGTATAGGGATGATAACATTCTTCTTGAAATCAGATGGTACTTCACCTGTCTCATAAATCCTACACACCAAGTGATATAACCTGATCAGACCTTCATCTCCTATGCCGCGTAGCAACTCAATCGGTATATCATCTATGCCTGGTGCTTTGTTCCTGCCTAAGTATTTCATTGCTCTGTCAAATTCTGATCTCAATATTAAATCTCCTTTCGCATCCTCATCAATTTCCTCTTCCCTTTCCATTACATGATTCTCAATCTCCTTTCCCTTATACAAACACTCTATGTAAGCTTTCCATCTCTCAACCTTTTCTTCCCTATCTGTTAGAGGCTTTCCATTTATGTCCTTAATATTACTGCACTTAGCCTTCCTTTCCCCAAAAGTATTCTTAATCCTTCGATAAGCTGTGACTACTTATCCTAATTTCAGACAATTTTCTATACCTGCACATTTCTCTTTCAACCATTCTTCTTTCGCTTCCTTGCACTTCTTGTTAACCTCATTTCTCAAACGTCTGTATTCTGCTTACTACTTTTCATCTCTTACATTCTTGTGTTTCCGCCTTTCGTGCATCAATTCTAGTATATTCTGTGTGATCCATGGTTTTCTACCTATTCTTTCTTTCCTACCAATGTTTTCTTCTGCGGATTTTGTTATTTCATTCTTCAAAAGTGCCCATTCGTCTGAAATTGAAGTTTGTTTAGGCTTTTTCATTAGTCCTTCCTTTATACTCTTCTTGAATCTTTCGTTTACATCCATCTCTTTCAGTCTGGCTGTTGCCCACCTTTTGGCTTTTGACTTTTCTTAAGTTACTTCAACTTTAATCTGCATTTCATTACAACCAGATTGTGGTCAGCGTTTATGTCAGCACCAGGATATGTTTTGCAATCCAAAATATGGTTTCGAAATCTCTGCTTGACCATAATGAAGTCGATTTGGTAACGCCCTGTATCTCCTGGTATCACCCATGTGTATATTCTTCTATTGTGGTTATTGAATAAGGTGTTAGCTAAGACCAACTCATGCTCGGTACAGAATTCTATCAGTCTGCTTCCTCGATCATTCCTTTCACCGAATCCAAAATCTCCTACTATCTTCCCTTCTCTTCCTTTTCCTACCACAGCATTCCAATCTCCCATTACTATAACATTTTCATCACCCTTGATATACCTCAGAATTTTATCTATTTCTTCGTAGACCTTTTCAACATCTTCATCATCAGCCTGACTGGTAGGCATATAGACTTGTACCACTGTGGTGCACGTAGGTTTTGCTTTGATTTTTGCTACAATAAACCGTTCACTATATTGCTCATAATATTCCACCCGCTGTCCAAGTTTCCTACTCAATATGAGACCAGCCCCTGCTTGGCCATTGTTTGATTTAGTTCTAATGACCGTATAGTCTCCTGACCAAAAGTCCTGTTCTTCCTGCCAGCGCATTTCACTAATCCCAACCAAATCCAACCTCAACCTATCCATTTCCCTTTCTAAGTTTTCTAACCTTCCACTTCGCAGTAGACATCTAACATTCCACGCTCCTATCCGTAGAGTGTCAGATTTCCTCTTTGTAACTTCTGTGCTGTTAACCCCCTCTCGAGTAGTCCCCACCCAGAGATCCGAATGGGGGACTAGTTTACCTCCGGATTGGAATATTACAAGGGAGGAGGCCATCATCACATGTAATTATGCATAGAGAGGTGCATATCCTTGGGAAGAGCATTACGGCTGTAGTTTCCCGTTGCTTTCAGCCGTGTAGCAGAACGCAGTGTAGCCATTAGTTGGCTTATATTATCAATATCTTAACCGTCTATAAGACAAGTAAAGAATTGATTTATTCTGAAAAGCTGCTACTCCCTTTCAAAATAAGTAATAGAGCAATTCTACTAACAAAAATACTAACCTACTAACAATTAAATACCAAAATTCTACTAACGAAAAAATACTTAAGTTCCAGCAACAACAAAATACTACCACTAAAACAGTCTGTCACCAGGCACATTCACGTGCACCCTCACACATCACAGTCTAATGAAACACTGAACTATATCTAATAAACAATGCAACTGCCACCGCACACACTCACACACTACAGTCTAATGGAACAATGAAATATATCTGATAAAAAACTAACTACATACTTACAACTAAAACCAACAACAACGCCTACAATTCCATAAAATGGTGATCCCGACAGCCATACGTAACACACTACACTTTGTTATAGAACAAATCCAATACGTATTTCAAGACACAATAGAACAACTAGTTAATTAATCTCATAACACGCCTGAACACAGCACTAACAACACTCACACAGACAATAGGATAACAACAAGGATAACCATAACCTCTGAAATCCAAATTGTAGCTTACATTGCAGAAGTTCTTGTGGAGGTGGGCCTCCTGGCTGGTTCCATTACAGTTCCATTTCCAGAAGTGTCTCCATTCGTCCATCCCATCGGATGTGTACGTAAATCCTGGTTTCCGCTTCCATCTCTACCCGCAATTTATTTAACAACACACGACTCTTAGTCCTAAAGCTGATTCGAAATAAGTTCTTCCCATACTGTCCATGTGGAATGTCATAATAGCTAGCGCTATTCGAATAATAGGGGTTCGATCCAACGGTTCCATAATACTCAAATCAGTTGTAGTTTTGATGCAGCTGTGACCCATACAAATTTTTGATACACTTACAATCTTATTCAATAGTTCAGATCTGAAGTTCCTATTTTAAATAAATAAATGGCGGCTGAGTGGGATAGGGAGGCATAAAAGTGACAACACATTAGTCACTATTCTAAACTCTTCAACCTTTCTATTACATATCACAGAATAAAAGAAGTAACAATACAAAGGGCAGGGAGCAACAGATAAAACACATACACACTGCAGACCAACATAATGGCAAAGGCTATGGAGCTTTGGAGATGGCACCATCTGTGGCCAAGTTGAAAGTCGATTTCCAACAGCGACTTTAAATTTTCAAGATGGAAGCCGGGCGGAATAATAAAACGTAATAGTGAATCATCATTGCGCAATTAAAATGAAACTTAGAAATAAAGAAATAAGAGACCTTGATGAAATAAGGCATACAAATAACTCACTGAATACAAGGTGGTCAACTTGAAAATATAATGAATAACTCAAAGTAATGTTAAGATACAGCAACGAAACTTAGTAGAATGTAGAAGCTTGTAAGTGACTTCCTATGACTAAGTCAAAAGAACAGCGACGCTATATGTTCACAATGGCGGCTGAGCGTATTCTTTAGACCAGAGTATGCAATATTCAACTGACGATATTTAGCTCCATCGACGCGAAATTTAGTGAGAGGGGAGTACAAAACAAAAGACCCGCTGCCATTATTCATAGTAATATGACACTGAATATAGCGCGCAGTGGCCATCTTGAAATTATAAACCACACCAACAAATCATTCTTTAGACTTTGGATATACAATATATCAAATTAGCATTAAGGTAGAACCATATATATATGCTCTATTCCAAAGGGAACAAGTAGTTCCGTGATGAACTAAAGAGTCTACCTTTCTTTAAATTTAAGATTCATGCTATATAGACCTACCGGGTAACTAGAATAATGACGAAATTAAGTTGGTAATACTGACATTTTTAATAAGTTCGAAATATACCTGAAAGAGTGTAGCCTAATACAGCACTAGAGTTGGCAGCTCTGGTGACTGAATATATTCTTAGTTTCGTCTCTGGGTACAGAATCCACATACAAAATTTGGTTGAAGTCCAATGGATACCAAGGACGTTACATGCAGTTACACATTGGATCTATTAGTGAGCGTAAAATCATGTTGGCAACAATGCCATGTATGTGTTACTCAGAATTCATCTGAAAGATTATGATGCCAATTTTGGATGAAATCTATTTGTTAATATAGAAGTTACACGCATTTAAAAATTGGACCTATAAGCAGGCTTTGAATCATGTTCTCAACACTGCCATCTATGGGCTCCTGAAAATTAATCTGAAATGTGATTTTCTGTGTGAACCAATTTTGGAACAGTTCGCATTCATAACATCAGAGATATCCAACACAGAGCTCAAATTTCAATCGTGATTTTTCAACAATTGGTAGTACTGACGTCATTTTAAGATATGGCCGTGAGATATTACTCATACCAAATTTGGTTTCGATAGCTGCGGCCGTTTAGGAATTGATAGGGACACACACACACAGAGAGAAGTGCGGACAGACTGACAGACAGATACATATGCCCGGGTGATATCATAAGATTTCTTTTTCATCCCTTTTGCAAAATGTGGAAAGTAGGCTATAAATACCCCCGGCATAATATGGTGATGGTGGCTAAGCATAGTCTACTTTTAAAACTTCAACATCAATAACTCAGGACTCGACTACGCAATTTACACGAAACTTTGTAAGAAGGGAGAAACAAATAAAATACCTCATAAGACTATCACACCGCATACAGCACGTAGCTGCCATCTTGAATATATAAGACATTAATACCGACAATCCACTACTCATTACGGTTACAATGCCTAAATGTAGCAAATATGTAGTCTCACATAAAAGGCTTTCACTACAGAAGGCGGAAGACAAACGATTCTATGCACTCAAGGTAGTGGAAGGGCGTATATTTCTAATGTTTCAATCAATTCCACTGGAAGAAAAATTGGAATTACAAAGAAACATAGTAAACGGGGAATCGTATGTAGAATACACCACTTAACGTTCATCACAAGTACATTCATACTCCTTGATAAGGACAACCAGTTATAACTATTAATTTAGGAAAACGTAGACTATATGTTCGTTACTGAACCTCTTCTTATTCTTCTCCTCCTTCTTCCTAGCGTTTTCCCGCTGGTGCAGGGTTCGCTATTCTAATCTTGGCTCACCATTTTGCACGATCTTGGGTATCTTGTGGTCTTAAGTGGAGATTTCAGAGATCAGCATTTACTGTGTCATGCCAGCGCTGCTTTGGTCGTCCACGTGGACGTTGTCCATTAATTTCAAAGGAGTAAGTTGAATAGGTAACTGTTCCAGGTGAGGCACGTTGGACATGACCATACCATTGGAGCCGCTTTTCCCGTGTCTTCTCAGTGGCCGGTGTGACGCGGCGAATGATTTCGTTTCTGGCATTATGCATTCGCATACCAACGGAGCATACGCATTTCCATACTGTGTAATTGGCGTTCCATAGCTTTGTCATATAGTCGACATTCAACCATCAAACTGCAGAAGAGATCCTAAATAACTAAAGCTTATTGTCTTCTTTATTGTCTCTCCATCAACTTGTATGGAGCCAATGCTGGGGATGGATTTCAGGTATTCAGTTTTATTTTTATTTAGCCTAAGACCATATCGTGAGAGGTGACTGTTCCAATTTTCAACCTGACGCTGCAAGCCTCATCTGGTGGTATCAGCAAGTGCGACATCATCTGAATATAAAAACGTCCTGGGTACCTTACTATACATCTTGTTCAAAATTTAAATGTTCACAATTTTATCAATTTCCTAAGAACTTTGCGTTATTTACACGTTTTAGACTGCTCTAAATCGGATGCACCCAAAAATAATAGTTGTATGTTAAAGGTATAAAGGTAACTCTTGGACCTCAGAAGAGGCCAGAGCTTCTCTAGATAAACTTTCGCCCGAATTGTGCGTTGGGTTACTTCCGTGGCGAAAGTAAGGCCTACTGCCAGTTATATCAGGACGTGGAGTTTCGTTAAGGCAGGTTCCCTATCTTACTGCGAATAATGTTATGGTGGTGTGTTTCGTTAAGGCAGGTCCCCCTATGAACTGCTGCTGGTTATATCATGGGAGTGATTTTCGATAACCAGGCGTGATTTTGAGTCTAAATTTATACTCCTTGTGCCGCCTATTGTATGTGAGTTTTTGGCTCTGACCAACGCAACGGTCCTCGAGCTCCGTTATTATAGGAATGATGGGTGCAAACACAGTGCAAAGGTCAAGTACCGACAGACGTGGATATTAGAATGTATCAAGATGCTCTATTGGACATCGCCAGAATGGAGAGGAAATGTTTTCATGATTCCTCACAAATACACACTAAGATTAATTTGCAATAAGCAATACACTAGCTACGGCATCCATGAAGTGATTGTTGAAACATATCTATCGAATTCACAAATAAAAAACATTTCCTGGACGGGCATCCAACTTAGAGCCTTTCACTTTTCTTCCCAACTTCGGATGTTTGAACGTGTCTATGCCACCTGACACAGGTGCAAAGTGACCTGCTGTGCATCATACTACTGAACATAGACGGATGAACCTAATTTCATGCGACTAGCATTTTACTTAATTAAACGGATCCACAACAGCTAATGTGAACTTCAGTTCCTTACATTCAGCCATTTCACTGACCAGAATAATCTAATACCATTAGGCGACCTGTTTAGAAGAAAGGGGAATACCTCACTCGATGAGACCCACACGTGCTGATGTGCCTGTCAGAAAATTATAAAATTCCATACGCTACTGTACATTCTTATGAATGTCTAGAAATGTGTAGTCTATTTGTTATCTTCAGAGGCAATAGCACAATGTAAAATCGAGCAAGGTACCGGTAATTAATCTCCGATGGCAATATGTTTTTATATTAAACGCCAATGGTGCGTGAGCTCTAAATACAGCCCATGTCAAGTTTCGCTGCCTAAATAAATATTTTCTGCGTCAAGTTGCTATGCACTCGGCTGGTTAATTAGCCAAAAAGTCGTTTTTCATATTTAAAATTTGAGTGACCACCATGTTGTTTTTGGACTTTTCAGATTTTTGAAAATCATATATGTGACTCCACTTAATTTAATCTCTTACCAGCATACAAGATTTCAGTTTGATTGTTGTAATAGTTTCGTAGATACTGAGGACTTGTGAAATATTTCGCGCAGCCGCCATTTTGGTATACAAAGATTATTCAATTCAATAGCTTAATGTACCGGTATGTCTATACGTTTAAGAAGAAAATCCATATTTTTTAACCGATTCCTCTGAAAATTTAAGTACCTCACACATGAAACCCAACCATAAATTTTTTGTATCAGAAACTATATTTTCTGTTTTCAGTTCTCTGGATTTTTGAAAAATAGAATAAAAATTGACAATTTTTCAAAATGTCCTAAAATTACTAAATATTGTTCAATCATGAAAGTTCTTACTGAGATCTTTTATTTAACGCATATAATGTTTTGAACTAGAATCGTGTAGTTTTTCTGCAACAGAAAAATTTGGAGTTTTTTTAATTTTCAAAAAAGAAATTCAATTTTATAATTGCTTAAAATAAACAAGTAGTTCAGTATGAATTATAAAGCCTATTTTCATATATCCTACTTATGTCAATTGCCTCTATCAACATACAAAATTACAGTTTGATTGCTGTAATAGATTCGTAGATATTGAGAACCGTACAAATATTTCGGATGGTCGCCATGTTGGATTTAGACATATGTAGGCCATAGAGTTATTACTAGGGCTCGGATTTTTAGGTGGTAAAAATCGGGAAAATATTTATTTTTTATGTATTCAAAATACCTGAAATATGTGACAAAAATGTAAAAATATGTAATTATAATTTAGTTTATTAATGTGAGTACTCACGAATGCAATAATTTATGCTATGTCTCTGGTAAAGCATTACAATACCCAACGAGATACATCTTCAGGTTGTCCAACGCAAATGACCGACGATTATCGCGAAACACTTATTCTGTAGGCGCGAAACTGCGGCAATATGTTTCTTGCCATTGAGGTGTAGTGTAATTTGAGATCGCTGTTCAGCCTTGATTGCTTTCCCACATTGTTGGCAAGAACAGAACGCCCCCATCAGAAGTAAAATTATCTTTAAATTCTGCAACAGACGATAACTTGTAGTTGTTTTTACTTTAGGCACCGTAGAACTGTCTTACAATTCACAGTGCCAGAAATGAACTGCATATGAGTGACACTGGTTCCAGGTAGCTGGGGGAGGGGGAGGTCTAGCACGTGGTGCAATATGGCTATGGACAATAAAATCTCCGGCTTCCACAGTGAGTGGCACAGGGCGACAAGTTAAGAATAACACAGTTGCAAGCTGGCATACGCTCTGCATGAAGATTAGATAGCTCACAGGTCCTTCCCCGTTGTAGTAACACAGAAGAACAAGAAGTTCCGTGAAGAACTATACAGCCTACTTTTCATGCCAATGATTATTCTACAGTATATGAACCTATCTAGAATAATGACGAAATTAAGTTGGTAATATCGAAATATCTAATTAGTTCAAAATATACCTAGTATATTGTAGCCTAATAGAGCACAGTTGGCAGCCCTGGTGACTGAATATATTCTTAGTTCCACCTCTTAAGGTACAGAATACAAAATTTGGTTGAAGTCCAATGGACGTTACATGCAGTTAGACACTGGATCTATCAGCACGCGTAATAGCATGTTGCCAACAATACCATACGTGTGCTGGTCAGAAATAATCTGAATTATTATGATATCTTGTTGTGCCAATTTTGGATGAAATCCATTTGTTAGTATAGAAGTTACATGTATTTTAAAATTGGACATATCAGCAGGCATAGAATCATGTTGGCAGCACTGCCTTGTATTAATTACTCCAAATCATTCTAGAATGTCAGGTGCTATACGTATGCAAAGTATAGAGCTGTTGGCTTGCATACTTTCTGATATATTGATATTAGGGTAAAAAGAATATAGACAGCATTTATTAACAGTTGGCAGCCCTGATTGCTCTTAACAATACTTATAGTCAATTTTTTTAATTTATTTTTTAGCGTATGGCTTTTAGTGCCGGGAGTGTCCGAGGACATGTTCGGCTCGCCAGTTTTGTAGCTGCTTCGAGACGGACACCCAATGGGTGAGCTACAAGTACCGTTGGGGAGGAAAGTTGGAAGGGAGGGTCGAGGAGTTGGAAGGTAGCGGCTGTGGCCTATAGTTAGGGACCAACCCCGGCATTTGCCTGGAAGGAAGATGGGAAACCACAGAAGACCATCTTCAAGGTTGCCGGCGGGGGGATTCGAACCTCCTTGCCTCCCGGATGTGAGCGACTGCCAACAGTCATGCCGCAACGACCTCGGCTAACTCACCCGGTCCTTATAGTCATATCTGTTATGGTACACATAGCACATACGAAATTTGGTTGAAATCGAACTGATAGTATAGAAGTTACATTTATTTAAAAATTGGTACTATCAGCAGGCTTATAATCATGTTGGTAGAACTGACGTATATAAGTTACTCCAAATTAATCTAAAATGTCAGAATATACGTGTGCATAGTTTAAAGCTGTTGGCTTGCATACTTTCTGATATATTGGTACTTGGATAAAAAAAAATAGAGAGAGCAATTATTAACAGTTGGCAGCCCTGGTGGCTCTTAAGAATACGCTCAGTCATATCTGTTTACGTACAGATATTACATACAAAATTTGGTTGAAATCCAATTGATAGTGTAGAAGTTATATGCATTTAAACATTGGACCTATCAGATGGCTTAAAATTATTTTGGCAACACTGTCATAGTTGGCCTCCTGGAAATTAAACTGAAATAGTATTATCTACATATGTGCCAATTTTGGAATAGCTCCCATGCATACCTTGCAAGATATCCAACATGGAGCTCAAATTTCTAGTGCGTTTTTTCAGCAGTTGGTAGCACTGACATCATTTTCAAATATGGACGTGAGCTATTCCGGTGCACATCTTTACTCATACTAAATTTGGTTTTGATTGCTGCAGCCGTTTAGGAGTTGATAGAGGGGGGGGGGGGGACACACACACACAGCCAGACAGACAGAAGGACAGACAGACAGACAGACAGACAGACAGAAGGACAGACAGACAGACAGACACACATTTTCCCGGATCGATCTCATAAGTCTACTTTTTCCTCATTTTTGCAAAATGCGAAAAGTAGGCTAAAAATGCAATAAACTGAAATAACTAGCATAGTGATTTAAAGAAATGTAATTATTATGTCTTTTTATGTGCTAATAAGTGAAAAGCAGGAATTTATGTATTTATAGTAAAAATGCTTCAAATATGTATTTACATAAAATAATATTTATTTACCTAAAAATCCGGGCCCTAGTTATTACATGAAGATTATTGCGCAGGTGTAGTCTATTATTCAAACTTCAATCGCATGAATAGGACACAAGAAATAAAAACAGGATTTTAAAATTTTGCATAACCGCCATCTTGCGCTTATGAAAACAATTGAAATAAATTAGATGTCAGTGCATTGAAATTTGTATAAGCATTTGCTGTACCATGTTTCACTGCGCTCGGATAGTCAAATCGTGAGAAAAATCTATTTACATGTTTCAAATACGCTTGGCCGCCATGTTCGTTTTGTACTTAGCAGGTTTTTGAAAGTCACATAAGGTGAACTTCTATTAGTGCCCTTTATCACCATACAAAATTTCAGGGTGATATCGGTAAAAGTTTTGGTGAAATATTTCACACAGCCGCCATGTTTGATAGGTGCGATGTAATAAAATACAGTATGAAGGGGCACGTTCGAAGTGGGACAAAATATGACCTTACCGAGTTTCATTGAAATCACTATAGCCGTTTAGATTTTATTAGCGGGTGGGAGACACAAATACGCTTCATCTTTTGTCCGTGTGTCTGTGTGTGTGATTCATGTGTGTGTGTGTTCCTAATAACTTTTAAACGGCTGGAGCGATTTCAATGAAACTCGGTAAGTCCATAGCATTGTTACGGATGACCCCGACCGTGCCCTTCAAATTTTGTTACGTCTCACCAATCCAACATGGCGACTGTGCGAAATATTTCTCCTGCATTCAATATCTCCGAAACTATTACCGATATCCCCCTGGAATTTTGTACGGTGATAAATGGAACTACTAGAAGTTCACCTATGTGACTTTAGAAAAACTGGTATCTACAAAACCAACATAGCAGCCAAGCGAAATTGCGACTTTTAAATGGACGTTTCTCGCGATTTAACAAACCAAACACAATGAAATATAGTAAGTATATGTTTATACATATTATAATGCACCAACATCTAACTTCGTTCAATTGTTTACATAACCTCAAGATGGCGGCTGTGCCAAATATTTCACTGGCATTCTATATCTCTGAAACTATTACTGGTATCACCCTGAAATTTTGTACGGAGATAAAGGGTACTGCTGGAAGTTCATCTATGATACTTTCAAAAACCGGTTAACTACAAAACAAACATGGCGGCCAAGCGAATTTGAAAGTTTTAAATAGCTTTTTCTCGCGATTTAATAATCCAAACGCAATGCAACTTGGTACAGCAAATGTTTATACACATTGTAATGCACTGGAATTTAATTTAGTTCAATCGTTTACATAACCTCAAGATGGCGGCTGTGCAAATTTTAAAATTAAGTTTTTAGTTCTTGTGTCGCAATCGTGCGATCGAAGTGAAAGTTTGAATAAAGAACCTACGCAATGATTTTCCTTTAATGGTACATGGCTCTATGGCCTATACATATAACAATCCAACATGGCGACCATCTGAAATATTTAGACGGATCTCAATATCTACGAATCTATTTCAATAACCTGGTGATCACAAATCCAACATGGCGGTGACGCGAAGTATAAATATTCACATGAACGTTTCTCGCAATTTAACCATCCGTGTGCAGTGACACTTGGTACAGTAAATCCTTATACAAATGTTAATCCACTAGCATCTAATTTATTTCAATTGTTTCCATAACCGCAAGTTGGCAGCTGTGCGAAATTTTAAAATCTCGTTTTATACTTCTTGTGTCCTAATCATGCGATTGAAGTTTGAATGCTACGTGTACACAATAATCTTCATGTAACAGTACATAACTCTAAGACCTACGTATATAAAATCCAACATGGCGTCCATCCACAATATCTAGTCGGTTCTCAATATCTACGAATCTATTACAGCAATGAAACTGAAATTTTGTATGTTGATAGTGGCAATTAACATAAGTAGGATATATGAAAATATGCTTTAGTTCTTCAGGGAACTACTTGTTTATAAATGAAAATAGGCTAAAAGGTTAAATGCATAGACATTAACCGTAATGAATATGGTATTAAATATTATCCGTGTTGAGTAATAGTAATCTCCAATTACAAGAGCCGCCTTGTCAAACACTAAGAAGTTTAATAATTAAATTAAAACGTACATGTTTCGCTATATCAATGATACCTTAGTCAGCGTAGATTATACAGAAAGAATCTTAAAAATTATGATAACAAATAAAAACAAGAAGTTCCGTGAAGAACTATACAGCCTACTTTTCATGCCAATGATTATTCTACAGTATATGAACCTATCAAGAATAATGACGAAATTAAGTTGGTAATATCGAAATATCTAATTAGTTCAAAATATACCTGGTATAATGTAGCCTCATAGTGCACTACAGTTGGAAGCCCTGGTGACCGAATATATTCTTAGTTCAATCTCTTAAGGTACAGAATACAAAATTAGGTTGAAGTTCAATGGACGTTACATGCAGTTAGACACTGGATCTATCAGCACGCGTAAAAGCATGTTGCCAACAATACCATGCGTGTGCTGGTCAGAAATAATCTGAAATATTATGATATCTTGTTGTGCCAATTTTGGATGAAATCCATTTGTTAGTATAGAAGTTACATGTATTTTAAAATTGGACATATCCGCAGGCATAGAATCATGTTGGCAGCACTGCCTTATATTAATTACTCCAAATTAATCTAGAATGTCAGGTGCTATACGTGTGCAAAGTATAGAGCTGTTGGCTTGCATACTTTCTAATATATTGATATTAGGGTAAAAAATATAGACAGCTTTTATTAACAGTTGGCAGCCCTGATTGCTCTTAACAATACTAATAGTCATATCTGTTATGGTACACATAGCACATACGAAATTTGGTTGAAATCCAACTGATAGTATAGAAGTTAGGTGTATTTAAAATTGGTATTATCAACAGGCTTATAATCATGTTGGTAGAACTGACGTATATAAGTTACTCCAAATTAATCTAAAATGTCAGAATATACGTGTGCATAGTTTAAAGCTGTTGGCTTGCATACTTTCTGATATATTGGTATTTGGATAAAAAAAATATAGTGAGCTTTTATTAACATTTGGCAGCCCTGGAGGCTCTTAAGAATACGCTCAATCATATCTGTTTATATACAGATATTACACACAAAATTTGGTTGAAATCCAATTGATAGTGTAGAAGTTATATGCATTTAAACATTGGATTTATCAGAAGGCTTAAAATTATTTTGGCTACACTGTCATGGTTGGCCTCCTGGAAATTAAACTGAAATAATATTATCTACATGTGTGCCAATTTTGGAATAGCTCCCATGCATACCTTGCAAGATATCCCAACATTGAGCTCAAGTTTCTAGTGCGTTTTTTCAGCAGTTGGTAGCACTGACATCATTTTCAAATATGGACGTGAGATATTCCGGTGCACATCTTTACTCATACTAAATTTGGTTTTGATTGCTGCAGCCGTTTAGGAGTTGATAGGGGGGGACACACACACAGCCAGACAGACAGAAAGACAGACAGACAGACACACATTTTCCCGGATCGATCTCATAAGTCTACTTTTTCCTCATTTTTGCAAAATGTGAAAAGTAGGCTAAAAAAATAAAATTCCTCTCGGCACGCAGGAAGGTGGTGGTAGAATTCACCGGGCAAACTAGGGGATAGGCTACAATAGGCAAAATATGCAGGCTTTCGTAGAAGGATCACACCTCATTTCTTGCGAGAAAGTATTTTACAATGTAATTGGAGCTTAATTGATTTCTTTTCGTCTTTCTATGCATATTTTTAACGTTTTATTGTCTTATGGAGACGGTAACCTTCTTGTCATTTGGGGTCCACTTTTAGCCAACTTTTCACATTTTGCAATAATGAGGAAAAAGTAGACATGAGATCGGGCAAATGAGTGTCTGTCTGTCTGTCTGTCCTTCTGTCTGTCGGTCTGTCTGGCTGTGTGTGTGTCCCCCCTATCAACTCCTAAACGGCTGGAGCAATCGAAACAAAATTTGGTAGGAGTAAAGATCTATACCTGAATATCTCACGGCCATATTTGAAAATGATGTCAGTGCTACCAACTGCTAAAAAATCGCAATTGAAATTTGAGCTCCATGTTGGATATCTTGGAAGGTATGAATGGGAGCTATTTCAAAATTGGCACACGTATAGATAATAATATTGCAGTTTAATTTCCAGGAGGCCATACATGGCAGTGTTGCCAAAATGATTATAAGCCTGCTGATAGGTCCAATTTTTAAATGCATATAACTTCTACACTATCAATTGGAATTCAACCAAATTTCGTATGTTGTATGTGTACATAACCAGATATGACAGAGCGTATTCGTAAGAACCACCAGGGCTGCCAACTGTTAATAAATGCTCCTAATTTATTTTATCCAAATACCAATATATCAGAAAGTATGCAAGCCGACAGCTTTAAACTATGCACACGTATAGTACCTGACATTCTATATTAATTTGGAGTAACTTATATAGGTCAGTGCTACCAACATGATTCTAAGCCTGCTGACAGGTCCAACTTTAAATACATGTAACTTCCATACTATCATTTGGATTTCAACCACATTTCGTATGAGCTATGTGTACCATAACAGATATTACTGTGCGTATTCTTAAGAGCGACCAGGGCTGCCAACTGTTAATATGTGCTGTCCCTGTTTTTGTTTCCCTAATATCAATATATCAGAAAGTATGCAAGCCAATAGCTCTAAACTTTGCACACGTATAGTACCTGGTATTCTAGATGAATTTGGAGTACCTAATTTACGTCAGTGCTGCCATCATGATTCTAAGCCTGCTGATAGGTTCAATTTTAAAATGCATGTAACGTCTATACTAACTAATGGATTTTATTCAAAATTGGCACAACAATAGATCATATTATTTCAGATTATTTCTGACAAATACATGCATGACATTGTTGCCAACATGATTTTACGCGCGCTGTTAGATCCAATGTTTAACTGCATGTAACGTCCATGCTATTCATTGGACTTCAACCAAAGTTTGTATTCTGTACCTTAAGAGATGGAACTAAGAATATATTCAGTTATCAGGGCTGCCAACTGTGGTGCTCTATTAGGCTACATTATGCCAGGTATACAGTATTTCGAACTAATTAGAAATTTCGATATTAGCAACCTAATTTCGTCATTATTCTAGATAGGTTCATATATTGTAGAATAATCATTGGCATGAAAAGTAGGCTCTTTAGTTCGTCACGGAACTTCTTGTTATATTTATGGTCACTCTGCCCTTATGCAAGATTTGGAACTGATGTGTAACTATCTAACAATCTGTTACTTCTTCACGCAAAATTTTATCTCCCGCAGAGATGTTGGTTAGTTCCTCAGTTTAGGGGCTGCGACAACGTGTTCATGTAACCCCGTGTACTTTGGGTGTGTGTAGAATCTGTCTGATAAACGAAGTTAATTTTTTAATGACTGTATTAGTCTGTAATTCAGGTAAGGACTGCAGACGGTCAATTTCAAGTAGTAGTTCCTAATTTTGGTACCAAAGACTACCGTCAACGTCACATAGCTTTGAACTTGGCAACTAGAAGCCACCGCAACCAGCAACTTGCAACAAACGTTGGTCTTCCCCTCCGAAGTAAAGCATACTGAGGGATTTGTAGCTCTCTTAGGAAATCCGACGACTTTGGCTGGCTTTGAACCCGCGACCTTGGGCATAGAAGTTCAGCATGCTACCAGTTACGTCACCGAAGCCGCTTCCCACAGAGTCATATGGAAAAAACTGAATGTGATCTCGTGCAATGGCGTTGTCATGGTAACCTTTGATAGCTCATCCTTCTTGAATTTAGAAACGTTGTCATGGTAACCTCTCTTGGGTCTTGGCATCTATATAAAAATGAAAGTTTGTCTGTTTTTTCTGAATTTCTACGGAAATTTGCGTTATTTACGCGTTTCAGACTGTTTTATGATGGATGCGCGCGAAAATATTTTTTTGTCTGTCTGTATGTCTGTCTGTCTGTCTGTCTGTTTGTCTGTGGACAAGTATGTTCCCTTATAACTCGAGAACGGCTGGGTGGATCAACGTAAAATTTGGTACAGATATCCTTCAGCGTCACGACACGTATCATTGATGTAACTCTTCTCTGTAGCTCCAATAAAAGGGGGCCTACCCCCTTAAAACACTTGCTGAAATAGGCGTAGAAGGGCGAGACAAAGCTCATTTTCAGCCCCTCAGTGTGAGAAACGAAACTCGGGGGCCCCGAAAACCTCCTTTTTAGGCCCTAAAACCAACCGTTTTTGAGATATTTCCAGAAAACTAATTTCATTTAATACAATAATGAAAGAATCCAATCCGGTAACCATGGCAACATAAACTCACAGGTCCATCTATTGCTGTAAGACGCAATACAATTCCATTTATTACATTATTGAGATAGTTTGCAAACGGTTTTAAGGTTATAACGGAACAAAGTCAAGCTGTAAAATTCATCAATACATATAATGCGCTTAAGGGGGTCAAGGGGTACTCTAGAATTTTTTCACGCTATTTACACGTGCGGGTGTGGTACGGAAGGTCTATTACCTCCCTATCTCTATATTGTTATATTATTATTATAATTATGTGTGTTATCCCCATTATTCTTCAACATTTATACAAATGACCAGCCAGAATATTTAGAGGCCAGGCGATTTATTTATGCGGATGACACCGCTATTGCTGTACAGGGTAGGAGCTTTGAGGAGGTGTCGGGAAAACTGTCCAATGCTCTTGAGAGATTAGACAAATATTACACCCAGAATCACCTGAAACCTAACCCAGGAAAGACACAAGTATGCGCATTTCATCTTCGCAACAAAGAGGACCGGATAAATTTGAATGTTGTCTTGATAGGAGTGACACTCGAAAGCTGTGAAACGCCTCGATATTTGGGAATCAAGCTTGATCGTACCCTGAGCATCAGGAAACATTGTAGAGAATTGAAGTGCAAGATCAGCTCAAGAAATTGCATAATGTGGAAGTTGATAGGTTCAACATGGGGAGCGAACCCTCAGGTTCTACGTTCAACAGCATTGGGACTTTTCTTCTCAGCAGGAGAGTACGGATCATCAGTGTGGGGAACATCTGCCCATACCAAGCAAGTGGACATAGCTCTTAACGAGTCCACACGTATTGTCACTGGATGTCTGAGACCTACTCCAGTGCAGAAGATCTACCCTCTCGCTGGCATTGCACCTCCAGTTATTCGACGCAGGGTGGCAGCAGAGAAAGAGAGACAAAAGCTTGAAACAGATCCCAGACATTCTATGTTCAACCACAAGGTGACCACTCCTCGCCTAAGATCCAGGAAGAGTTTTATTAAGAGAACAGTACCCCTCCATACCAAGCCAGACGTCCGGCGTGTGTCACTCTGGAAACAAATAGTACCAGAGGGGTTTACCACTAAAGAAGAACTGAGCAGTGGTAGTCATTTGCCTTATACCACCTGGAGGTCCTTAAACCGGATGAGAACAGGAGTGCCTAAGTGTCGTAGCAACTTTGTGAAGTGGAGTTGTGCAGAAGATCCACGATGTGCCTGTGAAGAAATCCAGACTCCACAACCCCTGCTCACGTGCAAAGATCTTAATGAAACCTGCAGCCAGGAAGACCTTATGTTGGCCACAGACCGAGGGATAAGAGCTGCAGAGTTCTGGAAAGGAAGAATTTAGTGTGTCTCCCGGACACGGAAAGTAGTAAGTATTATAATAATAATAATTATTATTATACTACGGCCTACAACGACGAGACAAAGCTTATTTTCTGCCCCTTGGTGTCAGAAACAAAACTCGGGGACCCTAAATAGCCGTAAAGGGTCCCTGAAAACTACGTTTTAAGCCTCTAATACCAACAGTTTCTGATATTCCAAGAAAACTAATTTCATTTAATAAAATATTGAAGGAATGCACGCCAATTGCCATGACAAAAGCATCTCAAAAGGTGACATCCAACTTTCCATCTATTTCTGCAAGAAGTAATGCCACTCCATTTATTAAATTTCTGTGAACGTTTGCAAATGGCAATAAGGTTATCACGGAACCAACTAAAACTGTAAAATTCATCAATGCGCTTAAGGAGGTCAGGGGTTACCATAGATTTTTTCACACGACTTAAACGTGCGATATGTCGTACAGAAGGTCTATTATATCTCCAAACAGCAACATGACATGTATTGCGTTTCGTCTACGATGTTATCAATTTTATTTTCACGTCAGGAAGTACACTTCAGGTAGGCTAAATTTATTTTCTGAGCATATTTTAACTAATCATTTATCTTTGTCGACAAACAGGTTCCAAGCCTCTAACCATTGCAACAGTAGCTCAATTGATAACGTCTGGCTATTAATACCAAAGATCGTTCGAATAATGGGTACTTCTGCTAGTTTTCTTATAATTCCGAAATCATTTTTCTCATCCCGTGGCGTAATGGCGGGTCATATCATAAATTCTTTCAGACAAAAGTTTTAGGTAATTACTACGGGAATATTGTCCATTTTGTACGGTTTTGATATTGTGCCTATTAAGAGAGATATGATTAATGTTTCCCGAAAAACCCACTTTTTTCCACCCCTTCGGTCAACGGTTGGGGCTATCAAAATCTTTTCAAACATAAAATTTTGGCACTTATCCAGCTCATAACTTTGAATGGATTCGATATTTCATATATTAAGAGAGTTATAGTGATATTTCACTTTTTCGAGAAAAAAAAAGGCCCCAATTTTCTTCCCTTTCGACCGAGTTTGCTCATTAACGAACTTGACCGTGATTTTATAGGGATACATGTTATACAAAACGTTCAAAGTGATTGGTGCAAAATTACGGCACTTATCATGTGCACAAGAAACTAGCTAAAGTACCCGTGATTCGTTACTGGTCATAAATAAATTGAAATGTGAAGGTGGCAGTTAGAAAAGGGGATAGGCGAGATGCTGCGCGGAGGGAGAGTTAGGATGGAACATTTCGTGCAGCTACACCGCTTGGCGTTGACCTTGTTTTATAGCACAAAACTAGGTTTAACTCGCTAACAGTTGGAGATACATGAAAAGGGATAAGGACCATTCGGACAGAAATTTAAATTTCAAACCTATTTTATGCCATCAAAAGTTTTTCCATTTCTTAGCGTTCTCTTCTTATTTGAAATTGAAATATGAAAGTTCGAAACCAAAGAGACGTCACTAAAATGGTCGCCATCTTTAAATAGTGCAAAGTATTGAAATCAAAAGTAGCCTGTATATTAACCAGGTAAATCAGCTACTTCCATGTAAAATTTCATATAAATAGGACCAGTGGTTCTTTGGTGATTGAGTAATACACAGATACACAGACACATACCATCTCACTTTAATATAGTCTATTGGTATAGATGTAGTTTTTTCATGTATGAAAAACTGACGATATTATTTACTTAGTAATTTGAAAGTACCCATGTTTAAGTACAAAAGGAGCCTGGTCATGGCTTCTAATGATTACTATGAGAATTATTGGTGACGTCAGTAATGTTACCTGTAGGTTTGTTACGGTACTGTATCTGTTGAGGGCAGTGAAGGAGGTAATGTTCTGTACAAATCATTTACTCTTTTAGTCATCTTTCTGACGTATTGAGTGTACAGGGAGCTGCCGTAGTACCTCTAAACTGAACCCAACGTCTTAAGTAGAAAAGAGGACGTGTTCATGGCGTGGTTAATCATTTTAGGTTACTGTTTCATTTCGGTTGCTACAAATTATTCTGGTTCTGTTAGTCTTAGTCAAGTCTTTTCACAGTTACTGTATTCCTGATTTGGAATACAAAAGATATCCGGTACAGGTTAACACTCTCAACAATTAAAACAATGCAGCATAAAAATATTAGGATTAATAAAACATAAATATCAACATATCAGTAGTAGAACACACCTTAACGGAGAGTATAACATTACAATACAATATATTGCGCGTGGTACCTTCCGTCATAAGGTAAAGATTCAAAATCTCCCGTAACAGCAGCGGCATCAAGAGAATGAAATTAGACCCAAAATGTCACATTTAGACGACCACGTGGATTAGCGGCTAACATTCTCGGCTGCCGCCTTGGAGGTCTGAGTTTGAATCCCGTCTCCGCCAAGAAATTTTAATTCTGGTCTGAGTGCTGGAAGGGGGTGATGTACCCGATACCTAGTTTAGGCTATCGGCTACGCCAGCAGACATTAAGCTGTAGTTGAGGTTTTGGAAAGAGTTAGGAAAAGATAGCGCACCGATCGCGTCAAGAAGAATGTCCAGATGACGTAGGAGGTCTAGGATCAGGGAGGCATTGATATCTGTGAGAAGATAGAATTATGGATAAAGATGTGAAGCTTTATTGAGATATATATGGAATTATAGCAATTAAACATCTTAGAAGAGGATATATAACATGCATTATATGTGGAAATAATTTTATGGAAGTCAGATAACCCTTAAGTTATTTTATAACGGAATAGCCGAGATGATCTGGGTTCGAGACTATGATCGTGACGCAAGAGCACTGTGGTGGGGGACTACACCACGTGCCTGCGCCAAGCACATAAGCAAGAAGACAGTGCCAGCAGATTCAGTTGAGCTCAGTCAGACGAGCAGGTAGGAGCAGCTCTATAGCGCAAGCGAGACGCACAGTGAAGGTTACGTAACATACCGAAACTGTCACGGCAAGAGTGTAGGCGACAGTTCCTGCATCGCCGAGCAGCGAAGGCCAAGCGGGTCATTGATCCAGGCGGGCTGGCCGAGGAAGCGATTACAGACGGCCGGGATATATCAGAACCGCACTGCAAGTAGTTGAAGGCTTTATTACAAGCGACATTTCAACGCAGTTTGAACATAGCGTTTATGAATAACTTTATGACTATGCTTTTCTATAACGCATCCAAAGCTACTTTAACTATTTCAAGTAAACGGAATGTTGTTAGCATAGGCACTGATGAACATTAGAACGTGCATTAATAAGATTTATTTCTTATGCAGTTTTCATGAATTACCTAATACAGACATCTACAGGGTGTTTCGTAAACTTGAACACTCTCAAGTAAAATTTCATTTTACGGAAGTGAGACTTAGCAGTCATTTGAGATTGAACTTACAATACTCAAATTGAACATTTAACGGAACAGTGGCGTAACTTAGAAGAGGAGTAGGGGGTCCGCTGTTTCCATGAACTTTTTCGAGAAGGAGTTGGACAATATCCGCTATGGGTAATCCGAAGTTCAACATGTCCGAGTAGACGCAAATAGAGACAAGATGGCACCGCAGAGCGATGGATTCGATTCCTGACGAGAGGAGTCCACCAGCTGATTCACTTGGGATTTCGAAGGCAATCGTCATTTCATGGATGGAATGATATTCACGCCGATCTTTCGAGAAATTCGTAATGTAGGGAAAATCGACGATCTTGGAAATTTAAATACAGCTGATTATGAAAGGTACTGTAAGAGTCATAACTACCTGATACGATTATTTTCATGAATACTGGGCACACATGTATATTTTTCTAATAGGAGTGATACGATTATTAAGACATGGTTTGACTTTATATACTTCGAATTTGCTAGAATATGGAGTGACCATATGATATGGCAGGCATCATTATACGATATTCTCACCATTGATTGGCTTTATTAAGCAGATGTTTGGTCTTTTAGAAATTTTTCCAGCTAGGATATTTTTCATGAATAGTTTTTTTTTTGTAACGAGTATTTCGAACTCGTGATCTGCAATTGATTATCAAAAATTACTTCGTCAGTTCTTTGCATACTAGCGAGTGTGTATTATTCATCAGTAGGGATTTTTTCCATTGGATTGTTTGGAGATATTAAGAAGTTATTCACTTTAGTGAATGAACATCGCTTTTATATGACAACTAGAAACTTGTTGATTCCTATCTGGTACATTCACTCATATAGACGACGAGATGGGGTCCTTCGTATTTATACGATTGTATGGTGGCTACTCATCTTACCCATCGCTCAGGGAACTATCATCCAAGTCGACGGGGCGAGGTCTTTCGTATTTATACGACTGTACGGTGGTTACACATCTTACTCGCCATTGAGGGACTCATTTTATCATCCGAATGTACACGAGATGTAAGTGAATCAAACAAGGAACTACTAGTCACATATCAGTCGAAATTTTGTTAAATAAAGTAACGATAAATGTCAACAGGATTGCATTTAGTAATTCTTGTTTGCCAATCTAATATTTTGTTGCTATACTCTTTTGAGAGTAATTTCAGTTTAACAGCTGTTACAGCTGATACTTTTGATGATTTTTATAATTGTGTTTGATACCTTTGAGAAGGATTTAAAGTAATTGAATCTTATAAGATTAATCATTAATGGTCAGATTTATTTTAAGGCAGATCAGTATTGCAGATTTTGATATGAGAGATTATAGCACATTGGTGTTTTTTCTGTGATGTGAGGTATGAAACTTGTAAGAGAATTTATGCTATTTGAAAGCAGATCTTAAATTACTGAAGTAATATTTTTCCAATTGTTTAAGAAGTTGTCTAGATGTGGTCAGAGTAATTACAGTTATTGGAGATTGTGTGCGTTGATAATTTGAAGCCAGTTATATATTTTTTGTAGATCATGCAACATGGTTAAGTGGAGTTTGTGATAGGCATTTTGTGGAAGTTGCCATGTGATAGTTGCAACGTTGATAATGTATTTTGAGGCAGACATGAGGTCGTCGTACCCAGTCTAGCGTATTTGTTGAGATTCATGCTGTATGTGCTGAATATTTATGGAGTTTTGTGGAGTAATTATTGTATTCAAATGTGATATTTGAAGTATTGAAGAAATGTAATGTCGTTGTGGATAGTTTGATCCAACGTGATGTCGTGGAGACAATAATATTTTTTGGCATGATAAATTAAATACGAGATATAACTTGGAAGTAATAAAACTGTAAGACAACGTTCTATAAACCTTATTAAACAATTTGTTAGGACATTAAACGAATAAATGAAGTTGATAATACAAGATTTTCTGAAAATAATAATTAACGAAATAATAATCTGAGATTTAAGCATATTAACGATCTGACCTAATGAAATAAAAATCAGAATGACTAGATGAAATAATAAATCTAAATAACCAGATGATTGAAATTTAAATAAGTTGATAAATTAAAAATTTGGAATAAATCGATGAATTAAATAAATGGATGAATTAAAGATTGGATAAAATAAACTGATTGAAATAAATTAATAGACGATTGTAATGATGATGAATAACTGAATTAGAAGGTGATAATTAATTAAAGAAGCTGATGATTAATGAATTTATATGGAATTAAATAAATTTAATTGAGAGATAATTTGAAGGAATTGCAACTTGAATTGAGAATTTAAATGATGTAATGGTGATGAATTAATGATTTTGACAGGAATATGTATAATTTTGAAGTGAGAATTAATGTGAGAAATATTTAATTTTGATGATGACGATAATGATGACCAATGAGAATTTGAATTTTCTGTAATTCACAGATAAGTGATTGATTGTTAATGACGATGTAAATAGTGTAAATTAATTATTCGATGTTTAGGAGCATTTGATTAACATGTTCAACATTCAAATTATGCCATGCAAACCATAAATTACGTGATATTTAATATGTGTGATTATTATATGTGTATGTTTAGATAGATTAATAACATTTTTTTTAAAATCCACATTGATGTTAAATTAAAGAGAAATTAGGTCTCAGGTTTCACAAATGTCAGTGACGGAAGACATAGTGCTACAGTGATCCTGAGAACCCAAGATAACTTTATAAAATGTTTCTTGTTATGTGGATAAAAATAATTTTGGATTAGGAAAGAGATGGTTCGATTTTTGGACAATGACAATTTAACTTTGGCATTCGACCATACTCTTAGGTAGGAATTATATTTAAAATGTCTGTCTGACTATCAAAGTAAAATAAATTTGTTTTTATCTTAGTTGTGATCTGATGATGGTGTGATGTTCCTTTTTCTTTCCTTGTCTTGAGTAAGGCTTATCCGGAAAGGAAGTGGTTTGCTAGGAATTCAGTTGATGGCGCCCATTTATATTTGCATTATTTCTATTAAACTTAAGCCCGTAACGACCCTAGAGATACTTTGTCTCGTGATACCCACTGCTTTTTCGAGAACTCAGCTGAATTTCCGACACATTCCTTATTTGACTAGAGGTTCATTTAACTCCGCTCTGTCCCGGAACTCCAGGAATGCGATGTTATAGCAGATGGGTCATCGCATCCCCAGGACGAACGGGTACAGTACACTGCGCCTCCCGTGGCAAAACTTGGAAGATGTTTTCCGTGGTTTCCCACTTCTACTCGAAGCAAATACCGGGATAGGTTATAACTGAAGGCAACAGCAACCTCCTTTTTAATCGTCACCTGAATTACAAATACACACTAGACTACTACAGTCATCACAGTAACACAGGTTATCAGAAAAAAATCATACACGCTTAAGTTCATGGGGCTACATGGCAGTGATGTCGCCAAGCCTATAAACCAATCAACAATGACATAATCATTAAAGCTCATTTAATCTTAATACTAAGTATCGTGATATCTATAGCCGTTATTACGTTAGGCGGCGTGCAGGGTTAGCCGATGTATTTGTTTTTTATCATTTCAATTGATCTTGTCGACTTCGTCGTTATGCTTTGGGTCTTATGTTAGGCGGGACGGAGACGGTTGCGTTACGGAGACGGAGACTGTGACGTCATGCAGCCGCGCGGGAAGCCTAAGTTAATGGGTAAAGGACGGCGAGTGCGTGACGTCATGCAGCCACGCGGGAAGCCTAAGTTAATGGTTAATGGAGTCTGTTGAAAGAGTCCTGGGACGTCGAGCGACCTGGGGCTTCGAACGAAGCGAAAAGAATACAGGGTGACTCCTAAAGAGGCGTACAAGTTGCCAGATAAGAATACAGGGTGACTCCTAAAGAGATATACAAGACGCCAGATAAGAATACAAGGTGACTCTTAAAGAGGTGTACAAGATGGCAGAGAAGAATACAGGGTGTCTCCTAAAGATGTGCACAAGATGTCAGACAAGAATACAGAGTTACTCCTAAAGGGGCGTACAAGATGTCACACAAGAATACAGGGTGACTTCTCAAGAGATATACAAGATGCCAGATAAGAATACAGGGTGCCTCCTAAAGAGGTGTGCAGGATGTCAGAGCAAAATACAGTACAAGATGCCAGATAAGAATACAGGGTGACTCCTAAAGAGATATACAAGTTGCCAGATAAGAATACAAGGTGAATCTTAAAGAGGTGTACAAGATGGCAGAGAAGAATACAGGGTGACTCCTAAAGAGGTGCACAAGATGTCAGTCAAGAATACAGGGTTACTCCTAGAGAGGTGTACAAGACGTCACACAAGAATACAGGGTGACTTCTAAAGAGATATGCAAGATGCCAGATAAGAATACAGGGTGCCTCCTAAAGAGGTGTGCAGGATGTCAGAGCAAAATACAGGGTGACACTTAACGAGGTGTACAGTATTCAATCAAATACAGGGTGACCCTTAAAGAGGTTTGCACGATATCAGATTCAAATAATGGGTGACCCTTAAAGAGGTGCCCGCGCGGGAAGCCTCAGTTAATGGGTAATGGAGTCTGTTGAAAGAGTCCTGGGGCTTCGAGCGAAGGGAGAAGCCCTCCTGAGCCTTTCTAACATGTGTAGCATTTGTAGTATGCGTCATTTGAAATGATATAACGTCTAGTCTTTCAGACTGACTGTAATTTTAATTTTAATTCCGTACATCGACCCCGGTTGATAACAATTTAAAAAACTACGTATTCAGATTTTTATGGCGTTCAGATTCCTAATGTTCTCATCGTGGTTTGGATATTAAATGGAGGCCCATGGTCTGGTGTTTGTTTATGTCTTGAGCTACTGTCGTCATGGAGAAAATGGAGTGGCGTGGCCCCTTACAGAGACAGGTGGAAACCTGGAGATCACTTCTTGAGGTACAGTCCATTAAGGTAGTTTAACATTAATCTTGTTCTTTTATGTACTGTATTTATATGACTTCATATTTTTGAAATATTATGCGCTGTTCAGTATCATTAGCCTATACCTGGCTGGAACAACAAGAGATAGCTTTCAGCAGTGACGTCCGATAGACAGTCCATTAAGGTTATACTGTATTATCTTTTAATCTCGCTCTTTTATGTATTTTCTAAATTTCTTGTGTACTTTCATTTATTTACATTCTAATGCTATTGTAAGAGTATCCATTTTCTCTTTTTATTTGTTATCATAGTTTTTAAGATTAATTTTATTTAATCTACGCTGACTAAGTTATCATTGTTATACCGAAACATGTACGTTTTAATTTAATTATTTAACTTCGTAGTGTTTGACAAGGCGGATTTTATAATTGGAAATTATAAAATGTTAAAGATTTTAATTCTGAGAATAACGTAAATGAAGCGACACATTTTGATATGACCCAAAAAACTAACTTAGACATATTAAGCACAATAATTCTTCGGGAGTGATGATCCTGGGTCCTACACTTGAACTTAGCTATGTCATTTTCATAATTTCCATACCTTATTTGATATTCCGGGATATTTAAATACAAGTAAGATGCTGAGGAGCCACGCCCCCTAGACATGTGCACACGAGCCCTCTTAAATAGTTTTATTTACTATTTACAGGTGGAATATCGACATCAAATAGTCTACAGTATATGTTAATTTGAAGCAGCCAATAAAAAAACGAAAATTGAGTTTTTGGTCAATAATGCCATTTCAAAAGTATACCTTAAATATCATACAAGTACTAGAAATAATAAGTAGTTCCGAGAAAATCTACTAATTTCATATATCCTACTTATATTAATTGCCTCAATCAACATATAAATTTTCAGATTCATTGCTGTAATAGATTCGTAGATATTGAGAACCATCTAAATATATCGGATGGTTGCCATGTTGAATTTTTATATATGTAGGCCTGAGGGTTATGTACTATTACATGAAGATTATTGTGTAGGTGTATTATTCAAACTGCAATCGCATGATTAGGACACAATAAATAAAATAGAGATTTTTAAAATGTCGCACAGCCGCCATCTTGTGGCTGTGAAAACAATTGAAATAAATTAGATGCCAGTGGATTAAAATGTGTATAAGCAATTACCGTACCAAGTTTCACTGCACTCGAATGGTAAAATCGCGAGAAATGTCAATTTAAATATTGACATTTCACGTCGCCGCCATGTTGAAATTGTGCTCACCAGGTTCTTCAAATTCCCATAGGTGAACTTATGTTTATAGCCTCTATCAACATGCAAAATTTCAGCTTGATTGCGGCCATAGAATAATAGATATTGAGAACCGTCTAAATATTTCAGATGGTCGCCATGTTCGATTTTTATATAATTATGTAAGCCATAGAGTTATGTACTGTTTGATGACGATTGTTGCGTGCATTCATTACTCAAACGTTGACTTCAATCACATTATTAGGACACAAGAAATACAAATTTAATTTTAAAATTTCGCACAGCCGTCATATTGAGGTTATGTAAACAATTGAACTAAATTAGATATCAGTGCATTACAATGTGTATAAACATTTACTATGCCACATTTTACTGCGCTCGGAAGGTTAAATCGCGAGAAACGTCTTTTTAAATGTTTCAACTTAGCTTGGCCGCCATTTCGTTTTGTTCTTAACAGGTTTCTGAAAGTCACATAGGTAAACTTTTAGTGGTATCCTTTATCACCGTACAAACCTTCAGGGTGATATGAGTAGCCTAATAGTTTCGGAGATATTTAATGCCGGTGAAATATTTCGCACAACCGTCATGTTGGATTGGTGCGACGTCATAAAATTTGAAGGGCACGGCCGGGGTCGGACAAAATAGTACTATGTCCTTACCGAGTTTCATTGAAATCGCTCATTGTTTGCGGGGAACACATACTACCACCGAAAAAACAATTTAAGTACCTTGGAATTACTATGCAAGTCACAGGGACTTCCTTTATGGTTCATATAAAGGAGAGACTTGCAGCAGCACTTAGAAATATAAGCGACATTAGTCATTTACAAAGAATGTCAGTGAATTCAGCTATGGAACTTTTCAGAGTCAAAGTACTCCCATCACTCACGTACGGGCTAGAGGTCATATGGACTTATCTATCAATCAGACAATTAAAAGACATTGAAAGTTTGAAATCAAGGTATTTGAAAAGGGTATTGGGGGTATCAAAATTCGCTCTTTCACGATATGTGTATGATTTAGCCAGAGAAACATTTCTGGTAGAAGACCTTCGACTGCTAATGCACCTACCATCCACACAGGCATGCGTAGACCTGTTAAGCGAACTTTGCAGGAAGAGAGACTCCATCTCAGAAAGATTCTTCGTAACAGATGCAATGTTATATAAAGAATGGATGCGACCAGAGTATGAGCTGAGGCACCTAGTGACCAGATTTGCGATCCATGGCTTCCACCATCGCATCTGCACTAGGAAGTCCTTCCATCAGCCCAGCCAGGAGTATGTTTGCCGATTATGCAACAATCAGTGCGATATATATCACGCCATGGAATGCAGTAGAAGACTAGTATCACTCACTCAGTTTTGTTTAGACGAGGACTGATTATGTTGTCTTGATCAAAGTGTAGTGCAGTGGAATGGGTGAACGGACTCGATGAACACAAGTCTCTGGTGTTACCTAGGTATACGATTGATTCATTATTGTTCACAATGTTATAATGTTGTTCCTATCTATGGCCATTGGCCGCAATAAATATTTTATTATTGAAATCGCTCAAGCTGTTTAGATTTTATTAGGGGCGCACACACACATACGCACACACACGCGCGGACAAAAGGTGATCTCATTAGCCAATTTTAGCCTATTTTCATTTATGAAAAAAATAGGCTTATGAGATCACCTTTTGTCCGTGTGTCTGTGTGTACGTGCGTGATTCGTGGGGGTGTGTGTGTGCCCCTAATAAAATCTAAACGGCTGGAGCGATTTCAATGAAACTCTTTACGTTCATAGCACTAATCCGGACAACCACGACCGTGCCTTTCAAATTTTGTTGCGTCTCTCCAATCCAACATGGCGGTTGTGCGAAATATTTCACCAGCATCCAATACCTCCGAAACTATTACCGATATCAACCTGGAATTTTGTACGGTGATAAAGAGAACAACTAGAATTTCAACTATGTTACTTTTGAAAACCTGGTAACTATAATACCAACATGGCGGCCAAGCGAAGTTGCGACTTTTAAATAGAAGTTTCTCGCGATTTAACCAACCAAACGCAATGAAACTTGGTACAGTATATTTTTATACACATTGTAATACACCGACATCTAACTTCGCTCAATTTTTCACATAACGTCAAGATGTCGGCTGTGCGAAATATTTCACCGGCATTCTATATCTCTGAAACTATTACCGGTATCACCCTGAAATTTTGTACGGAGATAAAGGACACTACTGAAAGTTCGTCTATGTGACTTTAAAAAACCGGTTAACTACAAAACGAACATGGCGGCCAATCAAAATTGAAAGTTTTAAATAGACTTTTCTCGCTATTTAATGATCCAAACGCAATGAAACTTGGAGCAGCAAATGTTTATACACATTGTAATTCACTGGTATCTATTTTAGTTCAACTGTTTACTTAACCTCAAGATGGCGGCTGTGCGAATTTTAAAATTAAGTTTTAATTTCGCGTGTCGTAATCATGCGATCGAATTGAAAGTTTGAATAATGAACCTACGCAATAATTTCCCTTTGATGGCACATGACTCTATGGCCTATACATATAAAAATCCCACATGGCGACCATCCGAAATATTTAGACGGTTCTAAATATCTACGAATCTATTACAGAAATCAAACTGACTTTTTTAATGTTCATAGGGGATATGAACATAAGTTCACCTATAGGACTTGCAATAACCTGGTGATCACAAATCCAACATGGCTGCGACGCCAATTATAAATATTCACATGGACGTTTCACGCAATTTAACTATCCGAGTGCAGTGAAACTTGGTACAGTAAATCCTTATGCAAATGTTAATCTACTGGCATCTAATTCATTTCAATTGTTTCCATAACCAAAACATGGCAGCTGTGCGAAATTTTAAAATCTCGCTTTCACTTCTTGTGCCCTAATCATGCGATTGAAGTTAGATTACTACACGTACACAATAATCTTCACGTAACAGTACATAACTCTAAGACCTAGCCTACATATATAAAAATCCAACACGGTGACCATCCGAAATATTTAGTCTGTTCTCATCTACGAATCTATCACAGCAACCAAACTGAAATTTTGTATGTTGATAGTGGCAATTAACATAAGTAGAATATATGATAATAGGCTTTAGTTCTTCACGGAACTACTTGTTTCATCAATGAAAATGGGTTCAAAAATGTTTTATGTTCTTAATTGTTTTGCACTGGCACCATCGTGAATTCTGAAAACGATTGAACAACGTTATATGCTATTATAATTTCTTTCTAGTAAAGATTCACTAGATCATCTAATATTATTGTCATTTCAAATATTTGAAATTCGCGTAGCCTCTGTAATGATTTTGTATTTATGGGTGTATAAATATTATAGTCCTGATTCATTATTCTATATTTCACATCTATCGCTTGTTTAGGATAAAATAAGTTTAAAAGTTTAAAAGTTCCCTCAGTCGCCATCTTGAAGTTTTCAAAACATTTGAATTACATGATACGCCAATGTGGTGAGCTCTAAATAAAGCCTATGTCAAGTTTCACTGAGATTGGAAGATTAAGACGCCAGAAAATCCTATTTAAATATTTGAAATTCGCATGACCGCCATGCTGATTTTGTGCATATCATGTTTTTGAAAGCCACGTATCGGTATGTGAAGTTTCTTTAAAGACTTCTAACATCACACAATTTTTCAAGTTGTCTGCTGCAATAGTTTTGGAGATATTGAGAACGGGTGAATATTTCGTGTGGCCGCTATGTTGGATTGACGACACTTATTGCAATTTGAAAGCCATGATTGGAGTCAGATGGGGTCTTTTAGAATCTTATAGAATTCACTACAGCCAATCAGAATTTATTAATGACATACGCATGTGTTAATGCATAGACGAAAGGTGATGTCATAAACCTATATTTTATGTGATGAAAATACGCTAAAATAGAAAATGTTGTGGCGTATATACTTTTCTGTTTATTTATAATCACGTTTCCTTGCATCATGATTGCAATTACGCCAATACGTTCGATCGGAATGGGGCTATCAGGTTCAGATCTTCCGTATTCGCCATGCAATAGAGAATGCTATGAGAGGAATATGCAGCTAGTTAGGTTACATACCCAGGCTACTCCTGTCTAATTGGAAGTTGCCTAGTGTTTATTGATTGATTGTACTGGCTTGCCATTGGATGTCAAACTACTACGTGGTGGAGTTATTTGAAAAGAAATTGTAGGACGTGGGATGGCATAGATCCATCTTCCTCACAGACGTGAGTTGCATTCAGACAGTAATGAATGAGTGCTGCGTATTACCGAGCATTTATAACCGGGATGTTCATTCTGTTGTGGGGAGTACGCTTTTATTTCACTCGAGCTCAAATGTGTGGGAATAATACTACTGTTACGTAAGCTTTCTCGACCAAATGTTACCATTATATAGCTTTGGTACTATTAGGTCGAGTGGAATTCGTGTCTCTTTATCAAGCTTGTCAAGAAATGAGTAAACAATGACATTTAGGCTCCATAGTTGTAAGATAGGAAGCCATGTCGATACTCTATGACATCCTGAGACCAAGAGGATGATGGTAACGAATCTATAAAGAACAGCCATGATCTACTCAAGGGATAACCATCACCTCTATTAAACTTATGTGGATGTTTACTTATATCAATCGCCTCCCGAATGATACGAGTTGTGAAATATTTATCCATACAGATGACAGATGTTTCATAGCAAATAATTCGATGGTCATCCTGTATGGCATGTTCAGCAACGGCAGACTTCTCTGGTTGGCAAAGATTATACAGCACGTATATATTGGTCAGACATGTAGGAGAATCACAGTAAGGGTCGTACGGCTGCGCCTCGGGATATTGTCAACCAGTTTCTCCTGTATTATCGAAAATCAGTCAATAGGTTAGCACCACGTTTTGCCTGCCTTCTCCCAATATGGACGTATGGAACTAAACTAGCACCAAACGAATGTTAATAATGCCCGTATTACACGACACTCGTTGGCATGGAAGCTTCTACCAGTATGGGTATCATAGCTGGTACAGACGCGCCTAGCACAGTGTGATTTATACCTTCTATGCTAGGTTCTGCCTTCCATGATAGCTTCCATACAACTCCCGAAATTGATCAGGTGCCACGAAGGGCTCGTGAAATCTCTCACCCAATTGTCACCACACTCGAATGTTCCTACTGTATTGGTGAAAACCAATGGAGACCTCTTCCAGGAACGCCACCAAAAACAAGGAGGTTCAGTTATGTTTTAGGGTGGAATCATGTTTGGTTGAGGTACGGTTATAATTCCTAGTCTGCATTATTATCAATGCTGTTCTGGAGAACGATACACACAAGCTACTCTGGGACAGGTCAGTGATCACTGATAGACCTATATCTGCAAAAGGGCCAGACATTATTCTTATTGTTAACATGACTGGTTTGGTGTACAGGGACAACATCCTCAAACCTGTTGTTACAGGTTTCGCTGCCACAGTGAATGAGGGCTATGTACTAGTGGACGATAATGCTCGCTCAATCAGTTCTTTTAGATGCATGGCATACGGATAATGGAGTGACCTGCCTATTATGCGGACATGAACTGTATTGAACATAGGCTACATGGAAAGATCTTAAGAGGACAATTTCGCACCGACCCAGTCACCCAACAAATATTCAAGCTGCTATCAAAGAGTGGAATAATCTGCCCAAACCAGGTTGGAGCCGTTGGTTCTCAGTATGCCTCGTTGTCTGCAAGCATACCTTAGGGCTCGTGGTGGCCATACACGGTATATTTTTTATTTTTTATTTTTAGCGTATGGCTTTTAGTGCCGGAAGTGTCCGAGGACATGTTCGGCTCGCCAGTATGTAGCTGTTTCTAGGTAGACACCCATGGGGTGAGCTACAAGTACCGTCACGTGTGGAGTGTAGTCTGGGGAGGAAAGTTTAAAAGTAAGGACGATGAGTTGGAAGGTAGCGGCTGTGGCCTATAGTTAGGGACCAACCACGGCATTTGCCTGGAAGGAAGATGCGAAAGCACAGAAGACCATTTTCAAGGTTGCTGGCGGGGGGATTCGAACCTCCTCGCCTCCCGGATGTGAGCGACTGCCAGCAGCCACGCCGTAACGACTACGGCTAACTCACCCGGTATACACGGTATTGATATGCCCCAACATGAAAGAGACGTGTATACCAAGTCCCACATTATCACTTTTATTATTCCTTTCGTGTTTCTATCTCTTTTGCACAGCAGATTGTGTGTTGTTTTTCTTGTGTTGTCATCATCATTATCAGCCTTGTCGCAGCAGCCACAGCCCACGATCTTCAGAGCTATCTTCATCGTGCCGTAGGAAGCAAAACCCAGCTGAGTGATTGTGTTTCTAAGATATGAGAGACGCGGTCTTCCTCTCGATTTCTTCCCTAGGATCTTGCCTTCGAAGACAATCTGGAAAAGTGTGTCATGCCGTAAGACGTGTCCAAGGAATTTAGTTTTTCTCTTCTCTAATGAACAAAGTAAGGCCCGTTTCTCCTTAACTTCAACCAAGATTTGTTAATTAATCTTTTTTTTTTTTGCAGCTTCGGTGGTAGCATGCTGATCTTCTATGCCCAAGATCGCGGGTTCAAATCCGACCAAAGTCGTCGGATATTTTAAGAGTGTTAAAATCCTTCAGTATGCCTTCCTTCGGAGGGGAAGTAAAGCCAGCGGTCCCATGTCATAGATTTATGGCATGTTAAAGAACCTTCCACTAATTATACCTGTGTGAAGCTAAATTGTATAGGTTAAGAATGTAAACAACGCTCTTAGGTTCCTACGTTCATTGTCAAGAGCCGACTGCAGTGGCATCTGGTAGTTAAGTTCTGAACTAGTAGTCTTTGACGGTGGCGTTTGGCGGCAAAAGTAGGAACTATTTCGAAAAAAAAGTCTGCTGTCCTTACTTGAATTAAAAAACAGATAACACACACTAATACAGTCATCACAATTAACACCGGTTATCAGACAGATTCTACACACACCCAATGTACACGGGGCTACATGGCCGCGTTGTCGCAGCCCCTAAACTTAAGAACCAACCAACCAATCAATCTTTTTTCCCCTCCAACTCGTTCTCGTCAGTCTTCTCCAGATCCACATTTCAGCACTTCTAGTTTTGATTTTGCTTGCTTTCCCAAAGTCCATGTCTCGCATCCGTAAGCTAGCACACTCCAAACAAAGGTTTTAACGAATTTGTTCCTGATTTCAATCACTATGTGCTTATTTAACAATATATATTTCCTGCTCTGAAATGGTTGCTTTGTCATAGCAATTAGCCTACTTTTCACATTTTGCAAAAATGAGGAAGTAGTAGACTTATGACATCGATCCGGGAAAATGTGTGTCTGTCTGTCTTTCTGTCTGTCTGTCTGTCTGGCTGGCTGTGTGTGTCCCCCCCCCCTATCAACTCCTAAACGGCTGCAGCAATCAAAACCAAATTTAGTATGAGTAAAGATGTATACTGGAATATCTCAATCCCATATTTGAAAATTATGTCAGTGCTACCAACTGCAGAAAAAACGCACTAGAAATTCGAGCTCCATGTTGGATATCTTGGAATATATACATGGGAGCTATTCCAAAATTGGTACACACGTAGATAATACTATTTCAGTTTAATTTCCAGGAGACCATATATGACAGTGTTGCCAAAATAATTTTAAGCCTTCTGATAGGTCCAATTTTAAATGCATATAACTTCTACACTATCAGTTGGATTTCAACCGAATTTGGTATGAAATATGTGTACGTAAACAGATATGACTGAGCGTATTCTTAAGAGCCACCAGGGCTGCCAACTGTTAATAATTGCTCTCGATACTTTTTTCTATATACCAATATATCAGAAAGTATACAAGCCGACAGCTTTAAACTATGCACACGTATAATACCTGACATTTTAGATTAATTTGGAGTAACTTATATATGTCAGTTCTACCAACATGAATCTAAGCCTGCTGATAGGACCAATTTTTAAATACATGTAACTTCTATAATATCAGTTGGAATTCAACCAAATTTCGTATGTGCTATGTGTAACATAACAGATATGACTATAAGTATTCATAAGAGCAATCAGGGCTGCCAACTGTTAATAAATGCTGTCTATATTTTTTAACCCTAATATCAATATATCAGAAAGTATGAAAGCCAACAGTTCTATACTTTGCACACGTATAGCATCTGACATTCTAGATTAATTTGGAGTAATTAATTTAAGTCAGTGCTGCCAACATGATCATATGCCTGCTGATTGTTCCAATTTTAAAATACATGTACTTTCTATAGGCCTACTAACAAATTGATTTCATCCAAACTTGGAACAACAAGATATCACAATATTTCAGATTATTTCTAACCAGCTCACGCATGACATTGTTGCCAACATGCTTATACGCGTGCTGATAGATCCAATGTATAACTGCATGTAATGTCCATTGGACTTCAACCAAATTTTGCATTCTGTACTGTAAGAGATGGAACTAAGAATATATTCAGTCACCAGGGCTGCCAACTGTAGTGCTTTATTGGGCTACATTATAACAGGTATGTTTCGAACTAATTAGACATTTCAATATTACCAACTTAAATTCGTCATTATTCTAGAAAGGTTCATACACTGTAGATTAATCATTGGCATGAATCTTAATTTTAAGAAAAGTAGGCTCTTTAGTTCGTCACGGAACTTCTTGTTTTTCTTTTGACTTCTATAAGGCACTGATTGACACTGGTAATGACACTACCCAGATAACAAAATTCTGTAACCTTTATGTACCCTATATTGTGTATAATGTGTTTCCATGCACATAAAAATATATAAATCACTAAATCGCAATATTCAAAACGTTTTTTGAGAACTGTATGTGCTCACTGATCGCAGAAGGATTTGAAGGTGGCGCGCCAAGATGCCCCAACCCGTTGCTCCCTCACCGCCAGGCTGATAATTACATTTACTACTGGTGTTTAATTGCTATGCCACAAGTCAATTGATTCCCAATTCGGTTCCGGAAATTGACGCAGTGCCGCTAGTTTACTCGCCACGTCATTACAATTTGCCCCAAGGCCCACAAATTAAACTCGAGTACCGGTTGGTTGTCAACGATTTCAATTTGGTCATGTTAAATATCGCTTCAAATTGTGTAATTATAATGCAGCAAGGGAATGGTTGCAGCCCAGGGCAGAGATGAACAAAATGTCGATATTTTCGAGCTCTATTTCTACAGTTAGTGTATCAAAAGTGCTCTCTTGCCTCCCAGCGACACAGCCAATGAACAAAGCGACAATACCCGAAAGGGATGTGCAGTTGCTGATACTACTCTCAGTTAAAAGCTACACCAATTACCCTAGTAGTTGCAGTTGCGATCACCAGATAGAAGCATTCAAGCCTGACGGACGATTTATCATTAATCACGATCAGTCCTTCAAGCATTTTAATTACTAATTGTTTCTGTGGAAATAAATCCAGAGTAACATTTTTAGCCTACTTTTCACATTTTGCAAAAATGAGGAAAAAGTAGACTTATGAGATCGGGCAAATGTGTGTCTGTCTGTCCTTCTGTCTGTCTGTCTGGCTGTGTGTGTGTGTCCCCCTATCAACTCCTAAACGGCTGCAGCAATAGAAACAAAATTTGGTAGGAGTAAAGATCTATACCTGAGTATCTCACGGCCATATTGGAAAATAATATCAGTGCTACCAACTGCTGAAAAATCGCAATTGAAATTTGAGCTCTATGTTGGATATCTTGGAAGGTATGAATGGGAGCTATTTCAAAATTGGCACACGTATAGATAATAATATTGCAGTTTAATTTCCAGGAGGCCATACATGGCAGTGTTGCCAAAATGATTATAAGCCTGCTGATAGGTCCAAATTTTAAATGCATATAACTTCTACACTATCAATTGGATTTCAACCAAATTTCGTATGTGGTATGTGTACATAAACACATATGATTTGAGCGTATTCTTAAGAGCCACTAGGGCTGCCAACTGTTAATAAATGCTCTCAATTTTCATTAATCCAAATACCCATATATCAGAAAGTATGCAAGCCGACAGCTTTAAACTATGCACACGTATAGTGCCTGACATTCTATATTAATTTGGAGTAACTTAAATACGTCAGTGCTGCCAACATGATTCTAAGCTGCTGATAAGTCCAATTTTAAAATGCATGTAACTTCTATACTAACTAATGGATTTCATTCAAAATTGACACAACAATAGATCATATTATTTCAGATTATTTCTGACCAATACATGTATGTCAATGTTGCCAACATGATTTTACGCGCGCTGTTAAATCCAATGTTTAACTGCATGTAACGTCCATGCTATCCATTGGACTTCAACCAAATTTTGAATTCTGTACCTTAAGAGATGGAACTAAGAATACATTCAGTCACCAGGGCTGCCAACTGTAGTGCTCTATTAGGCTACATTATGCCAGGCATACAGTATTTCGAACTTATTAGAAATTTCGATATTACCAACTTAATTTCTTCATTATTCTAGATAGATCCATATAGATTAATCATTGATATGCATCTTAAATTTCAAGAAAAGTAGGCTCTTTAGTTCGTCACGGAACTTCTTGTTTTGTTAAATTATTGGTTATCCACCCAGTTAGGCTTCAACCACAGACTGTGAGAGGGATCATTCCTCTACCGTCGCAAGGACTGGTTTCTGGGAGCTGGACACACTTTGTCAGCAGATACAACTGGGGATGGTGACAGGCCGATCGTTAACTTGGGTCTAATTAAGAAAGGTCAGGGTAGGGATTTTGGAAGGAGGTCAGCCGTGAAGCTGTCGAAAGGAGCCGTCCCGGCATTTGCCTGGTGGTGAAAATGGAAAACCATGGAAACCATTAAGGCCGAGGTGGGATACGAACCCACGCTCTCCCGATGCCAACGAGGCACTAGTTAGCGCGTTAGCACTCTTCCCACCGTGGCCGGTGCTAATATCTTTGAATATTTAAAGAAGGGGGGAAAATGGTAGTTTTAAGGGTTGTAACATCTAGGTCATGAACCCTTTACGAGCCTTACAGTAGTCGCATATGATGTGTAACATCTGACATGTTATCCTACTATGAAATTGAGATGAAATATATGTGAAGTCTTCTGACATGTTATCCTACTCGTATACTACACAGCTTGGACATTCTTAAAATGTTAATTTACGCTCCGTTTTCATACTACAGTAGTACTATGATGAATGTATAGATTGAATTGGAGATATGCTACTGTCACACTTGTTTGAACAAACATCACATATTGTTTTGTAAATTAAGAGGAGGAATGAAACCATAGTCTCTAGCCTATCTATAGACTACTGAAATAATGTTCAATACAATCAAATTTCCCAACTCCTGCTTGGTGCAAACTATTGTAATTAAAATTATATAAATCGTAATTTCATGTAGATTCTGTTAAAATACGCATAACGTTATGATAGATATCGTTTTAAATCTATAATCCGGTACCAAAAATAAGATGTTCAGTAAAGAACATATAGCCTACTTTATCCTAAATGCATGGGTATTGTTATAACTCTTTGTCCTTTTCAAGCAGTATAATTGAATGTTGGTTGTAGTAGCTTGTTGAAATACAACGTGTTATACGGATATTAAACAGGAATATGATATGTCCTTTACTAGTGCTAACTCTGTATAAAATTTCATTCAAATCGATTTCACCGTGTTTGAATTGATATGGTGAATCAATTTGCAAACTATTGGGCTGATGACCTTGTCGTTTGGTCAAAAGATGCTTATTACAAAAAGGTATATTGTTGCAAAATGTAGTAGAAATCAGATGATTAGGTTGGTCATAATTTGATTTCAGCTTTAACATTTCGGTGGCCTCCATTACGTTTCCGTAAAGATGGTGGCGATATAAAACATGACACTGAGGTTCCTTTTACTAGTGCTACCTCTGTACCAAATTTCGTTCAATTCGGTTTGACCGTGTTTGAATAGATGGGTGGAATCGGTTTGCAAACAAACATAGCCGCCATCCTCAAATTATTGGGTTGATATCTTTGTAGTTTGGTCAAAAGATTCTTCATACATGAAGGTATAATGTTGCAACATTTGGTAGAGATCAGATGATTAGGTTGGTCGTAATGTGATTTAAGCTTTAAAATTTGGTTGGCCGCCATTACGTTTCCATCAAGATGGCGGAAATATAAAGCATGACACTGAGGTGCCCTTTACTAGTGCTACCTCTGTACCAAATTTCGTTCAATTCGGTTTCACCGTGTTTGAATAGATAGGGGGATCGATTTGCACACAAACATGGACGCCATCCTCAAATTATTGGCCTGATGACCTTGTAGTTTGGTCAGAAGATTCTTCATACATGAAGGTATAATGTTGCAAAAATTGGTAGAGATCAGACGATTAGGTTGGTCGTAATTTGATTTAAGCTTTTAAAATTTGGGTGGCCACCATTACGTTTCCGTCAAGATGGCGGCGATATAAACCATGACACTGAGGTGCCCTTTGCTAGTGTTACTTCTTTACCGAATTTCGTTCAATTCGGTTTCACCGTTTTAGAATTGATAGGGGGGGGGGGCAGACAGACATTCAGATTACACATACTCACTCACACATAGACTCACACACACACAGACAGACACACAATTTTTCGCCCTGTGTTGATCTCATAAGACTACTTTCATTTTTTGCAAAAATCGAAAGTAGGCTAATAGATGCCGGGACTGGGGTTCGAACCTGAGACCTCATGATTCGCAGCCCAAGATGCTAATCACGCAGCCATTGCAACAACAGACATTTGGAGTACAAGACAGGTACTCATTCTCACGTGCCGGTAATAATATGGAAGTATTTTTAATGCTCCATTAATATTTTGCTTTTTTTTCGATAATGTTCCTGCGTGGAATTGAGTTTTAAAGTAGTTATGAGTATGCCTATTTTACAGTAAAGGGAATTCCTATAGTGGTCCGTGAAAGGCTAGCTCAGTTCCCGTATAAAAACATCGATATACGGTATATTACATTGATCACTGAATTATTGAAATGTGGGCTAATATCTGAATAGCCATTGTGCAGAAACATAATACCGGCTTTGCCGACTAGTTACAATGCTTCATATTGAAGCATATCATCATTTAAATACTGATACGAAGACTTTTAACATGTGGTTTGTGTTTCAATCAGTTGACACCGGAGTTCGCATGAGCGTTTACCGTTCAGTATGAAAGTGTTGAGCAAAGTTACTCGAGGAGTAGATTCCCATAACTTTTATTCAGAGATTAAAAAAAAGACTCTTAATAAATCATAATTGTTTTCAACAAATATGATATAATGAATATTTTTACACCAAAGAACGACAACATGAAGATGATTTATTGTAGAAAAATCTGTAATGGCGCCTCCAAACCTTGAAGTAAACCGTATGTTATATACATTCCACATGGTACCACTACCGGGTGAGTTAGCCGAGGTCGTTGCGGCATGACTGTTGGCAGTCACTCACATCCGGGAGGCGAGGAGGTTCGAATCCCCCCCCGGCAACCTTGAAGATGGTCTTCTGTGGTTTCCCATCTTCCTTCCAGGCAAATGCCGGGGTTGGTCCCTACCTATAGGCCACAGCCGCTACCTTCCAACTCCTCGACCCTACCTTCCAATTCCCCCCCCCCCTCCCCAACGGTAATTGTAGCTCACCCATTGGGTGTCCGTCTCGAAGCAGCTACAAAACTGGCGAGCCGAACATGTCCTCGGACACTCCCGGCGCTGAAAGCCATACGCTAAAAAAAATGGTACCACTGCCAGCTGGATCTATCCAGCTGGCAGTGCGTCTTACACACTTCCGCCTGACCCACTTCCGTACCATTTTTCAAAATCACTCCCACAAAAATATCATGCAACCGAGTGGAAAGATGTTACACTTCAATAAATGTGAAATGTTGGAATGTTAGACGCCATGTTAATAGTTTGCCTTTGTAATTTATTCATAGAATTGATTTTCAGTTGGTCGACCCAAATGTGCCTAATGAGATTGGGTGGGAAATAATAATTATCACCCTATTGCCTGATATAAATGTTTCATGAATTAAAATTATCACACTTTCCGGACACGGTGGCCAAGAGTCCCAACGCACAGTTCTGACACCCAGGCATCTCTAAAAGCCGCAGTGGTTAAAAAGGACGTAATACCAATAGGCCTACATTATTATTATTAGCAACAGCTTCGGTAGCGTAGTTGGTAACATACTGAACTTCTATGCCCAAGATCGCGGGTTCAAACCCGGACGAAGTCCTTCGGAGGGGAAGTAAAGCCGACGGTCCCATGTCATAGATTTATGGCATGTAAAAGATCCTTCCACTAACTAAACTTGTGTAAAGCTAAATTTCTAGGTGAGATTTCGTTGAAACGCTCTATCAAAGTTCCAACGTTCACCCCAGGTGTCAGTGACACCTCGTAGCGAAGTTGGAACTAAAGTGAAACCCCTCATATCCGAACCCCGGAAATCCGAAATCCCGGGTAATCCAAACGAGGATCTTTCGACAATTTGAAGTTTGAAAAAATACACGCAGAAAAGAGAAACTTATTTATTGAGGCATAAAGCAATCAGATAATCTGCATTATGACGGTGTTATACACATAATTAGTTGAAAAATTAACAAGAAGTACAGTTAGCATAGTGTAAAAGTTTCGCACTAAGATGACATCGTTTGGCGTGGCTGCTGCGTGTTGTTCTACGAAGCGCAATGCGATGTCAACAGCAGATGCAGTTTCAGTAAAAGCCACATTGTCTGCCGAAGTACCTTCTTCCTCACTCACTGTCCTTAGCTACATTGCCGTCATGTTGACTTTGAACCAGACTCACTATTTCATGTTCGCTATTTGCGCCAAACCAGCCTGTCTCGCTCAATGTAGGCTACAATCCTATACCGTAACGAGGGCTGGTCATTATGTTATGGTTATCTTTCGGCTAATCCGAAGAAATTGAAATCCGTACAGGCTACAGCCCCAATTAGTTCGGATTTGAGGGGTTATACTGTACTTGAAATTGAACGGAACTTGTAGCTCACCCCATTGGTGTCCGCTTGAAGTAGCAACAGTCTCTGGCGAGCCGAACATGTCCTCGGCCACTCCCGGCACCAAAATATATACGCTAAAATAAAAACTAAATAAAAACATATTATTATTATTTTTAGTAGTAGTAATTGTACCTAGCAAGGTCGTGGATTGGTGTAGATGCCTCACATCTTGAAATAAGGCATGTGCCTGGCGGGAGGTTGGGAAACCTCAGGGAAATACCGCACTCAAGATAACCGCTGTCAGAGCCGAAATTCGAACCTTCGATTTCTGACATGCTGCAGCTTCCCATCGCAGTTGTGGTTGTGAGATTTAACGAACATGGCTACACCATGGGATTCTCTCTCTCTCTCTCTAAGAAGCTGCTAAAATATGGCAGAGATGAAGCCAAAAGGAATTAGTTCACTAACGACGATTTTATAGATACTCTGTAGGAATATATTTTCTAATTAAAAAGTATATTGGTAATAATGTTTGCTTTCTCTGTCAGATTTTTCATGATGTATAAAGTACCGTACTCGATAACCCTCCTACTCCAACCCACATTTCAGTCAGATAACCTTACAAAATTTACAGATGATCTCATCCCGAAATAAATTCCGGCTACTGGCTTTGATCCATCCGTCCTCCTCTTACAGCGGGTCCTAAAGTTTTCAACTCGTAACCTCAATGTTTTGTTCGCTAAAACAAGCATCCTGACCAACTGCGTGGCACAATTGGTAAGGTTTTTGACTGATGAGTCCAAGGTTGCGGGATCGAATCCCAGTGCAATTATTATTATTATTAATATTGTTTTATATAGTACATATAACACATTGCGGGTACATTCCAACAAAACTATACGGGCTTCAGGGAACCAAAGTATAGTTACTGAAACAGCAACTTCTAAGCCGGAATGTCGCTACCCATGAACTTCAGGACGATTCGGGTTGTAGAGAGAACTACTGCCTTCTGCATTAGTTTGTACAGTTGAGTATCCCGACCCAGTTATTTAAGGCCTTGGAGCGAGATACTTGGGATCACGCCCGTACTTGAGACAATGATAGGTATGGTCTTTTGATAGGGTCGATTAACTCGCTATATTTGCTGATCTTTTCTATGTGTTTCGACTGTAGATTCTTGTTGTTAGGAATCGCAACATCAGTCAAGGTAGTTTGCTTGATTTTCTTGATGACAACCAACAGATCCGTGCTGTTGTGTTATACCGATTGATCAGTCAAAATAGTTCGGTCCCAAAACAACTTGTATTCCTTGTATTCAAGAACACACTCTGGCTGGTAGTGGTTAAACGTAACTTTCTTACCTTTATACAGTACTAGCAGTAGTGCCCGGCTTCACCCGGTGGATTAATATGTTTTATGGATGATAATGAATACTACTACAGAACTGGCACATTATACACAAACTAACAGAAAAAACAAATGTAAAAATATAACTTTATGTGGTGGTAGTGGGGGTGTTACGTAGTACGGTATAATGGACAAACATTCACGTCATTTTCCCGTAATGATAATGAAACGGCCATTAACTAACTACAGTACTGACACAATGTAATTTACAAAAGAATGAAAAAATTATCATTAGAAAGAGGAGTAAGTGAAATAAAAGACACCTGCTAGGGCCTATATCTCATTGTCTGTTAGAAAAGTGGAGACCAATAGTGTCGTCTGTTTTCGTATAGCGCTGTAGGAACATATTCAGAGCACTTTGGATAACATTAGCTGTCCCGAGCTCCTGAGGTAACAACAGTGTCATTTAGCTCCACATAGCGCTGAAGGATAAGGATCGGAATAAATGTAAGTAAATTTGAAAGCACCAACGCTTATTGCAGCTGATCTACACCTCAATGTTCTGCACCAACACCATCGCACTTATACAGAGAAAAAATATATTCATGATGATAACTTTTTTAGGAGCCTAAGAAATCTTTTTGTACTAATTACTCCCCGTGACTGTAAATTATAAGCAGCGCAAGATACAGCACTATTTTTGCAATTCTGCACCAGAACACGGGTAGGGGCTTTGTCAGTCAACAATAGACTTATTAAAATATTCTTACAGTTACACTACTACGTACATGAATGGTTTTAGGGCCTTAAAACTTGTTTCTCAAGTTTCTTTTGTCTGTTATTCTAAATATAGAGAATGGAGAGGGTTGTCCAAAATAGCAAATGGACATTGCTACCAGCAGGGTTTCAAACGGTATGTAAAATTCGTTGTAATTAGGTGAAACGGTTTAGATTTGTACCAAAGGGCCTACATGCAGGAAATGGAGTGGCCTGTCCGAAATTTCAAGTAGACATTGCTACTCATCGGGTTCAAAAGGGTCAAAACATAAAGTTTGGTTCAGATCGGTGAAACGGTGTAGATTTGTGCCAAAGGGCCTAAATGCAGGGAATGGTGTGGCCTGTTCGAAATTTAAAGTAGACAGTGTTTTCGGCGGGTTGTGTTACTCGCATAGTTCCAAAGGGCAAGTATACACATTTTGGTTCAGATCGGTGAAACGGTTTAGATTTGTGCCAAAGTTCCTAAATGCAGGGAATGGAGTGGTCTGTTCGAAATTTAATATGGACAGTGATATTCGCAGGGTTCCAAAGGGTAAGTATACAAATTTTGGTTCAGATCGGTGAAACGGTGTAGATTTGTGCCAAAGGGCCTAAATGCAGGGAATGGAGTGGTCTGTGCGGAATTTCATGTAGACAGTGTTACTCGCAGGGTTCCAAAGGATAAGTATACACATTTTGGTTCAGATCGGCGAATCAGTGTAGATTTGTGCCAAAGGGCCTAAATGCAGGGAATGGAGTAGTCTGTCCGAAATTTCATGTAGACAGTGTTACTCGCAGGGTTCCAAAGGGTAAGTATACACATTTTGGTTCAGATCGGTGGAACGGTGTAGATTTGTGCAAAAGGGCCTAAATGCAGGGAATTGAGTGGTCTGTTCGAAATTTAAAGTAGACAGTGTTTTCGTCGGGTTCCAAAGGGGGAAGTCTACACATTTTGGTTCAGATCGGTGAAACGGTGTTGTGAAGGACTGACATATCTTTGTGTGTGTTGTACTTTGTGTATATAGTGTAAAGTGTTCATATCTGTACATAAGTTCTTTGGAGTTGAATAAGATGGCGTTATGTTAGCAAGCTGTGTGTTTCCCTGTGCTCCTTTCCACTCATTCTCCACATTATGGTGCCGAAAACTCGTACAAAACCAGTGACACGTGTATTTACTAGTGTTAGTGAACAGTGCTAATGCTTCTTTGTCGCCTTCTACACTACGGAAGGACACTCGATGCCGAGAACATTATACACTACCGAGAAGACATCACGTCAGCTTAAAGCACGCCACGCCATCAACTACAACACGCTTCAAGAGTTCTTGCTGCCAACTAATCCACTTCAGATAAGTCAAACCATCACAAATTGACATCCTTTTAGTAATGCATGCTCTACATCAGCTGGAAAATACTTTTGAAGCCTACAGATAGGCTAATTTCAATAAATGCGATCCCAGAAGTGACGCATCCGCCATCTATCGGAGCGACAGGGAACTCCGTATTGTAAACAATTTAGCTTGCACCCTGCAATTTCTATTTGTCAGCGAGAAAAGGACACCACTAATCCTCGCTCAATTCCACCAGAAATATCCTTCATCTGAGTATTTTCCAGTACACATGATTATTACCTGCATGAGATCTACTTTAATTACTTCAAGAAATACCAATAATTGTACAGTACGCTACTGACACATAACTAGTAGCGTGATCTATCTGCAATCATTGGAACTGCATGCACCTTTGCACAGCGCATGCGCACCTGTCAGTTACTTCCCGAACTATAAAATTGTCACGTTTAACTACCCCACTAGCGCATTCTGTTAGCCAACTTTGGAGTCTTGACTAAACACGTTCTCAGCCAAAAGAAACTAATATCTACACTGAAAGACGTTCCTACACACCAAGACGGGAGGCTACCTGACTGTCAGCTAATCCTAAGATTTATTGCCCCCTCATTATGGCAACCCAAGTGGACCTTGCAGCTCGACTACACAAATTGAAAAGAAGTCGAACAAGAGAGAGAAACAATGCGACACGGTTTCTAAACACTATTGACAGTTTTACTGAAAACACAAGTATTGAAGACTACAAGTATTATGGAGACCGACTTCAGGAAACATTAACTAGACTAATCCAATTAGATGACTCAATTCACGATCTTCTTCCAGACACAGAATACAACACCGATATTCAAAGTTGCGAAGTATACATAGATAAAGCAAAACGTGGTTTACAGAAAGCCACACGAGGGGCAGAAATTAAACTTTCTTCTGCTACCTCAAACATGACCATACACGAGGGTCCCATCACTCCCATTTCAACGTTCACCCATTCTGTTAAATTACCGCCAGTGAAACTGGAACCATTCTTCGGCAATATCGAAAGCTGGATGAGATTTTGGGAACAATTTGAAGCATCCATTGACAAAGACAAGTCACTATCGACAATACATAAACATGTCTTTTTACGCGGGTATCTCGAAGGTGAACCGAAACATCTGGTTGACGGAATTGCCGTGACTGCTTGTACCTACGAGGACACTAAGAAAATTTTAAAGGCCAAATACGGAGATTGGAATCGGATAATACAGGCGCATATCGATTATCTAGAAGATATCCGACCTATCAACACTGTTTTTCCAGAATCGCTAAACACGACATACATTGAATGCAACCGCCGTATCCAGGCATTACAGGCCCTCGGCGAAGATGTAAACGCATATGGGCGGGTACTTGCTCCCAAGATACTCCAAACCTTCCCTGACGATATCTGTAGACGCTGGATAATACACACCAAACGGAATAATATATCGGAAAGTGACATTCTGAAACTGATGGAATTTCTTGGTGAAGAAGTCGATGGAGCGCTAGTCACCCAGAAGATCAGAGGTGATCCAGTGTTTTCAACCAGTCTCGTCCCCACGACAGCCGCATTTCAATTAAACGCTAAGTTTAAAAAACCATTGCAGCAAACAAAGAAGCAAACAGAACCATTCTGAGCATTTTGCGACCAACGAGGCCACTGGGCGCAAGATTGTAGGAAGGTGAAAACTGTTCATGACCGAATTGAGAAGCTAAAGACGAATAATCGCTGTTTCCTCTGCCTGAATCGAGGGCATAATTCGAAGAATTGCAGTAGACGGGGAAGAACATCTTGTTCAAAATGTAAGCAGTCCCATCACTACTCCATTTGCTCAAGCAATGATGTAACCTCCACTTCGGTCAACAAAATCCACTCTCAGACTCCTGACTATACTCACTTACAAACTGCGCGTATTCGAATTGTTGGACCAACTGGCTTAAGTAAAACGACACGTTGCATCTTCGATGGAGGCAGCCAGTCTACATTCATAAGCAAGTCTCTTGTCGACATATTGAAGCTTCCTACTGTCACGGAACGAGACATATCTATAGCAGCGTTCGAATCTGACACAACTATCCCTCAAAAGCGTCGTCTGGTTAGTTTCCAGTTACAGGGCACCCAGACAAATGCGTCAATAGGCATCAACGCACTCGAAAGTGCAAACACTTACTCAATGCACCCTACAGTGCCACAAGACGTCTCTTCCCTGAAGTCAGTACGCAAGTTAATACTAGCTGACCCTAAGGATGACTTACACGATCTCCCAATTGACTTCTAGTTGGAGGAGATCACTACTGGAAGTTGATCAAGGACTCACAACCTGTTCGCATATCTCCGTCTTTGGTACTCATTCCTTCACTTTTCGGATGGGTACTCAGTGGCAATAGATCCGGAGTCACCGTCAACCAGCTAACCGTTAACAAAATAACACTGCAGGATGACCCTTCACTTCTCGAGCACCAAGTCCGTAACTTCTGGAACCTTGAAGCAATTGGAATCAAGGAAGAAGAATCAAGATCCCACACGATGAGCTCCAAGGATCTCGATATCCTCAAAAACTTTGATGAATCTCACTGCATTCAAGATGGACGGAGAGTTGTTTTTTTGCCAAAGAAAAACCAGGAATTTGCATCGGATAACTGTACTAACGCTGAGAGACGATTCCAAGCCTTGACGAAGAAACTGCAACGAAATAAAGACCATAACGCCATGTACAACGAAAGAATGCTCGACTACATCATCCAAGGCCAAGTAGAGATGTTGAACCCAGACAACCGAGCAACTTCTGTGTACTATCTACCACATCATGCATTTAAGAAGACGAAACAGAACGTAACTAAGTGGCGCGTTGTATTCGACGCTTCGTCTCATGAAAATAGATCTCTATAGCTGAATGACGTCCTAGAAATCGGACCTAGTCTTTTCCCCGACGTATTGAGTATCCTGCTTCGGTTTAGATTGTACCAATATGCTATTCTTGGAGATATAAAGCAAGCCTTTCTGCAGCTCTCACTTGACTCCAGCGACAGGGATCTAACACGGTTCTTTTGGTTTCGAGGAATCAAGGACGAAAACGGCCAATACCACGTCACCGACGAAGTGGACACCTACCGCTTCACCCGATTACCTTTCGGACTAACCAGTAGCCCTTTCCTCTTGTCAGCTACCCTGCGAGAATTGGCTACGAGGCACATTGATGACTACGCAGTTGCTGCTAGCCTCGTGGACCAACACACGTACATGGACGATATTGCAGCATCTACTAACGACGTTGAGGAACTCCAAACAATATACTCTCAGCTCACGGATTTGATGAGTATTATCAACATGCCTATGTCGAAGTGGGCCACGAATTCAATCACACTGCAAAACGAGTGGCAACAACAAAATCTACCCATTCAAGAGGTTACACAGATCTTGGGAAGCAACTGGAACACGGGCCATGACACACTGCATCTTTCAGCTATCGATGACTACAAGATGTCTCCAGATGACCCTGCCACAAAACGCCACGTTCTTCAGATAACATCACGACTATACGATCCTCTCGGACTGTTCTCTCCGGTGACAATAATTGGAAGGATGTTGTTTCAAGAAACGTGGACCAGAGGTATATCATGGCACGAGACTTTACCGTCTGATATTGGGCACGAGTGGTTAGTTTCGTGTTCAAATCTTCAATACGTGTCGAACATTCACATCCCACGATGGATAGATTCTCTCAATAAAAATTGGACAACTATTCTCTACACGTATTCTGTGACGCTTCCGAACGGGCATATGGTGCTGCTGTATACCTTCGATCTCACGCTCACGATACCACAACCGTTCAGTTAGTATGTAGCAAAGCTAGACTGGCCCCTAAAAAGGTCACGCTACCACGTTTGGAATTACTCGCTGCACTCGTGGGCACAAGACTTCTTCGTTACTTCTGCCGTGCCACATCCTGTGACATCAGTAAAGCAATGCTGTGGACAGATTCAGCTATCACTCTAGGCTGGATACAAAACGACCCGAACCGCTGGAAAACGTTCATCTGCAATCGTGTTACAGAAATCACCAGCTGCACTTCACCATCACAATGGCTTCATTGTCCAGGAACGGATAACCCTGCAGATCTTTTATCACGAGGACTACATGCACCAGATCTAAAATCAGCAGATATTTGGTGGCACGGGCCGGCCTGGTTGAGGGATCCTCCAAGAAGTTGGCCTCCCAAATACAGCACCGAACATCTAACTCTTCCAGAGGCTAAGAAGAAACCCTGTCAAGCCCTTGTTGTTACCACACATGAAGCACTCTGTGACTTCGCAAGATTCAGCACCTACAACAAATTACTTCGGACTACAGCTTGGATCCTCCGGTTCATTAAGAACCTTCGGTCAGCGGATAAGCAAACTGGTGACCTGACAGTGTTGGAACTCGGAGCATGTCGGCGATATTTGATAGCTTCTGTACAACGAGAGACCTTTGGCACAGAATACGAAGCTTTGTTGCACAACACGCCCGTCCCCAAAACATCGAAGATCGCCTCTTTTCAACCGTTCCTGCAAGACACATTGATCCGCCTTGGTGGCCGCCTCCACTTCACAACGATGTCGTATGACGAAAAACACCCAATATTTTTAGACGGTGGACATCCCTTCACTTGTCTTCTAATCTGCCATACCCATATCAGACTGCACCACTTGGGATCACGGATTGTGCTCTCCGAGCTGCGAAGCCAATTTTGGATTCTACGAGCAAGGCAAAGCATTAGGAAGGTATTGAATTCGTGTCTGCCTTGCAAGTTATTACGAAACCCTCCTGGACAGGAGAACGAAGCTCCATTACCGACCGATCGTGTACGATTCTCCACACCGTTCACTGTAACAGGACTCGATTTTGCGGGCCCACTATACGTCCGCCACGATAACACCGTTCGCAAAAGTTACATCCTTTTGCTTACATGTGCTACTACCAGAGCTGTCCACTTGGAGCTAGCGTCGGATATCACAGTAAATACGTTTCTGATGGCCTTCCAAAGATTCGTCAGCCGCCGAGGCCTACCTCATACCATATATTCCGTCAATGCCACCACTTTTCACTCAGCTCATAGAGAACTTAGAGAGCTGTCTGAGATCTTCCACGACCACGATGCATCGAGCTACCTTTCCACAAATGGCATCCGCTGGAAATTCATCGCACCACGGGCAGCTTGGTGGGGCGGATGGTGGGAACGAATGGTCGGCACTACGAAACGCTGCTTGCGCAAAGTTTTAGGCCGGCGGCAAGTGAATGAGGAAACCCTGTACACCATTCTCGTTAGCATTGACGCCGCCATAAATTCCCGTCCTCTCCTTCAGGATGAAGGAACTACAGCCTTGACTCCAAGCCATTTCATCCTCGGCGACAAGCTGACGACAATCCCTACAGGACCTGAGCCTGCTATTAAGAAGGACTTGAAAAGGGAATACAGGCTCCAGCATCAAGCGGCAGAAGATTTCCGGAAACGCTGGATGAAGGAATATCTTCTGGAACTACGCAACCATCACCACGTACGACAGACATGCGGCAAAACCCCGAACTTCCGGGTAGGTGACCTGGTCCTGCTGCAAGAAGACAACCGTCCTCGCCACGTATGGGGCAGAGGCGTAATCGAGGAACTACGACCTGGACGAGACGGAATATTCAGGACCGTCATCCTTCGCACGCCAGACAGGAACCCGGATAACGCGTCCAATTCAGCTGGTCATACCTCTAGAGGTCGACCAGGGTGGGGAGGATGTGAAGGACTGACATATCTTTGTGTGTGTTGTACTTTGTGTATATAGTGTAAAGTGTTCATATCTGTACATAAGTCCTTTGGAGTTAAATAAGATGGCGTTATGTTAGCAAGCTGTGTGTTTCCCTGTGCTCCTTTTCACTCATTCTCCACAGGTGTAGATTTGTATAAATAATAGACAGACTAACCAACATTGAGTTTTATATAATATAGAATTACACATGCTAGTGCAACAATCACAATGACGCAGGTTATCACAAAAATTCTACACACACACACATGTATACCGGGCAACATGACCACGATGTCTAAGCACCGCAAATGAAATATTAACTGTGGATACGATAGGATAGAGAATGCTACAGTCCAATAAATCCTTGAGCAACACTGAAAATGGCTTCAAATACCATACCCTATCTCCAATTTACACATGCTAGTACAACAATCACAATAACGCAGGTTATCACGAACATTCTACACATACACCCATGTACACGGGGCAACATGACCACGATGTCTAAGCCCCGCAAATGAAATAACAACTGTCTACACATGAAAACTGCAAAATAGTGGTAGGAGAATGTAGGAATGTTTGCAACTATGTTTCTCTGACAGGGTAGCATTACATTACATTTTGCTAATATGCTGATTTACTGTGCATACGATAGCAAGGAGATGTCAATCGGTCAGTTTTCTCATGTGTCCTTTAGCAAATTTTACCGGGCTATCATGATACAGAGTAAATCGTTGTTGCCTAGTGACAACCTGTCCATCAATGGTGCGGCGTTGACTATCATGATTTAGTGCTAGTCGTTGTCAACTAGCGACAATATGCCCGCCAAGTTATTAGATCGGTGAAACGGTGTGGATTGGTGCAAAAGGGCCTAAATGCAGGGAATGGAGTGGTCTGTCCGAAATTTAAAGTAGATAGTGTTACCCGCTAGGTTGCAAAGGGTAGGTATACAAATTTTGGTTCATATCGGTGAAACTGTGTAGATTTGTATTCTACCCATTTGATGGGGACAGGGGGTCGAACCTATGACATTTTAGATCAAGAAATAGAAAATATTCATAAGAATTTGGCGTTCTTACAGGCCAGCAGTGAGATGAAGCAATTCACGCAATGACTCAAAGCAATAAATGTCCGCTATCATAAGCTATTGCCTGCAAGCCGCACGTGATTCACCGCGAGCGCGTAGCAACGCAGACTCAGCCGGTGAGGTCATGCCAATGGAATTTTTTTATGCCAGCATAGAGATGGGAGATCCACCTCTTGATACGATTCGGCATTAAAATGACACCCCTAGATTGCAGTACAACACCGCAGCATTGCGAAATAACTTGTTTTCTTGGAAATTACGCAAAATTATTAAAATCTTTTAGCGTCAATCAGAATAATCCTTGGACTTTGGAATTAAGGATGGATAAAAAAAAATAACTTATGCACAGGGAAAAGGTGATTACGAAGCTATACGTCATCTGTGGCGGAGCCATCGAGTAGTCCAGAGTAGGATACAAAAAAGCATTACGCCCACATGGTGCAGGAGCACTTTTGATTTTTATAATTAATTGCAGCGATCGATTTTCGAAAAATGAAATGAAATTGTAACGTTTGAATCATGAGGAACATGAAGGTTATTTTTCCAAAGACGTGCGACGTCTGCTTCAAAAGTTAGTTTCAAGAAGAAGAGCAAAGTGATTTATTTTGCGAGTTTTAAATAAATAGCCAGGCTTCCAGCCAGAAATTATTCAGTCTACCACGGACCTCGATGAAAGGTCATGCTGATTCGCCAGTACAAGTCGATATAACGCCGAGATACGAAATTGAACCCGACCACGGGCCAAGTAACAGCAAACAGTATATTATTCAGTCTGCAGTGACCGCTGAGGCGCATCGCGCTGAATCAAGTACAATCAGTCATCGGTGTCCGTTGTGACGGGGCACGCTGGATCAACAAGTCTTCATGCTACTCTGAGGAGGGCATGCTAGATCGCATCGTCAGTCTACAAGCATACGCTGTTCGTCAAAGACATTACGCTTTCATTCTGTCAAACCAGACGGGACTCGACTTTACGCAGCAGTACAGTATATCGAACATGAGACCTCTGGGAGAGGGCCATGAAGTTTCGGAGAAATAATCAGTCTACAGTTCGACAAGAATACGCTAGTTCGATACCACGCACAGTAAGAAGGCAGTGGGACTCTGTAGTTATAAAAGTCGTGAGTATAAAGACATACCGTGATACGCAAATCCACAAGTTAGGTCCGGGGATGTGCCGCACTTTAGCTAAGTCAAGTATTGTTAGTGCTAGGTCGAGAATAAGATCTGATGGTCTTTTATGGTAAACCATGCAGACATAGGACCCTGGAACGAAGTAAGAGTGAAGTACGCGCTCAAAGTATAACTATACACACCGTCGAAGTGAAAATATTGAACATTAACGATAGCCAATTCGAACTTTGTTATAAGAAAGGAATCGTTCGAGAACTATCAAATTCAGGACCTGAAGTTGTCAATACAGAAAACCCGTTAAGTTACTAAAGTTTAAACGGCGGAAATAGACAGAACATTGAAAGTCGAGACCAAGGGTCAGAGCTAGGAAGCTGTCGCAGAATAGAACGTACAATCCGTACTAAGAAGAAGAGGGAATCGTTATCCAGGAAACATGTCGGAGGCCAACGCTCGTGACTGAGATACGGCATAGACAATTACACTAGGTGTAATCCATTGTAAATATTATTAAGTGTAAACAGGACTAAACCTCAATTGGTTTTTAAACACGTGTGAAGTGTTTTATAGTGTATAATTTACAAGATTTAAAACGTATGAAACGTAGTACAGTGTATTTTGAAGGGTTATATAAATTGTGTGTTAGTGTTCCCAAAATTGGGAGATATAATGTGTAGATTTATAAATATGTTTTACCAAGTGAAAACCACGTGTGTTGTGGGAGAAGAAATTAAGTGTTACCGTATTGTGCGTAATATGTGGTAATTTACGGCAATATGGGCGAAATCTTTTGCATCGGCGGACCATGGGTTCCAGACACGGTGAGTACAGAATGAATTAAAATATATTGAACCATTGTGCGCCCTTGTTGAAATCTACCATTGTGAAATAATTATGTGCCAAGTGATGACAGTTGAAATGTCTTTAGTAAATTGCTTCTTGGGAAGAAAAGCCATGATTGTAAGGCCGCGTAATGAATTAAATGTTTATAAGAATTAATACCCGATTGCGTGCAAGCAATTAAATGTTAAATAAAGGGATGGAACCAAATTGTTCTGGAAATAAATAAGTGAATTGATAGTAAACCAGTGACGGTTGATAGGCAAGTAAATGCACTAAAAGTTGAACGCAACTTAGCTAATGAGCAAATGAATAAATAAAGTGAAATATAACTTAATGAAAGTTAAAGTAATTCAAAGTAATAATCAAAGTAATTGATTAAAGTAATTAATGAACCTAGGACGGTTGAATTGTACTAAAGTAACTAAATGCAAATGACCTTAGCAAACACATAAGTACAGGCATAAAGGCCTAAGTAAAGTAAATGAAATAAGGACAGACCACCGTAATAAAGTAATGGAAATAAAGTAATGTGAATAATGCAAGTAGGTTCGTTTTCCTGTCAAGGATATCCGAACAGAAATAATAAATGGTTGATTATCCAAGTAATATATTATTGTCGCCGAAATAGGCTGGACCAAATGTAAGCGTAGGACTTTATAAATAATGAAGTTAACGTGCAAGTAGGACGATCATTAAGACTATAGGGAAAATCGTCGGTTGACCGGGGCAGGTCTTATATTGTATCAGAGTGAAGGGTTTTCCCATTACTGAAAAATGTGTAATTCTCACGTAGCCAGGGTGCGCGTGATGGAATAAGTATCGTCAGACTGGATGGATGATTGTTGTGTCAGGCAGATTGGCCCGATTGCGGTGGAATTGATTCCCACTCGTGCGCTATTTCTAGCCTTGCAACCAGACAGGGACATGGTGTTCCTGGGTTGGTTAGCTTTATATATTTGTATTCCCATCGCAGCAGAGTTATAGTTGTAGCCACTACGGGCTGAAAATACGTACATGTTAATACCCTAATAGCAGAGAATGATCCTCCAAAGTAATGAACGAGTTAACATGAATAATTAGACTGTATGCAGTCCGTAATGAAAGAATAGAAATGAATCGCTTGGATTTTCAATAAATAATGTGGTCCTGTAAAGAGTTTGAAACAGACGGTTTGAGGAGTGTTATGCTAGGTCAAGATGCAGAGAAGGCAATGCCACGTTTGTTTACGAGAGGGTCACTCACTCCGCTCGAGACGGGGGGGGGGGGGGGGGGAGGGGGGGGAGGGGGGAGGGAAGCTAATGACAGTCGCGCCGAGTGCCGGCGAGAGCCATAAAAATGTCACTGTATGAAAGAGAATAACGTAAAGGGTAGACCTTGTGGTTTTTATTTGAATAGAACAAAGTACAGCAGAAGTGTATGCCTGCTAACAAGTATTATTATACGTGGAAGGTCCTCCCCGATGATGATGATAATAATAATAATAATAATAAATACATTTTTGGAAATTGCAGAAATTTGGTTCCTCGCCCTAAAGAAAAATGAAAACGGGTTATGAAAAATCAGTAGAATTGGACTTGATGGAGTACGGACTCCATGGAACTCCTATTCTCAGGGGCAAAATGGTTACAATAAAAATGTTTGCAATGAAAGTGTTGAAAATAAATGGTACTCATTTTGAAGTGAAATTATATGTGGTTGAGAGATAATTTGTGTTGAGAATATGAGGAGAAAAGAGATTAATTTAAAAATTTAAATGTAAAGCATTATGAGTTCAAGATATAGCCAGATGAAGGCATTATTTACTAAATATAAATGTCCTGAGTTCAAAACCCGAACAGGTGAAAACTCAGTGAAGAGTTATTGAAATACCCCGTAATTAAGGGATGTAAGATTCAAATGTTGAATAAAAAGAATGTAAATGTAATTAGATGGATCAAGAATGTATCCATTGATGTGAAGCAAGATGTAATTAAGGGTCATTTTTTAATATGTCTAAGGGTAACTTTTACCATTATTACTGTTGTTGTGATTTTATGTTTGAAGTTTTTAAGTAAATTAAAGCTATTATTTAAAGTAGTTGGTGTTATAGTTTTTGTAGCTTGTCCTTCCTATTGTTCACATTCTGAATACATGGTCAGACAGTGGGATGAATGCTACACGCCCTGAACTGAGCTAAAGTCAGAGTATTTCCGCATATAAGATGGGTACAGTATAAATAACAGACAAACAAACAGACAAACCAACATTGAGTTTTATAGATATATAATTCGTTGAGGCCATCTAGGACCATGTTAAGTCTTGCTACACTTGGCAATTTCCTTCGCTTTCTTCTGAGTCCCGAATTCCCTCATTCTCTGTGAGTGGGCCATCTTGCGCTCCGCTGTCCACGTGGTACCTTGTCTTCTTTTCAGTTTCGGTGTCTTATCTTGGGTTAGCCCATTAGTCAGTATTTTTTTGCGGAAGAGATCTCTATTGAAGGCGTCGTCAGGTTTTAGATGCAGCATTTTGAGGTCGTCTTTGGTATTCATAAACCAGGGCATTGTGGTTTTGCGTTTGGAGTCAAAGAAATGAAAAATCTGTTTAGTCAGCCTGCTTCCGTCCATTCGTTTCAGATGACCGTAATACCGTGCCCGCCTCTTACGGATCGTTTCTGAAATGTTCTCTATTTCACTGTAGACATATTTGTTGGATGTTTTTTTTATAGTGGATGCCATTCTTGTAATTTGATCCCATTATACCTCTAACGATTTTGCGCTGTTTTTTCTCCAGTTCTTCATGGAGTCCTTTATTAGCATTTAGGGATAGGGTTTCGCCTACATACATAACCACAGGCTTCAGAACAGTTTCATAATGACGTAGTTTAGTGTTTATGGACAGGCATTTTTTGTTGTATATTGAGCGCGATGATTGATAGGCTAATTTGAGTTTCCTTTATTATTATTATTATTATTATTATTATTATTATTATTATTATTATTATTTTCATTATTATTGATTATTGGTGGTTGTCGTACTGAGCGGTTGGTGCGTCTTGGCTTTCGTGGTTTAAGTGAGTTTGACGGTATATTTCAGTGACTATATTAGTTGAAAGAGTTGGGTTTTGTGTGGCAGTGCCTCTTCCGCACGACGAAGTGATTTCTCTACATGAGGGGTGGCTGGGTGAGTAATTCTTCCATCAGTTCAGGAATTGTATTCCCGTCGCTTGTGGAAAGTAAGGTTATGTCCAACAGAAGACAAGAGATCGGTGACATGGAGAGATTGTGTGTGGAATCCACCGAGATTGTAAGCGGCGCAGAATCCAGTGCTCAGGCCCAAGTGGGAGATTCCAATGGCGCGCGATGTGTGGCTTCTAATAGTACTACTTCATCTAGGGAGCTGGACGTTGCATCTAATGTCATGGCGGGGCAGAGTGCAATAATCTCGGGTGAGAATGGAGGTTCAGATGAATTGAGTAGGATTACTGAAGATCGTGATGGCAGCTACCAAAACTCAAAGAAAGGTGAGTAATAACATCAAGAATAGCTTAGCGCAGTTAGTAGAGGTTATTGATGTCCTCGATCACTGCCGCAAAATTAGATTGGCAACAGAGGTCACAACTATCACTCGACCTAGAACTCCCATATGAGAGAAGGCTGCAAATCATGGAGAAACAATGATTACTTTTATTGAGAGCAGTGTCAATTCCGAAAACAGATCTGCAAATGAAATTGTGGTCATTGAACCTCCCGTGGAGAAGTTAGCAGAACATGCCTGGCAAACAGTTCGAACAAGGAAACACAGGGGTCATAGCGGTAAAGTCATTGTGGAGGACGAAAAGGGAGAACTTAGAAGTAATCATTCTCTACATCAGAAGGGTAATAAAACGAAGGATAGGAGACGCAACGAGGCAATGGTTATCAAGCCTACTCAGGGTAAGATATATTCAGAAGTTCTTCAATCATTGAGTCAGCAAGCAACACCTGATTGCAGTGGCGTAAACCTTAAATCGATTCGCAGAACGTCGATTGGTGCGGTGCTCCTTGAAATGAGAGGGAAAAATGGAGATAAAGTTAAGTTCAGGGAGATGATTTCCAAAGCAGCAGAGGGATTGGGTGAAGTCATAATGTTGTCTCCTACCATAACCTTGGAAATTAAGGATTTGGACTGTCTTACAACAGCAGAGGAAGTCTAGGCAATATTAGAGGACCGGCTTAAGGATAACATGGGTGAAATAAAAGTTACTATTACCAAGCCCAATTTCAGAGAACAGCGTATGGCCATAGTTGTGGTAAACTCCAATGGGGCAAATGAGTTGCTCCTTGATCAGCATATTAAGATAGGCATGGTTAGCTGCCGTATTCGTAAAAGGACCAATGTGCTGAAATGCTTTCGATGTATGGGCTATGGTTACATGGCAAGACAATGTACGGGTACCGACAGGTCGAAGTTGTGCTACAGATGCGGCGGAAAGGAACATAAAGCAGCTCACTGCACGACTGCCCCAAAATGCTCGATCTGAGCGTGTGAAGGCAAGAATGACGACCATGTGATCGGGTCAAGTATGTGTGCTGTCTTTCGACGTGCTTTGGAGAGTGCTAAACAGTCAAAATGCTAAGATTTCTACAAGGCAACATCCATCGTAGCAGGGTGGCTAACGATCTCCTTGTTCAGTTTGCCGCGGAAAAGAATATTGATGTTGTGCTTATTAGCGAACAATATAAGAACAGGGATATTCCATCTTGGTACTCTGATGAAAGTGGGACGGCTGCTGTATGGGTAGCGGATCCAAGCAGAGTGTTTATAGAAAAGTTTGGTGCTGGAAATGGCTTTGTCTGGGTCAAGAGCAGAAATATGTCTTATGTAAGCTTTTACTTAACACCCAATGGGTCAATTCGGCAGTTTGAGACCAGACTATCTGCCCTTGAGGATTTCCTAGGTACAGTAACTGGGGGTATTCTGGTGGCTGGTGATTTTAATGGTCGAGCAGTTGAGTGTGGCTTGGTTCATACAAACGGGAGAGGCCATAGCATTTTGAAGATGGCTGCTAGGTTGTACTTAGTGCTGCTAAATAGCGGTGATGTTCCAACATTTTGTCGGCCTGTGCAAAACGGAACCATACCAGACCTAACGTTTGTCTCTCCAGACTGGCATGTAATGCTAGATTATAACAACAGTGATCATAGATACATCCTCCTCGAGGAGGCCTAGTCCATGAAATTCAGATACCGTCTAGATGGAACGTTGATCATATGGATGGTGAAATTCTTCTTGCTGTAATAGCACAAGGGAAACAAGTTCTGGAGGATTTGTTTCAAAATAGCCCCGCGGGTTCTGCAGAGACCCTGGTTAGGTCGACCATTAATCTCATTCTTAAGGCTTGTGAAGCATCCATGCCCAAAAAGAAGATTTTTCCGAACAAACGGCCAGCCTATTGGTGGAATGTTGAAATAGCAGAGGCTCGACGATTGCGTTTTCGATTAAGGAGAAGGGCACAAAGGCTCTGCAGAGATTTTCTAGAGTATGTAAATGCGATAGAAGAGTGTAGAGTGGCGAGGAGGGCTCTTAAACGGGCCATTGCTCAAAGTAAGGCACATAAATGGAACGAGCTCATTAACGACCTCGATCAGGACCCATGGGGTCTGGGCTACAAAATTGTCAGTAAGAAGCTCGGCGGCATTATGGTGTCTACTGCTGCTATGACGGCATCCCAGTAGGAAGCTATTATAGATGAGCTATTTCCTAATCAACCAGAGAGAGTTCCCGATCACATTCCGGTATTGCATGATGATGTTCCGATATTCACTAGAGAGGAATTACAAACGACAGCACGATCTTTTCAGAATAAGAAGGCACCAGGGCCGGATGGAATTCCTGCTGAAATATTAAAGGTGATATCTGCAGAGGAACCAGATGTTTTGCTGAACATGTATAATTGTTGCTTACTACAGGGAGTCTTTGCGACCCCGTGGAAAGTGGCCAGGCTTGTGCTCATGCCTAATGGCAAAGGAGATCCCACTACTGCTTCAGGTCAGAGACCTCTATGCATGTTGGACATGGCTGGCAAACTGTTTGAGAAGATGATTAAAGGAAGGCTTCAGGCAGCGATTGTTTCTGCTGGAGGTCTGTCCCCCAAACAATACGGTTTTGTGAAGGGTAAGTCCACCATCAGCGCCATTGAAGAAGTGGTGATGGCTGTCAGAGCCACTGAGCATGGAAACCACTTCTCTAGGAAAATGTGCTTACTGGTTAATCTGGATGTGAAAAATGCCTTCAATTCTGCCCGATGGATTGACATAATAGCTGCACTTGAAACAACATTTAACATTCCTCGCTACTTGGCGTCTGTTCTGAGGAATTATCTTTGTGATCGTTGGATACAGTATGACACATATGAAGGAGTCAAGTGTCGCTAGGTAACAGCGGGGGCGGCTCAAGGCTCGGTGTTAGGTCCTGATTTATGGAACGTAAATTATGACAGCATTTTACGGATGGAGATGCCAGAGGACACTTCTTTGGTAGGATATGCTGATGATCTTGTTGTGCTCATTATGGAGCGCTCCATGGAGGGTCTGCAACTTAAACTTAATCAGGTAATGCGGAGAGTTTCCACCTGGATGAATGAACATGGTCTCCAACTAGCAGTTCATAAAACTGAACTAGTCCTTGCTACTAAGAAGAGAGTTCCACGAGTTGTTCCAATGCTAGTAGATAATCAAGTGATAGAAACAGCTCCTGCTGTTCGTTACTTGGGTGTTATGATTGAGAGCAAGTTAACATTTTGGAATCAAATCAGCAAGATTGATGATAAGGCTGCAAGGATTGTTAACAACTTGTCGGGGCTCATGGCTAATATTGGCGGCCCTTCACCCTTGAAGAGGAAATTGCTGATGAGAGTGGCAGAATCAGTTATTCTTTATGGTGCAGAGATTTGGTCAGTAGCTCTTGGCTCTGAGATGTATAGGAAGCGGATAATCTCTGTTCACAGAAGAGCTGCCCTCAGAATAACTTCAGCCTATCGTACAGTGTCTGGACCGACAGTGCTAGTAATAGCTGGGGCGATACCCATTTACATCCTGGCCAAGGAAAGGCGCCGTATATATTTGCGCAAAGACGAGCATTCTAAGATACGCGTGAAGAGGGAGGAAAGAGACAGATCTCTTCTGGAATGGCAGGAAAAATGGGAACGTGAACATCGTGGCAGGTGAACCGCTAGGCTCATGAAGCAACTGAATCCATGGTTGTCGAGGGAACATGATGAGGTTAATTATTACATTACCATGTTTCTCTCTGGCCGTGGTTATTATGAAGCATACCTCCATCAAATGGGAATTTCACCAAGTTCACGGTGTCGTTATTGTGATGATCAATGGGACGACGTTCAGCACACATTCATTGCATGCTTGAGGTGGAGAAATCTTCGAAGGCTTCTGGAGACAAAAGTTGGAGTCATTACACCAGACAATGTGGTGGATAAAATGCTCAGCGGCAGAGAAAGTTGGGCACAGATTGCTGTCTTCATCTCTGAGCTGCTGAATAAAAAAGTCCTCTCGGCACGCCGGAAGGCGGAGGTAGATTTCACCGGGCAAGCCTGGGGATAGGCGAAAATAGGCAGAATATGCAGGTTTTCGTAGAAGGATCAGACCTCATTTATTGCGAGAAAGTATTTTATAATCGGCGCTTAATTAACTTTGTTTTTCGTCATTTTATGCATATATTAAACATTTTATTGTCTTAAGGGGACGGTAACATTCTTGTCATTTGGGGTCCATTTTTATACTTTTGGTCACACTGTGCTTATGCAAGGTTTCGACACTGATGTGTAACTATCTAACGGTCTGTTACTTGAGTAGTGTGTTTTGGATGGTTCAAGGCCCGCCTCCACCTCCCCACCTCACAAGATGGCGGCGGCCCAATATCCCTCGAACGCATGGTCGGATTTTGACGAATGAGGTGTCATTGAACTCGGGCTGACACCCCCTTTCCAATGGACAACATATTCCAACCCCAAAAATAAAACCTACCCCTACTAGAGGGTGAAATTGTAATTTTTTAGAGAATCTCTCTTTCCAATTGCAAGATGAGAGATTTTGAATGCTAATATGGAACGAAACGTTGTTCTACACAAGAGACATCTGTGCGGTGGAAAGCCACTATGAATTAGCATGCCCACTCAGGGCTTTTGTAAGAGGGTGGGGGAGTGGATCCCTGTGGATGGGTTATTGTTGACAGGTCATCGTTGACAGGTCATTGATGACAGGTCCTTGTGGACGAGTCCTTGTGGACAGGTCCTTGTGGACAGGTCCTTGTTGACAGGTCCCTGTGGACGAGTCCTTGTCCCTTTGGACTGATCCCTTTGGACGGGTCCCTTTGCCCTGGTTCCTACGGACTAGCCCATGAATTTATTTAAATTATGTCAAAGGGCCTAACTACATTTTGCGTGTAAAGCAGTGTGTTGAACTGACGTTGTTCACCACTACTATAATGGGATAACGATATGAAAGGAAAGTGACGAAATACATGTGAACACGTGTGAGATGACCTTATTACCGTCCTCCTTGTGAAACAAGTCACATCCTGTTTTGGTTTATACGTGAGAAAATGCGAGTTCATGTGTAATATGATCTAACACTCAGGTGTTCACCTGTACACGCGCACGATAAGAGCTAACAAGTCACAACCTGTTTTGACAGTGGTGGGAGGTGAAGGGGAGGAGAGGGGGAGAGTTGGTGTAAGAGACAACGCAGGTGAAGAGAGAAATAAATATGTATTGCTCATAATACATGTAGAGCTGAGGACTGTACATAGGACTGTAGCTTAAGTACAACATGAGTGAATAAATAAATATAAGGCACACAGGTTCACACAACGTGTTATTTATTAATCCAAGAATTAAAGGCTGAGCTAAATCCCAACCATTTAACATATAGTTTATTACCTTTTTGTTTCAACACTTTTTCCACAAGGTAATGTTTAGGAAACGCTGTCTTTTGGAGTTCTTGATGATAAAACCTGCCTTTTATGGGTTGATGGTTGAGGTCCTCGAGTAAATAGGTGACTGGACTGCTCAGGTTGACTTGACGAATTCGAAATAGTTCAGTCCCCCAGTTTGGTGTGTAGCCCTTGTCGAAGACGGACTTGAATTTGCTCACACGAACATGGTCTCCAATGTTAAGGCGATGGCGTTTAGGGTCTGCTGTTTTTATGGGGTTAAACAGTTTATCCAATCGCTGAATATTTTTGGTCACGAGGCGTGGCTTGGTCCCAATGGTTCTGTGTTTGCTGTCATTGTAATGTGACACTAGCTCAGGTAACAAGTCCAACCAGCGATAAGTGCCCTGAGCGGTAAACGCTTTCCACATATGGGTTTTCAATGTTCGGTTGAACCGCTCGACCACGCTGGCTTTGAGATTGCTGTACGTGGTGTAATGGTGAATATCCTTAGATTTGAGAAAACTGGAGAAATCCTTGTTGAAAAATTCTTTCCCCTGATCAGTTTGTAGCAGCTGAGGTTGAGGTTTGGAGTGTTGAATAATATGTTGAAAGGCCTTGGTAACTAGTGGACCAGACTTGCGACGCACAGGTTCAACAAACGCCATTTTGGAATAAACATCAATGACCGTCAACATATAGCGTACACCATTGTTAACGCTAGCATAGGGAATCATTTCAACCAAGTCTGCTTGCCAAAGTTCGTCCACACCCTGTGAAATCACCTTGAGTCACTGATAATGACGTCTATCTGGACGATGCAACTCGTGAGCAATACCCATTTAAATGGGTGAGGGCTTAAACAATAATTTTGGCATTTCGAAGTTCTTCCTCGATTTCTTGAATTTCCCAATCGTGACCAGTATGGCCGGCTTAACGTGAAGCATGCAACAGCTGTAGTCGCTGGACGAGTTTATTTGGATTGTGCCAGTAGGTAACATCCACAAGGGGTTTTAATGGTTTAAATGTCACTCCTGAAGCGGACACTTTACGACGACCACTTTGACTAGTGGGGAACATTTTTGCAATGATGGTTTTATATTTTTGAGATATATTGGCATTCACTTGTTGAGTGGGATCATACTGTCTTTTGTGAGCATGGGTGTCCAATAAAATGGATTTATATTTACTAAGGTCCTCTGACATATAATCTTGAGGTGAGGGAGTCCGAGAGAACAGTAGCTTTAACAGTCCTGGTGTTAATTTATAGTTGATCTTTTTAATGACAGCTCTAGTACGAGCAAATTTAATCGATGAATCACCAATTTTAAAACTATCATCCTCATAGCGAACGCCATATGTGGTATCTGTGTTTCCAATAAATAGATTGGTGAAATAGGGTTCCAGTGTTGATCCATAATATTTTATTAAAATGTTTTTCAGTTGAGCTTTATGTTGAGGGGTGGCCAAGAGTTGCGAAAATGGAGACGATCTGGAAGGGCAAGGTGTTTCGACCATGGCCAAGGATTTCCTTTTTCTTAAAAACTCTGCAAGGGGTGATGCCTTTTTTGAGGTGTAAACACTTGTTCCTCATTATCCTCAACTTCGCTAACACTAGTTAAATCTTCCTGTTCCTCTTCCTCTTCCTCATCCTCAGGGTCCACGTGGTGCGTCTGAGTGGCTTGTGAAACGGTAGGTAGCGTTTCAGATGGCTTGAAAGAGGGTTTCAACATGGCTTTTAGCGGAGGGGCTAAATGTTGTTGAATAAACAAAGTATGATCCGTACGCGATCGTTTCAATTGACGAAACTTTTGGCGAATAGTATTTTTTGCTCTAATAATATGCTTTTTCAATTGACTCTCTGCTAACGCCATGATGTCGTGACAAATGACTTGAGAGGGAATGATACAGTGCCTTAAATAGCAATAAAATGATCAAACCCTAAGCGATACCGCCCTTGGTTGAGTTCACTTTGTTTGTCAATCACTAAACAGGCATGACGTTGTGTGTTCCAGAACTTGCCACACAATTCTGTAAACATTTGAAAGGTCATATCCGGATTCACATGTTCATTATAAATGTAACGACTGTTCCTCTCGTCCTGACGAAATAAAACAATGACATTGGCATTGTCACGGATCAACTGTTTGGACATTTTAGAATACGTTTGTCCAAGATAGAAGCAATCGATATGTTTGTGTCGACCCATGCTGAAATAGCTTTGAATGATACCTTGTCGTTCAGTGGATACATCATCGAAAATCATGAGTGAATCAGGCTTTACCTCATCCGGTGAAATAACATTTTCTTGCGTGGAAAATGTAAAATACCCCATATTCTCATTTTGTAATCCAGACATGACTTGATCCAGAAACACGTAGAGGGGTTGGTAGAGAGATTTTGCGAAAATATAAATATTTTGAAAACACAGACCATTGGGCGCTGTAATAAGTGTCAGCAAAAGATTGGTCTTTCCACAGCCGGAAGGTCCCACAATGATGCAGCGAATGGAAGATGGAAACAGTGAACCATGGCGTTGTTCACGTGATGTAGGGCAGTGATGGGAAAACATGTGCCTCACAGGGAATGACTCTTGCTGCTTAATTATCTTCATTTCAACTAAGGCTTAGAGAGGCTAGCAGGCTGTCTATATACATCGCACCGAGCCTTGTCATAGAAACAGTAGACTCGTACTACAGGTTGATGATGGATGTCTTTGGACGTGCGTTGATGGTCAAAGCTAGGTCTGTTCCCATACATGATCCTAAACAAGAAACAGATCCTGCTAATTAACACTATGTAGATAGGTCTGTAGTGCCACGCACAAAACAGGGAGATTATGACTTTAAAGGAAAGCGGTTAACCCATGTAAAACATCCTCAAGTGTCTACAGACGTTACTAAAAAAAAGTATGTGGATAACAAGGTGTATGAGTTTTATGATAAAGTGCCTCAGCTTACAGTGGATGGCTATAGCGCTAATCATCACCGCATTATTCACGTGGAAGACCCACAAGAAGATGATGATGTCTGTACCAAGCGATACGTGACCTATGAAATGAAAAGGCTTTATAAATTTATCCCATCTGTATTTTTAGTGTATCTGACAAATGTAAAACCTGTGAATGAGAGAAGCCATATACGGCTAGTTCATGACCAACACTTGACCTATGTGCTTGCTTCGGATTTAAGCCACTATCAACTACACTATGATGGAACCATTCACATCAAATACGCCATACCTGATGAGAACCATTTACAAATAGAGATAAAAGATCATAGGATGTTGGTCCATAACCATGAAACGCTCAATGCAGGAGACGAATTATCCTTTCATCTCATGTTGACATGGGATGAAAAGCAAGCTGGAAAAAACATAAATGATTTCCCACTTTATGTCGAATTGGAATATACAAACATGAAATAGCAATCTGACGTTAGTTGTGACTTAAATTTCTTGTGAAAGGTTGTTGGTCATTATCATCATGGTGAAACAAAGATATGTGGTGAAAAAGACTAAAAATATGACCCTGTCCTTGGCAAAGCCTGGGCTTAAGACATTCGTGGACAAGCCCTTGCGAAAGAAAAAAAGAAAAAATAATGTGTTGACCATAAGGAAAGCTCTTCGAGTAGCACAAAGACATGTTATTCCAAAACGTCAACGACAGAGTTCAAAACAAGGGCGAGTGATTCCCGTCCCAAAACGAGCGGGATTTTTACCTGCATTATTCGCTGGTCTGGCTGCTTTAGGTTCAATTTTAGGTGGCGCCAGTGCAGTGGCAAAAACTATTAAAGCCGTGCAACAGGGCAAGCAACAACTCAAAGAAAGTCAGCGACACAATGAAACAATGGAGGCCATTGCTATGGGGGCTAGAAATGTCAATTTGAAGCCAGCCTTTTATCAACAAGGATTTGGAATTTCACCTTTTCGAAATAAATAAAAACATCTTTAACCTCAGCCATAGCAAGACATGCCCTGACGCATCAGCAAGTGGAAAGCTATGCTAAACAACTGAAGCTTTCTCATTTTCGAGGTGTGTTTATGCGAAACCAATTGCCCTCACAACCCGGGAAACATGAATGTGCTGTTGTCAATTTGGATGATCACCGAGGACCTGGAACACATTATGTAGCTTATGTCAAAAAGGGATCTACTGTATGGTACTTTGACAGTTTTGGGAATTTGCCCCCGCCCATGGAACTAGTGGCCTATTTTGGAAACAGGATCAAGATATATTATAATGTGAAACGTGAGCAAACGTTTAACAGCCAACAGTGTGGACGCTTGTGTTTAATTTTTTTATATAAGACGCAACATAAGCAAAAACGTCAACAGTATGTCGGTGGAAAATGAGACGTTTACACTGCATGGACGTGGACCTGAAGTGAGCCTAGACTTTTACCCACCTATCGAATTGAGTGAAAAACCTTATGGTTTAGGACTTGTTTCTCTTGAAACGTACAATCGAATATACAACATACGTGAAAATGTGAACAACAAGTTTTACTATGATGATTCTGTGCTCACCCTGAACTCTGGTGGATACACGATAGATGACATTTATGAACACATTTATGTGGTGTTGATCAATGAATATGGTTTAAAGTCATTTCTCGATGGAACGCGTAAATTTGAACTTGTAGGAAATACCAACACTCATCGCTGCAGTATTTTTTCTACATTCAAAATTGACTTTAAAACTCACCCTGATTCCATTGGTCCATTACTAGGATTTAAACCACGTGTGTTGGAGCCCAACAAAAAACATGAATCAGACCATGAAGTGAAATTCATTGAGGACCATCATGCGTCGGTGACGTGTAATATTATTAGTCAAGTGTACACCAATCAAGAACCATCGCATTCGCTTTATGACTTTATTGTAACATCGCCCAATGGCTATATTATTCGTGAAAACCCTCCAGTGGTGCTTTTTCATTCTGTGGCTGTCGATGGTATTAGTAATATAACATTAAGACTGATCAATAGAGAGCAACAACTCATTGATCTAGATTCTACCACACCAGTGACTTACAAGTTGGTGCTAAAACCACTATGAAGTTTGTATATAAAGCAACAGCACCGTCTAGGAATGGTGTTAGTTGTTTACCACGTGAATACACGTTAACATCTCAGAATAAGCAGATTTTACAGCATTTGGGTTACCACATTAACCCCCGCGATGAATTATATCCTAGAGGTAGCGAACCACATCGAGGAGCAACCAGGAGTGGTAAGAATTGATCTGCATTCTTATCAAGCTCAAACACCTGGACTCAATAACAATGATGATATTCAATTTGTTATCAACAACCAAGATATTTACACTCTACCGCATGAAATTGTTATTCAGATTGAAGGTCGGCTCACCAAAGCCGATGGCTCTACACCCACTACATCCAAGTTAGCCAACCATGCTTTCGCCTTCCTGTCTTCTGAAGTACGTTATGTCATTAACGATATCGTGGTGGATAGCACTCGAAATGAGGGTATTTCCAGTGTCATGAAACTATATCCCTCTTATAGTGAGGAAGAAGCTAAAACACTTTGCATGGCGGGTTGGTGCCCTGACTCGACCAATGACTGGATGGTACACACCGATGGCACCTTTACTGGATATTTACATCTTAAGCTGATTTTAGGCTTTGCTGAAGATCACCAGCGCATTGTGCTTTATCTGGTGAGAGACAGGAGTGATAATAATGCACTCAAGGGAGCCGACAATGCCCCCATTGATTCAAAAATTCAACTACAACGCTTGCTATGGAAAGTGCCTCATGTGACCCTTAACGATAGCAAAAATCTGGACATACTCAAAATGGTAAAGAGAGATATACCTCTACCCATGGAATTTAGAAGCTGGGCACTCCATGAGTACCCGTTATTGCCCACCACCAGCACACACAGTTGGTCTATAAAAACAGCCCGCTATACAGAGAGACCTCTCTACATGATTGTGGGTTTTCAAACGAATCGCAAGTATCAACAAACCAAAGATGTCACGCAATTTGATCACCTGCAATTGAGAAATGCACGTCTTTTCCTCAACGGTGCTGTGTTTCCCTATGAAGGGTTGGATTCGGATTCTTCAAAAAATAAGTTTGGCCCCATATACGACTTGTTTTCTAAATTTAAATGGTCGTATTATCAAAAAGAGAATTATCCAATGTTGTCACCCCAAGCTTTTAAGACAAGGGCACCACTGATTGTCTTTGACTGTTCCTACTTGGAAGAGTCTGTCAAACCATCCAATATTGACATTCGACTAGAATTTTAAACGCATGACAATGTTCCAGCCAATACCACGGCCTACTGTTTGATTATTCATCACAAACAAGTCAACTATTATCCACTGTCCAACCAAGTGACAAGTGTATAAATAGCAGGTCAACCCACATCAAACCGCTCAGTCATGTCTTGCTTTCAAGCCTCAAGAGAAGTTACATCCATGAATTTAAAATCTGAGGAACAACGTTTCAAGACCTTTGCGACGTGGCCGGTGCCTTTTATAAACCCTCAAGCCTTAGCGGCCGCTGGATTCTACTATTTATAAACAAGAGATGAAGTGAAATGTGTCTTTTGTCCCATCATCTTAGACCAATGGCAAGAGAGCGATGAACCCATGCAGGAACATCAGCGCTGGTCACCTGTCTGCCCCTACCTGTGCAGAATGGAGGTGGGTAATATACCCTGTCATTCAAGTTACCCCTCACTCATGCCTCTGAGTGATGAAAAAAGTTATGATACGGGTGGACTTTATGGTGTCAACAGTGCTTCAGTGAGCAGCTCACAGTCAAAAACACCCAGTTTAGAGACATTAGAATATCATCGGTGTTATGGACACTATAAACACAAAAGACTTTTTTGTTGTATGAGATGGTACCGCCTCTATCCTAGAAAGAAAAAAGAATGTAAAACTTGTTATGCTAATAAAATAATGTAATTAAAATTGGTTGTTGTTGTTATATTATTATTTCTTATGCCCCCCCCCCCCTGTCATATCCTAACCTCTATAGTGACTACTCTATGTTTTTATTTTCTTTTACTAGAATGGATTGTAAGTAAATGACATGGGTACACTTTACTGAACAATTGTCAGTCTGTGGTCAGTTGGACTTGATCCAGACAAGAGTGAACATGTTGCGTACACTGATTGTCGACTGTCAAGGGTTTAAAATTGGAGATAACAAATGTATATTTGAAGAAGTGGCCATCATCGATTGTTCCACTTTTTGGATATCACAAGCTACGCATTTGGTGTTTAAACCACCTTATGCGTTTGATTTATTGTGTGATAAAGACCGTAAACAAACTCAGAGGATTGAAACTCATATGCAACTAGACTGAAAGCAAGGAACCATTTCATATAAGCACCTGGACATGGTCATGAAAGCCCACTTGTCTTCTGCACATGTAGTGTTTGTGAAAGGTAGTGAAAAACGTCAATGGCTACAACCATTTTTTGGCGTCTTACTGTCAATGTATCGATTTAATGGACATGGGCTGTCCCTCGCTGCAAACACTCATGGACCGCTACCCCTGTGACAATATTACCCATAAATTCCTGGCACAGGTGTGGCTATTGTTTCATTGGCTAACCACCAATGCCTGCTGGGAGTTGTTAAATAAAATTAAAACTAAAGGTTTACCTGTGGATGACACCAGTGAGATTTCTACAAGCGACGTGTAAACATCAACGTGATACCATGGAGAAAGGGGATGCTACCGATAAAGCGATTGGAAAGTTCTTTGTGTGTAAAAAGAAACTAGACAGTTTTACCAAAGAAGAATTATTGGCTCTTCCAAAATCATTCATTTATTATGTCGCAGCAAATCCAGTGAAAGAAATCTGGCAACATGTACCAAAATCATGGACTCAAGACCCTGTGTTAAGTGAATTGCAACCATGTACGGATTATGATCACCATAAGCAAGTGGCTATGGCAAAAATACCCTCTATGCGACAGTGTGCTCCTTGCCAGCTGGTCAAACTGTATCACGGTCATAAAAGTCAGTGTAAAGACTTTGTTTCCTCATACCATGGGTGTGATGAAGAAAAAAAGCAGCAACAACAAACATCATCCACAGAGGAGGAGGAAGATCAAACCTTTTTACCATCGATGGAAAAGGATATGCCAGACCTGTACTGGCAATGGCGTCATTGATATAGTAATTCAGTACTTAACTTTCGAAATCTACCTACCTGGTTATTATTTGTGTAGTCCTGGAACTTGTCTTGAAGAACCTTTGCAGTGTGGTGATATACCTATTAATCCTTTGGATCAAGCATGCACCTTTCTTATCACCACAGTCATCCTGCATTAAGACGTGTATTGGATAAAGTATCGTTGAAAAGCTAAACAACGTTTGACATCCTGCGATGTCTCAGTGGGGAGAGGTTGGCAGCTCGCATTGCGATTAGTGTTATAAAAGGAAAGTTAATGATGAGTGGACATGAACATTGAAAAGGATTGAGGAATTGGTATTTCTTTTGTATTCTATTTTTGTAAAGCTCTATTTGTTGTGAAATAAAACAAGGTTTACAAGATCACACTGTCTTTTAATTTAAAAAATGGTAATAGCCATTTCATCATTTTCACCTTTTCACACATGAATATTTACAATTTCCACTTAACATTTTTTACATTCCCCTTGTTTAGTTCACACATTCTGTACATTTTTTTTGTTGTGAAATAAAAATAAGGTTCACCAGGTCACTATATCTTTTAATTTTTTAAAATGGTGATAGCCATTTCATTTATTTTCACACATGAATATTTACAATTTCCACTTTTCATTTTTTACATTCCCCTTGTTTAGTTTACACATTCTGTACATTTTGTTGTTGTGAAATAAAAACAAGGTTTACCAGATCACAGTGTCTTTTTAATTTTAAAATGGTGATAGCCATTTCACTTTTTTCACACATGGATATTTACAATTTCCACTTTACATTTTTTACATTCCCTTGTTTAGTTCACACATTCTGTACATTTTTTAAAATCTTTTTCGTAATATACAAAAGCAAACATTTTATACTAAAATGTATTACTTATCTTATTTTTACTAATCTACAGTAGCCTAACATTATACATTCTACTTACAGTTTTTACAAAAAAATATTACAATATAAAACACTCTACAAATATTACAATATAGTGATCATTAGACTCAAGTAAAGTAATAGTCGTCAATGCGACTGTTTCCCCAAGCAAGAGTATCAAACGTGTTGGGTATAATGAATCGTTTGTTGTCTTCATTTATTAAAGCAACTTTGTTCAGCAAATTGGTATGTAGTTGATGATTTTTACTTCTAAATACACACATTTTCTTATATAATACTGGTGGGTTACTAACTATACAGTTTTTATAATCACTTATATCTAACTCTTTACTAACAACATTCTTACTACATCATCAATTGTTATATAGCTGTATGATTTAGATTTTGTACCTCCAAAGGTGTCTATAATAACACCAGCACATTCATCCTTAAACTTCCCAAGAACCTTTTTGTTTACTAGAGAAATGAAAATCCACAGCCTGCTTCCAGTCTCCGACCGGGTCAGGAATGGAATGAATGAAGCCCCTATCTAGCGGCGAGGATATGAACTGTGCCGGCTGCCGAGGCCTGACGCACTCCTCTGGGGCAATGATTAAATGAATGATAGATGAAATGAAATGATAGTGGAGAGTGTTGCTGGAATGAAATTTTGACAGGGAAAACCGCAGTACCCGGAGAAAAACCTGTCTGCCTCCGTTCTGTCCAGCACAGATCTCACATGGAGTGACCGGGATTTGAACCACGGACTCAGCGGTAAGAGGCCGGCGTGCTGCCGCCTAAGCCACGGAGGCAACTGTTTACTAGAGGCAAATGGTAAATATTATCCTTGGGATAGTCACTTGTATCAAACCTATTTAGCTCAGGTTTGATATCCTCATAAACATCATTAGTTTTAAACTCATAAATAAAAGAATCTGTGTCTGTGTAGAGTAATTTAGCATTATCAAGATAGTTTTTCTTTACATAATCATAGTGAAATTCATACATAAGTGTTTTTGACAATTCCAGAATGGTGTAACCCACATATATGGGTTTGTTGTAAGTTACTTTAAGACGATTCATTTGTATTACAACTAAATCCTCATGAATAATTGAACAGCTATGAAAGTTAGGCTTGCTTATTAAGTTGCTCGCACCATACCTTTTACCATCATTCTCCCACTTTGTTATCAGCTTTACATCAACTCGTTCATCAACATTCTCCACAGTCTTTCCAAAAACACTATTATTCATGAGTTTATAAAAATCTTTTTCAAACGCGTTTGTTGACTGTGTTCTTAAATTATTGTTTAGATCAATATACGGTTTGAGCCATGCTGACTGATGAAATTGCAATACGCGATGAATTTTAGTTAATTTCAATCCAAGCTGTAGACACTGTTTCAAGTTTTGATAATGTATTACATATTAACATTTATCATTTACATTAGCAATTAACATTTTGGTTCGTGACGTGATATATGGAGATTTCATATTCTCAGGACAAAATGGTAAATCATTAGGATCATCATGTAACTCTTTAGGGTACTCAAGATTTACCTCTAAAATATATCCTTTATCATCGTTATCAATAAGAGTGTCAACATGTAAGACATCAATTTCAGGTTGTGTCAGCCAGCGAAAATCTTTCAGTGGTAGATATTGACTCATAGACCAACCATATTGGTTATTTGCATCGAGGTAGACAATATACTTTGACTCTTCACAAGGGTTGCAGCTAGGCATGTATTTATTATTTGCTTTAGAGTACCGTCCATTACATTGGCTTAATCCACCTCGAATTGATGATTTTATAAAATTGATCATGTCTATATCAGTCATTAATTCTAAATTTACTTTCGTTTTTTTCAACATTGAACTGAAACTTAACCCAGGATCAGTGAAATACTGACAAGGATCAAGGTCATAAGTTTTCATACAAACATTCCGAAAATTTTCAAAAACATCTGCTAATAATAACGCATCTGTCTTTAAATATATGTCTGAAAATTCTCCTAAAGTTTGAATGTGGAACTGTGTCCATACACGTTGTGCATGTAAATATTCCTGATCACTGATATGACTTGTGTTTAAGGAACTGTAAAATGCATCTTTCGGTGGTAGAGAACACTCCTCAAGACGTTCCACACAGTTAATATATTCATAAGGGAATATACCCTTTTGACGAATTGAAGTAAAATCATCTTCTTTAGGAAAGACACGTTGAATTTCTTGAAACTGATCTGATTTTAAATTACTAGCAAGCTTATCAAGACTACTCGGCATAAAGCGGAATGAATCTAAAAATCGCAGTTTAATGTTTTTTTATTGCTAGTTTTGATGTATTTTGTGAACGATATGTATTGTTCCTTATTATTTGCAATCACATCAATTTTCACATCTGAAGCTCCAAATTCTTTAACGATAAAGTGGTTATCGTATTTGCTACCGTTATGTAGAATGACCGGAATGAATTTACTTACTCTACAATTTAAATTACATTCTTGGTGAGCAGCACCACGATATTTTCCTGTTAAATGGTCATGATCGCAAACCCTGTCTGTATATAAACATTCACCACATATAAAACAATTAGTTTCAGTTTCAAAATTCATTTGCTCTGAGGAAGTTAGTGGCTCCATTGGAATGATCGTATTTAAAATAGAGGATATACGAATGGCATCTTTCTCAAGCCTTTCCATAAAAACTTTAGGTGCATCAGGACCTCTATAGAGCTGAAACTTATTTAAAGAGTCATCAAAACTACATTTACTATAATATGCAAAGCTAAAAGGTTCATGAATGTGAGTAGTATTGGTGAAAGGTTGGGCTGGATTTGATGAACATGTATTAAATGGTTTTAGCAAAGCCTCGAAGTCAGCATATATAACAAATGGTACTCGAAGCTGTTTCTCATAATCCTTAAATTTTAGAATGTTATTTTTAGGAGTCGCTGATACCGTACTGCGCCAGAATTTATTTAAGGCCATTACCTAAGAACCAATCTGGGTATGAACTAAGACCGAGGAAAAATAAAAGAGTGGATTAAAATCTTTTATTCTTTAATATTCATGAGATATGGAAAAATCTGTGTAGAAATTAGTGAAATACTCTGCATCTTATACAATTATGGAAAGCGAGAAAGAAAGAAAGAAAGAATGATTTAAATATGGATATATATTTAGTATACGTCATGAAGGGGAGGTCTACATTGAGAGAGACTCACGCCACATGAAGAGAGAGTTACGTCATGAAGGAAGAGAAGGGACAAAGGTCGAATTACGGACTGAGTGAGGAGAGGAGGTAGAAGTTACGTCACACCACGAGAGGGGAGGCAGAGTGAGTAACTTGCCGAGCGCAGAGAACCGGAGACAGGAGTTCTTTCCAATTTGAGATTTCATCGAGTAAAGACCTCGAGGAGAAGCTAGTATTTGTTATAACAGTACCACGCTTTATGAAAGTTGGAAGAAAAGAAGAGTGCAGTACAGCAGACAGTAACTTGCGGAGCAAGCAACAATTCTCACGCAGAACAGAACAGCATATAGCTTAATATTACAGTGTTTTAAACAAAGCTGTTATACATCGCATAAAAACATTTCTACAAGAAGAGATTCACTATTATTACGTTTGAACGCATACTTGAACATTATACACAAAAATGCAATTTATAAATCAGCAACGGGGAAGTCTTAAATGGGTCATTAGTGAAATGAGAGTGACCATGTGTTAAGCTACATCATAGGGAAGTGGAAACTACATAGATGAACAGTTGACTTCCAGAATTCATAATTATGGAAGGCGCAGCTGAACATCCACGTGATGCGCAAAATCACAGAACGAACCTCTACTTTTCTACAAGAGTTCTTATACATCTTGTATACTCGCAAACGCTTTATAAACGACAATTTTCAACTTTGAGAAGAGATGTCAATACTGAAGAGATGGGGAATCGAAGGAAGAGTCAGGCGACGTGCAGTGAACGGAAGAGGGAGTGCAGACGGAGCAGGCTGTTTCACGGCAAGGTCGCTCACCCGAGCATGTCACCGAACTTGTTCCACTGGGGGAAGAGGCCAGCTGGTTCCGACACAACCGGTCTACATAGCCGTGGGCGATGCGCTCGAGACAAGCTTGGTTTGGCAGGCGAGACGAAGGTATTCCCAAGACCAGATTCAACTCAAGGTAGAGAAGAGATTGCTTTATATAACGTAGAATTGTAGTTATGTTCTGTGTTTATCCAATTGACCAACCGTATAATTTTGTCAGTATAATTAAAATTATGTAGATTTTGTAGTAAATTTTTTCGTATTTTCTTAGGAGTCATTTTTCTTGTTCTTGAAAATTTCAGTCACTTGGACGATATTTTGTATAGCGCTGTTATTAACGTTTAAGTCATTTCAGAGTAAAACTCGTTTAGAATCATTGATATTTGCGTTAGATTTAAACTAATTAAATCTGTTTTATGCGCAGCGATGGAAGGTATAATGAACAAATTAAAGAAGGTATAATGAACTATTTGAAAGGAGTATAATATTGAACGAATTAAAGAAGGAGTATAATTGTGAATAAATTAAAGAAAGTATATTGAACCAAATTTAAGTACCGCATATTAAAGAATATATGTCACGAAGTGTCAAATATTTCGACAACTCATGATGTTGATTCGAGTGTCAGAAATGTATTTTCAACTAATTATGAACGAAATTGAATTGTTATACGACACAAACTCTGATATAAAAATTAATCAAATGCTTGATAGATGATTAAAATAATGAATATTAGATTCACAGTATTGAGACAGATAGATAGGTAGATCTATGCTGCAACATGATAAACCAAATTTTCGAGTAACGAAAGTATTACAAGAACTTTTATATACATATGTCCAATGATGATTTAGAGCATTAAAAAGCCCAGAAAATTTTGTTAAACAAATATATTCACGGAAGGAAGATAAACTTAGATCATTTGTTAAAAAAATGAATTCTTACTGATAATTCTTTTAAGGTTGTAATAATGTAAAGCTGAATTTAAACACGTGAAAAAAGAAAGAGTTAACAAAGTTAAATCACAGGGTGATCTAAAAGTAAATGTACAGAAAATTATTGCAGAAGTGGAATTATAAGCACGATGCGAAGTTGTATAAGGATAGAGAAGAGTGTTAGTAAGAAAATGCATTGAAATGGGAGTTTAGATTTGAAATACCATGCGAGTAAGGAGATGTAGACGTAAATGAGTTACGTATTTTTACGAAAGGAGACTGAGGAGGAGTCTCAAGTTTTTCTAATATTGATCGCAGCGATTGTGAAGTTATTTGAATGTATTAAAGGAAAGTTCTGTACAGGGTGTTTAAGAAGTAATGTGATTGTTGTATAATTTTGGAAGAGGAGTGTGAAATGAAGGTCAAATGCCATGCACTTCTAGTATTCACGTTTATCAGAGAGTTATTAACAGAGTAATGAATTTCAGGAATTTTTCAACATTTTATAATATAATGGGAAAAGACTAAGACAGAACTGTGTTTAGCTTAAATGTTTGTCACTTATGTTCTATTGATATAGTCAAGTATTTATACTTTCAACCGATAGAGTTGCTGTGTGTGTGTTTGTTTGTTTGTTTGTTTGATTGTTACGGAAGTTGAGTGGTAAAGACTCATTGAAATATAGACAATTTAATCTTTTCGACACAATAGAGTGTAGATTTGTGCGAACCATGCATTAGTGTAAAAATGAACATAGTTAATGTTGAATAATTTTTCTTAGATATGGAACTACGGTTCAGAGATGAAACGGATTTGTATAAAATAGAGTAATGCTTAAAATAACGCCGTTTCACAATTTTCTTATTTTATCAGTGCCACGTGTAATTTAGAGATTGGAGATTATTTTATTGCAGTGTCAGGAGACACGTTACTCAGGCAGGAAGTCAGTTTTATTGTACATTTCTTAGCACAATAAACGGCTGGCGCTCCTTAGCGATTCAGTCAATTTTTATCTTAGCTGACATCGTTTTCATTGTCGTCATCACCGAAAATAGTACTGCAAGGTATAGATACAAGCGCTCACTATAGAATAACCTTATCACCCCTCGAGATTGGAGTTTCTCGACTTGCTCCAAATGTAAATGATAGTAGAAATTTGTACCTAGGCTGGTAGTACTATTTTCTTACAAATAATATCTACCTGTGTGTTCCTGAAATTCCCAATTTTTACTTTGCAGACAATGGTAAGTTTGTGAGCTGGGTATTTACATGTCTGCAATCCTTTACAGTGCAGCGGATATAGGTAATGATTGCTGAATTCGGGCGCATATAGATAGTATATTATTTAAATGGCAGGCCCATCCGTGGGGCACTCGAAAGGGCAACTCGAAAGAGCGACTCGAAAGAGATACTCGAGAGAGGCAGTTTGGAAGCACTCGAGAGTGAGGCCATATTAGTTTTGAAAAAAAAATGCCGATCCCAAATTTAATGATTGTTGAGATGAACACAACATCAGCAGATTAGTGGAGTACATTACAGTTGTGAGGCATATTTCTAGAACCAGCTAACGACAATTGGTCATGTAATATTAAATTTAGAAAGTAAATTCACGTTGTTAAACATAAGTTAAGTGAGATGATAGAATGTAATGATGTCGGTTCAGTAAAATGGGACAATAAAATATACGAGATAACTCGCGATTTAAATAGACTTAAGTAGTATTAAGATGTTCAATATGTTCCATCACTAGTATAAAATGTATACGATGGTCAATCTGGATATTCACTTGTAATTTTTGTAGTTGATACTTTCCTTATTCTCAAGAAAGAAGAAATTATGTCAGCGAACGACATGACGTTCATTAGAACGATGCTAGAAACAATGAAGGAAGGTCAGAGTACGTTGACCAAAGATCTTGAAGCCCTCCACCAATTAACACACAATAACACTAAACAGATGAAAGCCGAGATTCAGAAATCAGCAGCTACTGTGAAATCGGAAGTCAAGGCAGAGTTGTCGGTTGCTCAAACACTTACTAAGGCTAGTATAACATTAGCACAGGAAGAAGCCAAATTAGCTTTAGAAAAGGCCAGAAAGGAAGATAGACTAGCTAGAGAAAAGGAAAGAGAAGAAGCCAAGTTAGCTTTTGAAAAGGCCAGAAAGGAAGATAGACTAGCTAGAGAAAAGGAAAGAGAAGAAGCCAAGTTAGCTTTAGAAAAGGCCAGACTGGAAGATAGATTAGCTAGAGAAAAGGAAAGGGAGGATATCAGGTTAGCTCAAGAGAAGGCACAGGAAGAGATTAGGCTAACATTAGAAAGAGCACGAGAGGAAGACAGGAAAGTAGAAAAAGAGGCTAATAGGATAAGAGCAGAGATAAGATTAGCTCAAGAAAAAGCTCGCGAGGAGGATAGATTAAGTCAGGAGCAGGCTAGATTAGAAGATAGAAAAATCCAAGCCGAAATAAGAGCAGCACAGGAAGAAGCTAGGAAAATTCATGAAGAGGTTAGAAAAAATCAGGAAAAAGCGCAGGAAGAAGCTAGTAAAATTCATGAGGAGGTTAGGAGAAATCAGGAAAAAGCGCAGGAAGAAGCCAGGAAAATTCATGATGAGGCCAAGAAAAATCAGGAAAAGGCTCAGAAAATTTTAGAAAGGGCAGGAAATGCACAGGAAGAATTAAAAACTTCATTTGATCAAGTCAAACAGGACATTAATCTTACAAAGACAGAAGTAGGAAATTTAAGATCCGACATGGTAGGAAAAGTGTTAGAAGTAAAATTAGCTAACAGTAATCACATGATAGAGCTAGAAAAGAAATTACAGGCTAGTATTAGCTCCATTAAGGAAGAAAACACTACACATCATGTACACATTTCAGGAGCCCAGAACAGACTCAAGGAGCAACTTGACAGTCTAAATGACACTGTTGGTGAATTACAGGTCAAGTTGGAAGGTCAAAGTAAACTGATTGAAGAGGGTATTAATGTGGATATAAATGCTTCTATTGTAAAGGCAGTTACGGACATGAAGGAGGAGGTCGTAACAGTCACAACTAAAATTGCATCTGAAATCCATCATAAATTATCTAATGACATTAAAGCCATAGAGTTATGTTCAAACATAAATGTTAGTAAAGTACGTGAAGATCTATCCAAGCGGATAGATACGTTGCAAATCAATAACGTAGCCACGCTGACAGATATTGTAAATAGAACAGATTTAAGTAATTCAGACGAATTTGACAAGGTTAAACGCACAGTCGATGAGATAAACATAGAACTGGCGAAAATTCGATCGAAGCAGGAAAAGGAAACCAGTGAATTGGAACAGCAATTAAGGTCACTCACGATTGAGGATGCTACATTCTCATCTACGTTAAGAGCAGAAGTCAGGGAGGACATCAGGAAGGACTTAACTAGATTTTTTCAAGCAAGAGATGAGAAATTGAAAGAAGAAATTAGGAAATTAGAGGCTAGGACAGACAAGATAGAAGAGGATAAGGAAAGCGTGGTTAGTCAACAGCAGATTCCGAAATCCAATTTTAACTTCAGTCGAGAGCCATTTCAAACAGAAATAGGGGAACTTGGAGGAGACTTTGAACCTTACCAGAGTAGGTCAAATGCCAACGTTATCGTGATAAAGAATTATGACGAAAAGCCTAACAAATTCAGCGGAGTAGGAAATATCACTGCTGTGAAATTTCTTAGAGACATGAGATCGTATTTAGAGGACAATAGAATACCTCGTGAAAGACATATGAGGGTAGTTGAGAAATACTTGGACTCAGAAGCATTAGTTTGGCACAGAGCTTTCAGGTATACCTATCAGACATTTGAAGAATTCGCTATAGCTCTACAGAAGCGATTTTGGAGCAAGGAACTTCAACAAGACATACGCGCCGAAATTTACTCGAAAAAGTATGCTTATTCTAGTCCAACGAAGTACGCAAGTTTCTTTACGAAACAATTAGCACGCTTGCAGTATTTGCAACCTCCATTGGCGGAAGAAGACTTAGTTCATGCTATTTCCTGCCAGTTACCAACGGAAGTTAGAAGGCACCTCATTTCGGCAAATGTAAAAACATTAGAGGGGATGGCAGAAATTTTGAGGAGACTGGATCACACGTCTAATGTGTACAACAACTCAACTGGAAGCCAGAACCAGAGAGGAAGAAATCAGGAACAGAGAGAGAGATTCACACCATCCACATCGATCAAACGCAGCAGACGGAAGAGAACAAAAATGGAGTAGGTCCAACTAGATCAAGAATGTATGGACAAAATCGTTTTCAACCAGGTTATCAAAGACCTAGAGAAGGAAGACCATACCAAAATCAAAGATGGGATGAAAATCAAAGATGGAGAAATAGTTACCACAACAGAAACAATGATTATCGCAGAGAGGGATATTACAATCGAAATAACCCAACGAATAATTATGGATATCGGGGATATCAAAACTGGAGGAACACGAACAACTATTCGAGACAGCAACAACAGCAAAGTCAACAAAATCAAGGATGGAGAAGCAACAATAATGTGAGGAGGTATTATGATGATAGAGAGAGAGAAAGTCAAGAATACCTAAGGAACCTTAGAGAAAGGGAAGAAAGAAACGTTAGAAACCAAAACCAGGGACAGCGTAACCAGAATCTGGAATCTCAGCCCGGAACAAGCAGAGATCGGAGTAATGAAGACCCAGGAGGGGTACAAAAAAAACTTCAAATTTCAAAAAGTAAAGGAGGATGAGAACAGCACCGTAACCAGACATGAAATCCAGATAAACGAGTTATATCAAGCCACGAACGAAGATCTCCTGTATGAAAGAAAGAGCCGAAGACAGGAAGAGTAGCGAGGTTACCCATTATAGAAATCGTATCAGAAGGTGAATGCCTGAGAACACTACTAGATACGGGAGCGACAGCATCAATTTTGTCAGAGAACTGTTTTCACAGATTGAAGGATGGAAATTCACTTACAGCAATGCCCGTTTCAACTATTCAAGTCAGGGGTGTATTCAATGATAAGACCCTGAAGTGTAAAGTCCAAGCATTAATGGAATTCTCCATAAATGAATACAAATATGAGCAGATATTCATAGTCTTGAACCAGATAAATTTCGATGCTATTCTAGGTATTGATTTTATAACGAAGACCGGAGCAGTGATTGACTTGCGTAACGGAGTCATAAGATTTAATGAAGGCCAATATCAACAAGAGGACACAAAGAAGGAGGAGAATGAGTGTAGTCTGATTGACGAAACTACAGAAGAAAATCTAGTAAAAATAGTCATGGAAGTTGAAGCAGAAGGAATACCTCACTATGGCAGAAAAATTGAGAACTTTGAAGATCAGAGAGAGAAATTAGAAGAACTGGTCACGACTTTTGCAGATGTATTTGATGATAAACCAGGCATTATCAGAGGATATAAATATCAGATGACACACCTTTTCAGAAGAAATTATATCCAATACCGGAGAAATATCAATCAGAAATGACAGAGCTAATAAAAGGCATGGAAAAGGACGGGATTATAAGAACGCAAGCCACTCCTTATTTAAACCCTCTCGCAGTCGTGAAGAAAGCAGATGGAAGTCTGAGACTATGTTTAGATGCCAGGGGCATAAATACTCTTCTGCTGAAAGAATTTGACAGGCCACCAAAAATCAGAGAACTACTGAGGAGATTCAAGAATAAAACCTGTTTCTCAGTGATTGATTTAACCGCAGCATTTCATCAAATAGAGCTTACAGAAGACAGCAAATGTTATACAGGGTTCATGTTCAATCAAACTTGTTATGTATATCAGAGAGTACCATATAGATGCTCAGAAACAACATAAAATTAGAGTACCCAGATTTCGAAAGAACGTTCATAGTAGAAACGGACGCTTCACGAATTGGTATTAGCGCAGTCTTGTATCAGAAGGATCAAGATGGCAATCATCACTATATTTCATTCAGCAGTAGGAAGTTACGCACGCACGAGTTGAATTATTTCACGACGGAGCTTGAAGCTTTAGCAGTCATAAATGCTCTACAAAACTGGAAGAAATTATTGCTGGGAGACAAGATTATAATCAGAACGGATTACAAAGCACTGGAATTCATGTTAAAGTCAGACTTTTCAAGCGATCGGATGACCAGATGGACCATGTTTTTGCAACAATTTGATGCCACGATAGTTCATGTTCCTGGTAAAGACACCTACTAGCAGATATTCTTTCCAGACATCCAACTCCTGAAAAGAATGTGAGAATTAACGTTATCCAGACGGATGCAGAAGATCAGGAAACGTTGGATAAACTAAGAATTCCTCTTTTTCAAAAGAAGCATGCACCATTTAGGAGCATTTATAGATTATTGTCAGGGAGAATGACAAGGAGGCACGCCTCATATTTCGAAACCAGAAGGAAAGCTAGACATTACATTCTCGTTGGAGAAACTGTATGCAAATACATCGATGCTAGACACTCGATGGTGCGAGTTGCTATTCCACCAGAACTTATTGTGCCACTAATTTGGTTAGTACAGAAAAGCATAGGTCACGGAGGAGTTGACAAAACATACTATACCATGTTAGAAAGTTCTATTGGATTAACATGAGAGAGTCCATAACCATAGTAGTCAGATCTTGTGAACTGTGTCAGAAAAACAAATACAATTCTGAACTATTGAAGGAACGACCTAAAGCAATTATTCCTACAAAACCACTGGAATTGTTTAGTCAGGATATTTTTGGACCTGCACCTAAAGGAGACAGAGGAAACCAATATGTGTTAGTCACAATGGATGTGTTTTCCAAAGTTGTAATGCTTAATCCAATGCAGAAAGCAACAACGAAAACTGTTTTATATCACTTGGAGAGAAACATTATTCCAAAGTTAGGAAAACCAGAAAGACTTCTAACGGACCATGGAACGCAATTTACCTCTGCAGAATTTCAAGCAGCGATGGATAGGTTGGATATTATTCACCTATATTCATCAGTTCGAAGCCCAGAGACGAATCCTATTGAAAGAACAATGCTTGAATTTTCAAAGTACATTCGCTTGTATAGTGCAGATAATCATGCGAATTGGGTGAAGATTGTACCACTAGAAGAATTTTTCATTAATAACACGAGACATGAGAGCACCAACGATATTCCAGTTATGTTGCATTTTGAAGAGAAACCCGTACGACCATGAAACGGAATCTTCAACATTCCGGAAGATAACGAACCATCGATGAACCAGAGAATCGAAGCAGCAAGAGTCCAGTTAAACAAAGCGGATGAGGAGAGATTGAAACGATTAGGAGGGAAGAGATTCAGTGGACCGCTACGAGAAGGTGACCTTGTATTAGTCAGGATTCCTGTGAAAGCAGACGTACTGAAGAAGGTGTTTATCAAGTTCAGTAGCCTTTTCAGAGGACCGTTCAAAGTAGATACAGTCTACAGTAACAATTGTTATAAGATTGTAAGGATTGAAGACAACAGATCCATTGGAAAATTTAACCATTCCAAATTAAAGAGATTTTACCCAAAGATTCAGTAAATAAATAAATTCAGTCTCAAGAACAGAGAAACTTACTGTTATTAAAGAAAGTACAGGCTATACTTTACTTTAAATTAGCAACGGGGAAATGCGCCGGAATTTATTTAAGGCCATTACCTAAGAACCAATCTGGATATGAACTAAGACCCAGGAAAAATAAAAGAGTGGATTAAAATCTTTTATTCCTTAATATTCATGAGATATGGGAAAATCTGTGTAGAAATTAGTGAAATACTCTGCATCTTATACAATTATGAAAGGCAAGAAAGAAAGAAAGAAAGAAAGAAAGAAAGAATGATTTAAATATGGATATATATTTATTATACGTCATGAAGGGGAGGTCTACATTGCGAGAGACATCACGCCACATGAAGAGAGAGTTACGTCATGAAGGAGGAGAAGGGACGAAGGTCGAACTACGGACTGAGTGAGGAGAGGAGGTAGAAGTTACGTCACACCACGAGAGGGGAGGCAGAGTGAGTAACTTGCCGAGCGCAGAGAACCGGAGACAGGAGTTCTTTCCAATTTGAGATTTCATCGAGTAAAGACCTCGAGGAGAAGCTAGTATTTGTTATAACAGTACCACGCTTTATGAAAGTTGGAAGAAAAGAAGAGTGCAGTACAGCAGACAGTAACTTGCGGAGCAAGCAACAATTCTCACGCAGAACAGAACAGCATATAGCTTAATATTACAGTGTTTTAAACAAAGCTGTTATACATCGCATAAAAACATTTCTACAAGAAGAGATTCACTATTATTACGTTTGAACGCATACTTGAACATTAAACATAACAAGATGTTCAGTAAAGAACATATAGCCTACTTTCTCCTAAATGAATGGGTATTGTTATAACTCTTTGTCCTTTTCAAGGAGTATAATTGAATGTCGGTTGTAGTAGCTTGTTGAAATACAACGTGCTATAGGGATATTAAACATGAATATGAGGTGCCCTTTGCTAGTGCTACCTCTGTAAAAAAAATTCATTCAATTAGGTTTCACCGTGTTTGAATTGATCTGAGGAATGGATTTGCACACATACATGGCCGCTATTTTCAAACTATTGGGCTGATGACCTTGTAGTCAGTCATAAGATGATTTCCACATAAAGGCATGTTGTTGCAAAATCCGGTAGAGATCAAATTATTAGGATGGTCGAAATTTGATTTAAGCTTTTAACATTTGGGTGGCCGTCATTCCGTTTCCGTCAAGATGGCGGCGATATAAAACATGACACTGAGGTGCCTTTTGCTAGTGCTACCTCTGTACCAAATTTCGTTCAATTCGGTTTCACCGTGTTTGAATTGATAGGGGGAATCGATTTGCACACATACTTGGCCACCATCTGCAAACTATCGGGCTGATGATCTAGCAGTTTGGTCAGGATATGCTTCCCACATAAAGATTTGTTGTTGCAAAATTTGGTAGAGACTAGATTATTAGGTTGGTCGTAATTACATTTTAGCCTTTAACATCTGGGTGGCCGCGATTACGTTTCCGTCAAGATGGCGGTGATATAAAACATGACACTGAGGTGGCCTTTTCTAGTGCTACCTCTGTACCAAATTTCGTTCCATTCGGTTTCACCGTGTTCGAATTAATGGGGAATCGATTTTCACACAAAGATGGCCGCCATCCGCAAATATTAGGCTAATGACCTATTAGTTGGGTCAAAGGATGCTCCCTCCATAATGATATGTTGATGCAAAATTTGGTAGAGATCGGATGATTAGGTTAATCGTAACTTGATTTAAGCTTTGAATATTTGTGTGGCCGCCATTACGTTTCCGTCAAGATGGCGGCGATATAATACATGACACTGAGGTGCCCTTCGCTAGTGCTACCTCTGTACCAAATTTCATTCCATTCGGTTTCACCGTGTTCGAATTAATAGGGGTAATCGATTTTGACACAAAGGTGGCCGCCATCGCAAACTATTAGGCTAATGACCTATTAGATTTGTCAAAGGATGCTTCCTCCATAAAGGTATGTTGTTGCAAAATTTGGTAGAGATCGGATGATTAGGTTAGTCGTAATTTGATTTAAGCTTTGAACATTTGTGTGGCCACCATTACATTTCCGTCAAGATGGTGGTGATATAAAACATGACACTGTGGTGCCCTTTGCTAGTGCTACCTCTGTACCAAATTTCATTCCATTCGGTTTCACCGTGTTCGAATTAATAGGGGTAATCGATTTTGACACAAATATGGTCGCCATCCGCAAACTATTAGGCTAATGACCTATTAGATTTGTCAAAGGATGCTCCCTTCATAAAGGTATGTTGTTGCAAAATTTGGTAGAGATCGGATGATTAGGTTAGTCGTAATTTGATTTAAGCTTTGAACATTTGTGTGGCCGCCATTACGTTTCCGTCAAGATGGCGGCGATATAAAACATGACACTGGGGTGCCCTTTGCTAGTGCTACCGCTGTACCAAATTTCATTCCATTCAGTTTCACCGTGTTCGAATTAATAGGGGTAATCGATTTTGACACAAAGGTGGCCGCCATCCGCAAACTATTAGGCTAATGACCTATTAGATTTGTCAAAGGATGCTCCCTCCATAAAGGTATGATGTTGCAAAATTTGGTAGAGATTGGATGATTAGATTAGTCGTAATCTGATTTAAGCTTTGAACATTTGTGTGGCCGCCTTTACGTTTCCGTCAAGATGGCGGCGATAGAAAACATGACACTGGGGTGCCCTTTGCTAGTACTACCTCTGTACCAAATTTCGTTCCATTCGGTTTCACCGTGTTCGAATTAATAGGGGCAATCGATTTTCACACAAAGATGGCCGCCATCCGCAAACTGTTATGCTGATGACCTACTAGTTTGGTCAAAGGATGCTGCCCCCATAAAGGTATGTTGTTGCAAAATTTGGTAGAGATCGGATGATTAGGTTAGTCGTAATTTGATTTAAGCTTTGAACATTTGTGTGGCCGCCATTACGTTTCCGTCAAGATGGCGGCGATATAAAACATGACACTGTGGTGTCCTTTGCTAGTGCTACCTTTGTACCAAATTTTGTTCAATTTGCGCCCACCGTGTTCGAATTGATAGGGGGGGGACAGACATTCAGAGTACACACACTCACACACACACACACACACACTCACACACACACACACAGACTCACACACAGACAGACACACTTTTTTTTCGCCCTGTAGTGATCTCATAAGTCTACTTTCATTTTTTGCAAAAAACGAAAGTAGGCTAAAAATGTAATTTATAAATCAGCAACGGGGAAGTCTTAAATGTGTCATTAGTGAAATGAGAATGACCATGTGTTAAGCTACATCATAGGGAAGTGGAAACTACAAAGATGAACAGTTGAATTCCAGAATTCATAATTATGGGAGGCGCAGCAGAACATCCACGTGATGCGCAAAATCACAGAACGAACCTCTAATTTTCTACAACAGTTCTTATACATCTTGTATACTCGCAAACGCTTGTATAAACGACGATTTTTAGCCTACTTTTCACATTTTGCAAAATCCGGGAAAATGTGTGTCTGTCTGTCTGTCTGTCTGTCCTTCTGTCTGTCTGTCTGTCTGTCTGTCTGTGTGGCTGTGTGTGTGTCCCCCCCTATCAACTCCTAAACGGCTGCAGCAATCAAAACCAAATTTAGTATGAGTAAAGATGTGCACAGGAATAGCTCACGTCCATATTTGAAAATGATATCAGTGCTACCAACTGCTGAAAAAACGCACTAGAAATTTGAGCTCCATGTTGGATATCTTTCAAAGTATGCATGGGAGCCATTCCAAAATTGGCACACATGTAGATAATACTATTTCAGTTTAATTTCCAGGAGGCCAACCGTGACAGTGTTGCCAAGGTAATTTTAAGCCTTCTGATATGTCCAATGTTTAAATGCATATAACTTCCACACTATCCATTGGATTTCAACCAAATTTTGTATGAAATACCTGTACATAAACAGATGTGAATGAGCGTATTCTTAAGACCCACCAAGGCTGCCAACTGTTAATAATTGCTCTCTCTATTTTTTTTTTATCCAAATACCAATATATCAGAAAGTATGCAAGCCAACAGCTTTAAGCTATGCACACGTATATTCTGACATTTTAGATTAATTTGGAGTAACTTATATACGTCAGTTCTACCAACATGATTATAAGCCTGCTGATAGTACCAATTTTTAAATATATGTAACTTCTATACTATCAGTTGGATTTCAACTAAATTTCGTGTGTGCTATGTGTACCATAACAGATATGACTATAAGTATTGTTAAGAGCAATCAGGGCTGCCAACTGTTAATAAATGCTGTCTATATTCTTTTTACCCTATTATCAATATATCAGAAAGTATGCAAGCCAACAACTCTATACTTTGCACACGTATAGCACCTGACATTCTAGATTGATTTGGAGTAATTAATACAAGGAAGTGCTGCCAACATGATTCTATGCCTGCTGATATGTCCAATTTTAAAATACATGTAACTTCTCTACTAACAAATGGATTTCATCCAAAATTGGCACAACAGGATATCATAATAATTCAGATTATTTCTGACCAGCACATGCATGGTATTTTTGGCAACATGATTTTACGCGTGCTGATAGATCCAGTGTCTAACTCCATGTAACTTCCATTGGACTTCAACCAAATTTTGTATTGTGTATCTTGAGAGGTGGAACTAGGAATATATTCAGTCACCAGGGCTGCCAACTGTAGTGCTCTATTAGGCTACATTATACCAGGTATATTTTGAACTAATTACATATTTCTATATTACCAACTTAACTTCGTCATTATTCTAGATAGGTTCATATACTGTAGAATAATCATTGGCATGAAAAGTAGGCTGTATAGTTCTTCACGGAACTTCTTGTTAACTTTGAGAAGAGATGTCAATACCGAAGAGATGGGGAATCGAAGGAAGAGCCAGGCGACGTGCAGTGAACGGAAGAGGGAGTGCAGACGGAGCAGGCTGTTTCACGGCAAGGTCGCTCACCCGAGCATGTCACCGAACTTGTTCCACTGGGGGAAGAGGCCAGCTGGTTCCGACACAACCGGTCTACATAGCCGTGGGCGATGCGCTCGAGACAAGCTTGGTTTGGCAGGCGAGACGAAGGTATTCCAAAGACCAGATTCAACTCAAGGTAGAGAAGAGATTGCTTTATATAACGTAGAATTGTAGTTATGTTCTGTGTTTATCCAATTGACCAACCGTATAATTTTGTCAGTATAATTAAAATTATGTAGATTTTGTAGTAAAATTTTTTCGTATTTTCTTAGGAGTCATTTTTCTTGTTCTTGAAAATTTCAGTCACTTGGACGATATTTTGTATAGCGCTGTTATTAACGTTAAAGTCATTTCAGAGTAAAAATCGTTTAGAATCATTGATATTTGCGTTAGATTTAAACTAATTAAATCTGTTTTATGCGCAGCGATGGAAGGTATAATGAACACATTTAAGAAGGCATAATGAACTATTTGAAAGGAGTATAATTTCGAACGAATTAAAGAAGGAGTATAATTGTGAATAAATTAAAGAAAGTATATTGAACCAAATTTAAGTACCGCATATTAAAGAATATATGTCACGAAGTGTCAAATATTTCGACAACTCATGATGTTGATTCGAGTGTCAGAAATGTATTTTCAACTAATTATGAACGAAATTGAATTGTTATACGACACAAACTCTGATATAAAAATTAATCAAATGCTTGATAGATGATTAAAATAATGAATATTAGATTCACAGTATTGAGACAGATAGATAGGTAGATCTATGCTGCAACATGATAAACCAAATTTTCGAGTAACGAAAGTATTACAAGAACTTTTATATACATATGTCCAATGATGATTTAGAGCATTAAAAAGCCCAGAAAATTTTGTTAAACAAATATATTCACGGAAGGAAGATAAACTTAGATCATTTGTTAAAAAAATGAATTCTTACTGATAATTCTTTTAAGGTTGTAATAATGTAAAGCTGAATTTAAACACGTGAAAAAAGAAAGAGTTAACAAAGTTAAATCACAGGGTGATCTAAAAGTAAATGTACAGAAAATTATTGCAGAAGTGGAATTATAAGCACGATGCGAAGTTGTATAAGGATAGAGAAGAGTGTTAGTAAGAAAATGCATTGAAATGGGAGTTTAGATTTGAAATACCGTGCGAGTAAGGAGATGTAGACGTAAATGAGTTACGTATTTTTACGAAAGGAGACTGAGGAGGAGTCTCAAGTTTTTCTAATATTGATCGCAGCGATTGTGAAGTTATTTGAATGTATTAAAGGAAAGTTCTGTACAGGGTGTTTAAGAAGTAATGTGATTGTTGTATAATTTTGGAAGAGGAGTGTGAAATGAAGGTCAAATGCCATGCACTTCTAGTATTCACGTTTATCAGAGAGTTATTAACAGAGTAATGAATTTCAGGAATTTTTCAACATTTTATAATATAATGGGAAAAGACAAAGACAGAACTGTGCTTAGCTTAAATGTTTGTCACTTATGTTCTATTGATATAGTCAAGTATTTATACTTTCAACCGATAGAGTTGCGGTGTGTGTTTGTTTGTTTGTTTGTTTGTTTGATTGTTACGGAAGTTGAGTGGTAAAGACTCATTGAAATATAGACAATTTAATCTTTTCGACAGAATAGAGTGTAGATTTGTGCGAACCATGCATTAGTGTAAATATGAACATAGTTAATGTTGAATAATTTTTCTTAGATATGGAACTACGGTTCAGAGATGAAACGGATTTGTATAAAATAGAGTAATGCTTAAAATAACGCCGTTTCACAATTTTCTTATTTTATCAGTGCCACGTGCAATTTAGAGATTGGAGATTATTTTATTGCAGTGTCAGGAGACACGTTACTCAGGCAGGAAGTCAGTTTTATTGTACATTTCTTAGCACAATAAACGGCTGGCGCTCCTTAGCGATTCAGTCAATTTTTATCTTAGCTGACATCGTTTTCATTGTCGTCATCACCGAAAATAGTACTGCAAGGTATAGATACAAGCGCTCACTATAGAATAACCTTATCACCCCTCGAGATTGGAGTTTCTCGATTTGCTTTAAATGTAAATGATAGTAGAAATTTGTACCTAGGCTGGTAGTACTATTTTCTTACAAATTGGGCGTCTCTAAAAGCCAGTGCAGTTAAAAGGGACGTAAAACCAATAACATTATTATCTTACAAATTGGTGAATTCGGGCGCAGTACACACATGATTACATCCCCATTTTTGATGTTGAGTTAGTTGATCCTCTTTTCTGAAATGCAGCAAACAGCCATCACACAACCACTTTCTATTATTACGTTTTGATAGCTGACTACTGACAAGTCTACTTAAATGTTTTATCCAACAATAGTGGGCGTTTTCACCTTTAGTTATGTACAGTAAATTTACATGAATATCTTTTTTTCCTGAGTATAATATAGAGGACCAACTATACTCTTATTTTCAATTCCATAAACATTAATACTTACATTGTTCAGCTTTTCAAAACGTTGAATGTCTTTTATCGTCATAGGAAATTCCATTTCTTTTAAATCTAACACTGAGGAGTAGTGAGGATAGGATGATGTTCTATACAGATGCTCCACTGCTGGATGGAGAGCTGAGGTTACAGCCCATGCAAAGCATGCGTCATCATTATTCATAACGTTCACAACAGCTTTCTTTCGTTTGATCCATCCTGGCAAATCAATGTATGATGATGCTCGAAGGGGATTATATTTATTCAGGTTGGTTTCTAAATAAAGTACTTCAACCAATGCCCAGCCCGACTCCCTTTCCTGGAACTCTTCACTCTTCACGATGATAGCACTTGAAATATCTTGGTATATATCACTAATATTAGTTGATTCGCTAACAATTATGTTTTTTGTATTAAAGGATTTGATATCCGTAATTTCACCTTCGCTCCCAGTTTTTACATGGAGTCCAAAAAGTTCAAAATTCATTTTAATTATTTTATGCTCTAATAAAACATTACCTACCAAGCCAAACACACTAGGTTGAACATTTCTTAAAAATGATTCAATACTTTGAGTTTTTTCTTCACTATAAAGTCTATAACTAGCAATTCGACTTTTAAATGCACTACCAATTTGTTGAATATTTCCAGAATTTCTTTCATGGCAAGCGTTATTTTTATGTTGAATACTGCGTAAATGTCCATGAATGATTGAAGAAGGTATATCAATATCACATACATTACAATGTGTTATCGAAGGTTCACCATTCTTCTTTCTTTTTGTTGCACAACTATTTTGACAATCTTGAGAACGTTTACGCTTTTGAGCATTACATTCGTTTAAAGATTCCGTGCTAGTTGATGGTTTTACAGATTTCAATTCTTGTTGTTCTCCATGCACTTCAACCATGTGAGATTTATATCGCTTTACAGCAGAAAAACCAAGTTCGCAAACTGAACACGAAAATGGTGCTGAACTAACATGCTTTAGATTTACATGACGTGCAAGATTATCTTGTCTGTTAAATGTGGTAGCACAATGACTGCATACAAACATTTTAATGTCATGTTTAACATTTGCGTGTCGTTGAAGGCTGTCTGGTTTTGAGAACTGTTTCTTACAGTCACCACACTTGAACATGATGATCACTTTCGAAATTACCTGTAAAAGAAAGAAATCATAAATGTTAATAAATGATAAAACAAAGTACAATATAAATAGTTTAATTATATTCCAGTAAATGGTTATAGCAGGGTATTTAAATCGATCATCTGTGAACTCCTAGCTAGTCTAACTTCATGTAGTTCTAACTGGGGGTTACTATATACCACTGTCACTGACACCTAGCGGTGAACATTGGAACTTGATAGAATGGTAGAAACCAGCGGTCGCCAGTTAAGTGAGCTAGGTGTTACGTCATAGCCAGTCTTAAAGCAGGTCTAAACTTGTAGAACATGTCACGTGATAGAAACCAGCAGCCACCAGTTAAGTGAGCTAAGTGTGACGTCATAGCCAGTCTTAAAACAAGTCTAAACTTGCAGAACATGTCACGTGATAGAAACCAGCAGCCACCAGTTAAGTGAGCTAAGTGTGACGTCATAGCCAGTCTTAAAACAAGTCTAAACTTGTAGAACATGTCACGTGACAAGGTTAAGTTAGGTAAAGTTAGGTTATGTTAGGTGAACTGAGGTTAAGTCTTTAAATATTCCCTCTGTCACTGACACCTAGCAATGAACATTCAGACTTAATAGAGCGGTAATCAAAATCTAACCTACAAAATTAGCTTTACACACCATGATCAAGTAGTTCCAACTTTTGACTGCCAAATATACCATTTTCACTGACATGTAGTGGCGAACATTGGAAAATATCACTCTAACTGTTTAAAAGTTATTAGAGGGGCACTTACCTTTTTATAATTTATCAACTGCTGCCACTGAATGAACAGATTTTAGGAATCTGGTAACCTACAGGTACCCAATTATCTGTAAACAAATCAATCAATCAATCAATCAATCAATCAATAAATACATTCCAATCAATAACTTCAACATCAATTAGTAATAAAAGACTACAATCCATTAATAATAAGTACTTACCTTGCAAAATAATTTAATGATTTTCCACCAAAAAGGCTTTTTTACAACTCTTGAGCAGTAATAGAGCACTGTTCACTCAAAGCGAGTAATAAAGACTGACAGTAGGGAAATATAGGACACCTCTCTTATATAAACTCTCATCGCTCGTGTCGCAGTTTTTTACAGATCATTGCAATTCCTTTCCCAATACAGCTGAAAGTTCAAAGTACACTAGGAACACCTGTGTGGTATCCAATTACTGCTGACTTTGCATGATCATCACCCATTGTCTTAATCAACACCTGAGGTTTCAAATTACTGCAGCGTCAGTCATAGCAACAGCAGTGTGCGCTCCCTGCCATGTCAGCAACATGACACCGGAAGGAACACCTGTGTAATATCCAATAACTGCTAACATTGCATGATCATCACCCATTGTCTTCATGAACGCTTGCGATTTCAAATTACTGAATCGTTCGTCATAGCAACAGATCTGCGCGCTCTCTGCCATGCCTGTAATATGACACAGGAAGTAACAAGTCGGTTTACTGCACGTACCTTCTCCTCAGTTTTAACATCTTAAGAACATGTATTATTCTCTTTCAACTACAAATGACTCGTTAGAACACATCCATCCACCAAGTTAGATCCCTTGTATGTTCACATGTATTTCGTCACTTTCCTTTCATATCGTTATCCCATTATAGTAGTGGTGAACAACGTCAGTTCAACACACTGCTTTACACGCAAAATGTAGTTAGGCCCTTTGACATAATTTAAATAAATTCATGGGCTAGTCCGTAGGAACCAGGCCAAAGGGATCAGTCCAAAGGGATAAGGACTCGTCAACAAGGACCTGTCCACAAGGACCTGTCCACAAGGACTCGTCCACAAGGACCTGTCATCAATGACCTGTCAACAATGACCTGTCAACAATAACCCATCCACAGGGATTCACTCCCCCACCCTCTTACAAAAGCCCTGAGTGGGCATGCTAATTCATAGTGGCTTTCCACCGCACACATGTCTCTTGTGTAGAACAACGTTTCATTCCATATTAGCATTCAAAATCTCTCATGTTGCAATTGGAAAGAGAGATTCTCTAAAAAATTAAAATTTCACCCTCTAGTAGGGGTAGGTTTTATTTTTGGGGTTGAAATATGTTGTCCATTGGAAAGGGGGTGTCAGCCTGAGTTCAATGACACCTCATTCGTCAAAATCCGACCATGCGTTCGAGAGATATCGGGCCGCCGCCATCTTGTGAGGTGGGGAGGTGGAGGCGGGCCTTGAACCATCCAAAACACACTACTTACTTGTTCACTCAAAATTTTATCTCCCGCAGAGATTTTGGTTGGTTCCTCAGTTTAGGGTGAGTGTAGAATCTGTCTGATAAACGGTGTGAATTGTGATGGCTGTATTAGTCTGTAATTGAGGTAAGGACTGCAGACGGGCAATTTCAAGCAGTAGTTCCTAATGTTGCTAACAAATACTACCGTCAACGACACCTAGCCGTGAACTAAGCTACTAGATGCCACCGCAACCAACAACTAGCAACGAACATTGGAACTTCCCCTGCAAAGGAAAGCATACTGAGGTATTTTTAGCGCTCTTAGAAAATCCGACGACTTCGGCCGGCTTTGAACCCGCGACCTTGGGCATAGAAGTTCAGCATGCTACCAGTTAAGTCACCGAAGCCGCTCCACACTTAGTCAGATAGAAAAGTGAATGCGATCTCGTGCATGTGCGTTGTCATGGCAACGTCTGATGGCTCATCCCTCATCAATTTAGTAGTGTTGTCATGGCAACCTCGGATGGCTCTTGGCATTTTCTTATAGTTCCGAAATCATTTTTCTCATCCCTCGGCGTAATGGTGGGTCATATCAAAAATTCTTTCAGACAAAAGTTTTAGGTAATTATTAGGGGAATATTGTCCATTTTGTACGGTTTTGATATAGTGCCTATTAAGAGAGATATGATTAATGTTTGCCGAAAACCCCACTTTTTCCCACCCCTTTGGTCAATGGTCAAACATAAATTTTTGAGCCTTATCCGACACATAGTATGAACTTTGAATGGATTCGATATTTCAAATATTAAGAGAGTTATAGCGATATTTCACATTTTTGAAAAAAGCCTCCCCATTTTCACCCCCGTCGACCGATTGTGCCCATTAACGAACTCGACCGAGATTTTATAGGGATACATATTATGTAAAAATTTCAAAGTGATTGGTGCAAAATTGCGGTATTTATCGTGTCCACAAGAAAGTGATATATATATATATATATATATAGATACATATATACATATATACATAAATTATATATAAACCTTTGAACTGACGGTGGTTTTGGGGTCTAGGGGATGTGAAACGCGAAGATATGTCAACATTTTCCGGAATTCGAAACATGGTACCGAATGCAATAGTTAGCTTTCTAAAGAAATCTACCTTAAAGCGGAGGAACCGAGAAGATTGGTTGCTGACGACAGTGAAGATAATGATGAGTGATTTCATTATCATCACGTCAAATGAAATTGGCTGAGACCTCTGGTCGTAACAGTGGCTCCACCCTGAAGTAAGACTGAACAGGCAGTTCCGGGGTGGCCTTAAGCCAAGTAGAGGGTTTGTGGGTTTTTAGCAGGTAAGAATCCTGCACAGTTGTAAGTCCGGAAGCTTGCAATCTGTCTTTTGAAGATTTCTCCACGGTTTCCCTCTAAAAACTAATATATGTATATATATATATATATATATATATATTTTTATTATTATTATTATTATTATTATTATTATTAGTTTTATTATTACTATTAACATGTTAGAACTTGAACAGAAATTAAGGGAATATAGCATGAAGAACAACAATTCAGAGAAGAAGCTTATGTCAGCAGGGAAAAAACGCAAGAAAATAAAATGTCAGGTAGGAGGAACTACATTGGAGCAGCTGTAACACTCTAAGAACATGGACTGTGTATTCTCTCTGGATGCTAATATGGGGAAGGAAATAGAGTCGAGGTGAAGAAAAGCCAATGCAGTGAGTTCTCATTTGCGATCTACAGTTTCTGCAAGAAAGAAATTAGTGTAGCAACGATACACTCCCTACATCGCTTAGTATTTAGACCGACCTTGCTTTTTGGAAGTTGGAGCTGGGTAGATTCACGATATCTGATACATAAGTTAGAGGTAACTGATATGAGGGTAGCACGAATAATTTCTGGGACAAATATATGAGAGCAATTGCAGGAAGGTACTCGTAATGAATAAAGAAATTAGAAATGAGCACGCTATATGACGCTGCTCGTATGAGGCGACTCAGATGGTGGGGTCATGTGAAGTGAATGGGAGAGGAGAGATTAGAAATCAAATACATTTGCCACTGATAGCACAAATGTTTGTAGATATCCGTATTGATAGATCAATTAAAAGTTTAAATTATACACCAATCAACTCTTTCACAAATATATCTATTATATATAGTACATGTTTCGACCTGAAAATTGAGGCCTTCTTCAGCTCAATTAAAATGAAATCAATTAAGAAGAAAAATAAAATACTATAGATGTGCTTAAGTCTAATATTTGTTTGATGTGAAATGTTTATGATAGAAAGTGTAATTAAAAGTATAAAATAAAGTAATAAAATGGATATTCTTGCCCGTCGCGGCTTCGCCCGCGAATATTCTAGTTGTAAAGAGTTCACTTAGCAAAATCTCAATCATGAATGCTATGACTGATTTATCCTTGGTATGAAAAATCATAATTTATCAATTCAGCTACTGGTGCAGTGGTTAGAGGTTTGTCATTCCTTCATAGGTATATCAGAGCGAAGTCAGTTTTCTGGGAATATCACAGACACTGTTAATTTAAGGGCCTTTAAATGTGGTTTTCGGAGACCCTTTATAGTCGGGTGAAAAAGAACTTTCGTACCACACTCACACGTGAAAATTGCGTGAAAAAATTCTTGCGTGCCCCTTGACCCCCTTAAGCGCATTATACTGTATATATTGATGAATTTTATTGCTTAATTTGTTTCAGTGATAACCTTATAACCGTCTGGAAACTTTCACAGTAATGTAATAATTGGAATTGCATTGCGTCTTACAGAAATAGATGGACCTGTGAGATTCTGTTACCATGGTTACCGTGTTGCATTCTTTCATTATTTCATTGTAAATATACATGTTTTAAGGTATTTATTTAATTGTGAGGCATTTAAAGAGTAAGTGAGTGCGTTTTACTTACGCATTGGGTTATGCTAAACCTGTAGGTACCCCATATGTCTAGGTTGGTGTTAATGGGACCTTATTTTCGGTACAAAACTGGAATGGGACCTTAGCAGAATAATATAGGGAGGGATACCCTTACAATATTATATTTTATTTATTTACAATTAATATAACATTGTAAGGATATCCATTGTATTACTTTATTTCATTATTTTAATTAAAATTTTCATCATAAACATTTCACATCAAACAAATTTTGATTTACGTACATCTATAGTATTTTATTAGCCTACTTTCGATTTTTGCAAAAAAAAAATGGAAGTAGATTTATGAGATCTACACAGGGCCAGAAATTGTGTGTCTGTCTGTGTGTGTGTCTGTGAGTGTGTGTACTCTGAATATCTGTCCCCCCTATCAATTCGAACACGGTGAATCCGAATTGAACGAAATTTGGTACAGAGGTAGCTCTAGCAAAGGGCATCTCAGTGTCATGTTTTATATCTCCGCCATCTTGATGGAAACGGAATTGCGGCCACCCAAATGTTAAAAGCATAAATCAAATTACGACCAACCTAATCATTTGATCTCTACCAAATTTTGCAACAACATACCTTTTGTGGGAAGCATCTTTTGACTGAACTACAAGGTCATCAGTCCAATAGTTTGCAGATAGCGACCATGTATGTGTGCAAATCGATTCACCATATCAATTCAAACACGGTGAAACCGAATTGAATGAATTTTTTTACAGAGGTAGCACTAGCAAAGGGCACCTCATATTCGTGGTAATATCCGTATAGCACGTTGTATTTCAACAAGCTACTACAACCGACATACAATTATACTCCTTGAAAAGGGAAAAGGGTTATAACAATACCCATGAATTTAGGAGAAAGTAGGCTATATGTTATTTACTGAACATCTTACCGACTGTAGTGGCTACGCGCGCTAAAGCGCTGCGTTAGGTCAAGGGGCCAAGCTCTCTGCTGACTCGGTAGACGCGTGGGTTCGAGCCCCACCGTCGGCTGTCCTTGAAATGGTTTTCCGTGGTTTCCCATTTTCAACGCCAGGCAAATGCTGGGACAGTACCTTCTGACAGGCCACGGCCGCTTCCTTCCCCATCCTTGCCCAGTTTCATACATCTTCATCCATTCCATCTCTCATCCCGACGCGCAGGTCGCCCACGGGCGTCGACTAGAAAGACCTGCACTCGGCCTCTCAGGAGGCTACACGACAACAACAACTGAACATCTTGCTTTTAATTCTTAATTGATTTAATTTTAATAGAGCTGAAGAGGACCTCAATGTCTGGTCGAAATGTGTACGATATATAGGTAATATATATATAGTATTTGTGTGAGTATTGATTGGCGTATAATTTAAACTTTTAACTTAAGAGGATAATGCGTTTGGCTGTACAGGGTAAGTGAAGCAGAGATAGGCCTAAGAGGCGATGGTTTGATTCAGTGCGGACGTTTTTAAAGTGAGGGGTTTGCTAATAGGGCATCATGGAGGCGACTTGTTCGCAAACAAAGGCTTGAAGACTAGCCTGGACACTGCAAGGCAAGACGGTCTCAACTGAAAATTACTATGCGATCTTTGCCAAGAACAGAAATGTGATGTTTTGTGCATTCAGGAAACTCATAAAGTTAACCATCAGAAACGACCATATATACCAGGTCTGAACTTGGTTGCAGAAATACCACACCCTAAACATTATAGTGCCATCTTTGTCAAACCAGAAATCCAAGTTGAGAGTGTCCATTGTACATTAAACCACAACATCGAGATAATCTCTCTGGAACTCAGCAATTGTGTAATCACTTCCATCTATAAGCCTCCTTCAGAAAGTTTCTCCTTTACTCCACCTATAAATTTCAATTCAGAGAAGATATCTGTAGTAATAGGAGATTTCAATAGTCACAGCCACGTGTGGGGATACACACATGAAGATTAAAACGGAGAAGCTGTCCTTTCTTGTGCCGAAAGTAACCACCTCTCTCTCATCCATGACAGCAAACTACCTCCATCCTTCAACTGTGGTAGATGGCAACGAGGATTTAATCCAGACCTCCTTTTCGTAAGCGAGAGTGTAGCACAACAATGACATAAATCTGTGTGTTTGCCGATCCCTAGAACACAACATAGACCAGTAATGTGCCAGTTATTTCCAGTCATAAGACCTCAAGAAACTCGCTTCAGGCGACGATATAACTTTAAAAAAGCTGATTGGTCAAAGTTTTCCGAATTGTTGGATGTGAAAGTTCGGACCATCCCAGCCGTACCTGAGGAATATGAACGTTTTGTTGATGCTGTGAATCTCTGTTCTCGGACATGTATTCCAAGAGGCTGTAGGACTAACTATACTCAAGGGATAACTGCAGAGACAGCAGTATTACTAGATGAATATTACAAATCATACGACGAAAACCCTTTTAGTGAGGGAACCTCCAACAATGCAGCGTGTATTCTCTCTTCAATCTCTGAGGCAAAGAGTGACCAATGGGAGAAACTGATGGCAGACTAGGGGGCGTGGTGGCGCAACGGTCAAGCTGTATGCCTCTCACCAAGGCGGACCGGGTTCGATTCCCGGTCAATGCATGTGAGATTTTCGATGTGAAATGCCATGTCCTGTGGTTCGGATTCCACGTAAAACGGAGGTCCCGTGGCTTATGATCGCGAGATTAACGGTCACGTTAAACTACAAGCTTCCTTCCTTTTTGATGGCAGACTGTGACATGAGTAGAAGCAGTCAAGGAGCTTGGAGATTACTAAGACGTCTAAATAATGATCGTTTTCAAACAAGTACACATGCAAATGTCAAATCTGACGAAATTGCACACCAGCTCATTGAAAATGGAAAATCTACTAGTTCCATCAAGACTAGTAAGAAGACACTAGAGAGAAAACCTGATCAAGAAACCAGTATTCTACATCAACCTTTTACTCAGGCTGAGCTTGATCATGCACTGAGCAAAACCAAGAATGGTAAAGCCGCTGGCCTTGATGACTTAAGAGTTGAGCAAATTAAGAATTTTGGTCCAGTCACAAAGCACTGGTTAACAGAGCTAATGAACAAATGCATCCAATCATGCAAGATCCCGAAATTATGGAGGAAAGCCAAATTTATAGCCATTCGTAAGCCAGGTAAGGATCCAAATGACCCAAAGAGCTATCGACCTATTTCGCTCCTTTGTCATCTGTACAAGATCCTTGAAAGACTCATACTCCACAGACTAATGGAGAAATTAGAGGCTATCTATATACCACAGCAAGTTGGCTTCAGAATTGGGAAGAGCTGTACCTCTCAAGTGTTGAAGTTAACGTAGCATATCGAAGATGGTTTTGAAAGGAAACAGATCACTGGAGCAGTGTTTATCGACCTTACAGCTGCATATGATACTGTCAACCATAGACGTCTCCTCATGAAACTATACAATGCTACGAATGATTACCAGCTCATCTGCTTCATAAGAAATCTCCTTGAAAATAGAAGATTTTTCGTCGAATTTCAGGGGAAAAGAAGCAGGTGGTGATCACAGAGGAACGGATTACCTCAGGGAAGTGTGCTCTCTCCGTCATTGTTCAACATCTACATCAATGACCAGCCGCTACCTGTAGGAACACAAAGCTTTATCTATGCAGATGACTGTGCCATCACCACTTGATCACTTTTGTGATACTTTCAATGGTTAGCTTGGCCCATTTGTCGGTCAAATTTTGTTTCTTGTTACCGAGATCCCCGAATGGTAATTATTTCCTTGTAAACGTATTAATTGCTTAAACCTTATGCATAATCTTGTTATCAATCACTTATTCATAGATATTATAGTTCTCACCTTGAGTGTTCCAGTCGCTCGCTACCTCAAGCGTCCTCACTCCCGACATACAGGGCATCTACTGGTTGATCCGCTGTCCGCTGAGTAGTGTCGACTGACGTCACCCTGACTTTCGTTCGACCAATGGCAGGTTTTTGTCTGGTCGGGCGATCTCCAGCTTCGAGATGGTTCCATGATCCCTATTTAAGACGCCACTTGATGGCGTTCTTCACCCACTTCTGATCAATCATCACTTCTGATCACTTCAACCTGCTGGTCACCGCTGCTGCATCTCATGACACCATCGCTAGTCTCTACGCTACCTAGCAGCTACGTCACAAGATCTGCACCATGACGTATTGCTCAAGATGGCAAGAATAATTGCCAGCTGTTGTACTTTTCACCTTCACCTTAGAGAGGATACTTGGATTCGTCTTTCGAAATACTGCTGGATCATCATTTGGAAGCTATAAATGTCATTCCTTCGCAAGAAAAGAAGAGAAAGTTGACATTTTTTATCAATGGTGTACATATCTCTAGGCCATGTACGCCTCCTTCTGAAGAAACCGTGAGGACTTTTAAATCAACATTTATGCTAGCTGGAACTTTTAAGGAGCTGGCTCTTCAAAGATAAGTTTAATTTTATGAAGCATTTAAATTATACTAATCATTTTATACTCTTAATCAGTTTCATGGTTCTCTCTTTTTATAAAGTGCATTTTTATGTGTTAAGCTCAACTTCTCTCCAATTAAACAAGCTTGTTTCATTGATATTTCTTTAATCTGGGTTTCTGTCATTAGGCCCTCACACTTTTGCTCCATTTATAATTGTTCATTTCTGTGATAAGCACTTAAGTGCAATTTGTTTATTGATTATAAATTTATTATTAGAAATAAAAATTGTTAATGTATTGCTACCTATATTGGTTTTCTAGTCACGTATTTCATGCCCACTACCCCGCACCGCTTCAGTCTAATTTTCTTGACCACAGTAGTTATTTTGTCCAGGCTTTCGCCTGATGCGTTACCGTTCTCCCGTATGGGGAAGTTTTAGGGCAGAACTTATTCTCCATAATTTTTGGTGCCTCACCCCCGGGAAACATATCTGTTTCACCCTGGATCCCTATACAAATTTCATATCTTGGATTTTACATTAACAATTTTTGTTCATTGTGTTTCAACACTAATTCACATTGTACGTTTCAGCTTGAGGCGCATGTTCAGCAGAAGAGGAGAGAAACGTAAGCTAAACCGGTTTCTTCCGCATCAGACTAAACCTTACTACCTAGCAAGCTGTCATCTTCTGGCTTCCAGTACTCGAAGTCACAATATTGACGTGAGTAACAAACAACTTTTAATTTGCCTAACCTTGATGAAAAACTCAGCAACGCCAGAGCCTCTTGTAAGGGCAAGCTCACACGATTTCGTACTTTCCTAACGGAGCTTGAACCTCAAGAGCGTAATCTCGACATAATTTCGCAGAGGCTTAAGAATTATGAGCAAGCCTTTGAGAAATATGATGAGATACAATGCAGTATAGAAACTCAGCATCCGGACCAGCAAAGGGATAGGTTGGAAGTTGAAAAATTATACTATCAGGGATTTGCTGAAGCTAAACAGCTTATTAGGGCTTTAACTTTAAAAGAAAAACAAGAAGATCAAACTTCTGCAGCATCTTCTACATCTTCTTCACGCATTATATTACCCAAATTAGAAATACCCAAATTTACTGGGAAGGACATAGAATGGGAGCCATTTTTTGAATTATTCAATTCTTTAGTACATGAGAATACTTCTATACCAGTAATACAAAAATTTCACTACTTGCGTCTGGCAGTTCAAGGCAACGCACTTAACCTGATTCAAGCACTTTCTTTGACCAGTGATAATTATGAAGTTGCTCTGAATCTTCTTAAAGATAGATATGGGAACATTCGTTTATCTATTCAACGCCAGATACAAAGCTTATTCGAGTTACCTAACGTGCAAGCAGATAACAGTTTATCACTTCGTAAGTTGATTGACACTGCAGAGCTACACGTCAGAGCATTGTCCAATTTAAACCAACCTGTAAATCACTGGGATTTATTTCTAGTTCACCTCATTTCTGCAAGATTGGATGCAAATACATTAAAAGCCTGGGAAACAGAACTTTCCCAGAATTTGCAATGCACTTATGAGGCGATTATTAACTTTTTGAAGGTCAGAAGCCAAGTCTTTTCCGCCATAGCTAATCAAAAAACTAGTAGTTCAGATTCAAAAGCCTTCTCAAAACATAAGGTTAGCAGTTCTAATCAAAGAATTTTAAGATCACAGGCTCTTCCTGTTGATGCTCGGTCACCTAACCAAATGCAAACGTGCGGTCTGTGTCAGCAATCGCATAATTTATACAATTGTGATGAATTTAAATCTTTATCAGTAGATGAAGGACGAAAGTTCATTACGAACAAAAAACATTGTTTCAACTGTTTGTCAGGAACGCATATGTTAAACAATTGCCGTTCACAACGTTTATGCTTTCATTGTAAGGCTAGACACCATTCCCTTTTGCACAGGCATGAAAGATCACGGTTATCAGGACCAAGCAGTTCCAATACCAAGTCTAATTCTGAGGCTTCTCAAAATAGTGCGCAGTCGTATGCTCAAAGTTCTACCTCGCTTGGCAAAGTCCAGGTTTTATTATCTACCGTGCAGGTTCTATTGAAAAATTCTCACGGGAAATGGGTATCTGTCAGGGGATTATTGGACAATGCCGCTACCAACAATTTTATTAATGAATCGTTGGTACAAAAGTTAGGCCTCCCAAAACATCCTACCTCAATAGAGGTTACAGGAATAAACTGCTCTAAATCGCAATCCTTAAGCTTTGCTAAAGTGGATCTGAAGGACTCTAATAATCTTGGTACGCAGTTGCAATTAGATTGTTTGATTATCAAGTCTATAGGCAACAATATTCCTGGCACTTCTTATCCTATTCAAAATTGGAATATCCCGAATTTTGTCCAGCTAGCTGACCCTCATTTCAACAGAGCTTCGCCCGTAGAGCTTCTTTTCAGCTCAAGCGTATTTTGGCAATGTCTTCATTCCAATAAAGTAAAAATTGCTCCTAATGTTTTCTTCCGCGAAACTGATTTTGGTTGGATCGCTACTGGCCAAATATACCGTAATCCTATTCAAACTGTATCGAATTGTTATTTTGTTGGTACCGATTTGAGTCAAGAGCTAACCAAGTTCTGGGATCTTGAGAATGTTCAGGCTACTTCTTCTTCTTCTAACGGAATTTGTGAAAAGTTATACAAGGAAACCACTGTCCGTACTGCTGAAGGCAGATTTATAGTAACTCTTCCACGTATTTCTAATCCTCCCGCCATTACGGGCTCGCATTCCAGAGCGCTTAGGGCACTATTTGCTATTGAAAATCGGTTCAAACAAGATGCTTCTGTCAAAACTCAGTATGCTTCCTTTATGGAGGAATACGAATCATCCAATCACATGGAGGTAATTTCTAAATCAGAAGAAATTGACCATCCTTTAAATGAAATAGTCTATCTAAATCATCACCCGGTATGGAAAAATTCCTTAACACAAGACAATATAAGAGTAGTTTTCAATGGCTCATCACCAGATTCCAATGGAATCTCTTTAAATGATACCTTGCAATGTGGTCCCGCGATTCAAACAGATCTCACCTCTGTTTTGCTTAATTTTCGAAGGTTTCCTATTGCTGTAATCTCAGATATTAAGCAGATGTACCGGCAGATTCTCGTAAATTCTGAGCAGCAAGATCTGCAAAGAATATTGTGGCGCGATGAGAGTTCCAAACCCATAAAGATATTTAGATTGAAGACTGTGACATATGGCCTGAAAGCCTTCAGCCTTTTTGCGATTCGGTCTCTCCACATGTTAGCTGAGAAAGATGGTCATCTGTATCATCCTTTGGCCTCTGAGTCATTAAAAACGGCATTTTATGTTGACGATTTCTTGTGCTCTTTCCCTAATATTTCTGAAGCACTCCTTGTGTGCGAAGATTTGAAATCCCTGCTCCTAGGAGGTGGTTTTCCGCTCCATAAATGGACTTCAAATTCTACTGAATTTATATCAAAATTTTCATCAGAGGTCCCAGTTGATGAATTTGTTGCCATTCCTACTGATGAAGCAGCCGTAAAAGCATTGGGTGTTTTTTGGTGTCCTTCTTCTGATACCTTCTCTTATCAGGTACATCTGTCAGAATCTCCCCCTGTAACTAAGAGACAAGTTCTGTCAGAAATCGCAAAGATCTTTGATCCTTTGCAATATATTGCTCCTATAGTTATTGTTGCAAAAATGTTCTTGCAAAAGCTTTGGTCATTAAAATCAGACTGGGATGAAAATCTCCCCCTAACTCTTGTAGAAGAATGGTTAGAGTATCGCAGCAGTTTGCTGGATCTCTCCATGGTTTCTATACCCCGCCTTTTAATTTATAATCCCTTATACCAGCAGTATGACCTGCATGTATTTTCTGATAGTTCAGAACGGGCTTATGGCTGTTGTGCATACATAGTAGGACGTTCCTCAGCCACTTTCCCTGGATTTTCTAATTTAGTGTGCGCTAAATCAAAAGTTGCTCCACTTAAAACAGTATCATTGCCGAGATTAGAATTATGCTCTGCTTTAATGGCAACACAATTAGCTACTAAACTAAATGTCAGTTTAAAGTTAAAATTTTCCCACACATTTTTTTGGAGCGATTCTTCTATTGGATTAGCTTGGATTTCCAAGCCTTCTTCTCATTGGAATACCTTTGTGGCAAATCGCGTTTCTAAGATTCATGAAGTCTCTCATTCTGAACAATGGAGACATGTTCCTAGCCGTGAAAACCCCGCGGATATAATATTACGTGGTTGCACGCCTAAAAAATTGATTTCTTCAGACCTGTACTGGAATGGTCCTCCTTGGCTAAGTCAGGAATCATCTTGCTGGCCTCGCTTAGCTAATCCATTTGCAGAAGAAATACCTGATGCCCGTAATGGCCCTGTCACTCGCATCTTACTTCTACTTCTACTAGCCTTTTTCATAGATACTCTTCGTTTGATAAATTGATTCGTGTAGTGTCTTATATCTTCCGATGGAAATATTTAGTTATTGATCAACCTTTGAAGACTCAACCCTTTCTCTCCAGAGTAGAGTTAGAATTTGCTACTTGCAAGATTTTGTTACTTGTTCAGCAGGAAGTATTTGCTCCTGAAAAGCAAGCTCTTATAAGTGGTAAAGATTTACCCAAATCTAGCAGGCTTTCACCCCTCACTCCTTTTCTAGACCAGGACGGCATAATACGTGTGGGTGGAAGATTAGCTATGTCTAGTTGTGAGGATGGGAAAAAGCATCCCATCATCCTTCCTTCAAAGCATCCTATCACTACCCTTATAATAAAAAAGTTTCATTATAAACACCTTCATGCTGGCACTCGCACCTTACTCTGTCTAATTCGTGAACTCTACTGGATCATCAATGGCGTTCATGAGGTTTCTTCTGTTGTTAAAAAGTGTATACCTTGCTTCAAGGTTAAACCACGGCCCGCCACGCAGATTATGGGTAATTTACCTCCATTTCGTTCAGAACCTAGTAAGCCCTTCGCTCTTACTGGGATCGATTACGCTGGTCCTTACGCATATCAGACCAATCCCTCTTCATCTAAGCGCAAAATCTTAGGTAAACTTTACATCTCGTTATTTGTATGTATGGTGACGGGAGCTATCCACCTTGACTTGGTTACGAACGCTTCTGTATCTTACTTTTTGGCCGCCTTTTCTAGATTTGCTGCTAGAAGGGGTGTTCCTTCTGAAGTTTTTTCAGATAATGCAAAAATTTTTGTAAGCGCTTCTGATCTCTGGAAAAAAGTGTTAAGCTCCCCTTCTGCTAAAGAAAAAATTTCCAACTTTTCCTATTCTAAAGGTTTCAAATGGCATTTCACCCCGCCTTATGCTCCCCATCATGGGGGCCGATGGGAGTCCTGCATCAAACTTACTAAAAGACAGCTTAAGAAAACTCTTGGTCCTACCATACTTTCCTATGAGGAATTCAACTCTTTAATTATTCAAGTCGAAGGTATTGTAAATTCCAGACCTCTGACCCCTCTTTCAAACGATCCTAAGGATCTTTTACCTTTAACACCCAGTCACTTCCTGATTGGCTGTTCGCTTGCTGCTACTCCGCCTTTGCTGGTTCGACGCTGGGATCCTAACTTACCTATCTTTTGGAGAAAAGTAGAATCTTTGCGCTGTTCTTTTTGGCGCCGATGGAAGTTAGAATATTTCAGCTTGCTAAATAGGCGTGAGCAATGGCGGCTTCCTCAACCAGATGTACGAGTGGGGGACATGGTTCTTCTTCGAGACCCATCTCCGCCTCTCGTGTGGAACCTAGGCAGAGTTATTCACTGCCACTTTGGCCGTGATAAACGCGTCAGAGTTGTTGATGTTTTAACCAGTAAAGGTCTTTATACTAGACCCATCTCTGCTATCTCTGTTTTGCCTTTCGAGTCTTAGTGTCTCCTCGTCTGTTATCCATGTTTTGCTTTGACTGATTCTTTTGTTTGTTTCATTCGGAGTTCTCGGAGCATGATCACTTTTGTGATACTTTCAAAGGTTAGCTTGGCCCATTTGTCGGTCAAATTTTGTTTCTTGTTACCGAGATCCCCGAATGGTAATTATTTCCTTGTAAACGTATTAATTGCTTAAACCTTATGCATAATCTTGTTATCAATCACTTATTCATAGATATTATAGTTCTCACCTTGAGTGTTCCAGTCGCTCGCTACCTCAAGCGTCCTCACTCCCGACATACAGGGCATCTACTGGTTGATCCGCTGTCCGCTGAGTAGTGTCGACTGACGTCACCCTGACTTTCGTTCGACCAATGGCAGGTTTTTGTCTGGTCGGGCGATCTCCAGCTTCGAGATGGTTCCATGATCCCTATTTAAGACGCCACTTGCTGGCGTTCTTCACCCACTTCTGATCAATCATCACTTCTGATCACTTCAACCTGCTGGTCACCGCTACTGCATCTCATGACACCATCGCTAGTCTCTACGCTAGCGAGCAGTTACGTCACAAGATCTGCACCATGACGTATTGCTCAAGATGGCAAGAATAATTGCCAGCTGTTGTACTTTTCACCTTCACCTTAGAGAGGATACTTGGATTCGTCTTTCGAAATACTGCTGGATCATCATTTGGAAGCTATAAATGTCATTCCTTCGCAAGAAAAGAAGAGAAAGTTGACATTTTTTTTATCAATGGTGTACATATCTCTAGGCCATGTACGCCTCCTTCTGAAGAAACCGTGAGGACTTTTAAATCAACATTTATGCTAGCTGGAACTTTTAAGGAGCTGGCTCTTCAAAGATAAGTTTAATTTTATGAAGCATTTAAATTATACTAATCATTTTATACTCTTAATCAGTTTCATGGTTCTCTCTTTTTATAAAGTGCATTTTTATGTGTTAAGCTCAACTTCTCTCCAATTAAACAAGCTTGTTTCATTGATATTTCTTTAATCTGGGTTTCTGTCATCAGGCCCTCACACTTTTGCTCCATTTATAATTGTTCATTTCTGTGATAAGCACTTAAGTGCAATTTGTTTATTGATTATAAATTTATTATTAGAAATAAAAATTGTTAATGTATTGCTACCTATATTGGTTTTCTATTCACGTATTTCATGCCCACTACCCCGCACCGCTTCAGTCTAATTTTCTTGACCACAGTAGTTATTTTGTCCAGGCTTTCGCCTGATGCGTTACCGTTCTCCCGTATGGGGAAGTTTTAGGGCAGAACTTATTCTCCACCACTCAAGTCTCCTGCTTTGACGCTATTGAGCAGAAACTATGTAAAGCACTTACAGAGCTGTCTGCTTACTACAAGGAGAATCAGCTGAGTCCAAACCCCTTGTGCCTTCCAGCTTAAAAATAAAATGGCAAACAGATCCCTTAAAATCACTTGGGAAGGAACCACATTAGAGCACTGCATCTCACCAAAAATCTTGGAGTTACCTTCGACCGTGCTCTCACTTACCAGAAACACTGCTCGAACACCAAGCAAAAAGTGGCAGCCAGAAATAATATTATAAGGAAGATAACGGGTACTACCTGGGGGGCACATCCCAATACTGTGAGAACCTCTTCCATTGCTCTATGTTACTCTGCTGCGGAATATGCATCCCCAGTATGGTATAAGTCAACCCACGCCAGGAATGTAGATACTGCTCTAAACGATACCTGTCGCATTATTACCGGATGTCTAAAGCCTACTCCCTTGGATAAATTGTACAGTCTTGCTGGCATTGCCCCTCCTAATATTCGTCGTGAGATTGCAGCAAAAATTGAGAAGATGAAAGCGGTAACATCTAAAGCTCACCCTCTGTATGGATACAAGCCAGCTACTTCGAGACTCAAATCAAGGAAAAGTTTCCTCAAAATTACCGAGGCTCTTAAGGGGACACCTCAACAATCCCGAATCCATCTATGGCGTGCAAGCTGCAATCGCTCCGAAGAATGGCTGACACCTAGTGAAGAACTACCACCTGGTCATATGGAGAAATGGAGTACCTGGAGATCTCTGAACAGATAACGGGCAGGCGTGACAAGATGTAAAAGTAACCTGCAGAAGTGGGGTTTCGACATCGAGTCCTCATTGTGTGAATGTGGTGTAATCCAGACTACGTCTCATTTGTTGCAGTGCAGCAGGTGCCCTCAAACATGCACAGTACAAGATTTGCTTCAGGCGAGAGAAAATGCACTGGATGTCGCTAACCTCTGGGCAAATGTAGTATAGACTCTTGTTTGTTTAGTGTGACTTTGAATTGTATTTAATCCAGCAAGAGTTTTAATGTATACATATACAGTATTAATGATTCTGATACGAATACATAAATAAATAATAATAATAATAATTATTATTATTATTATTATTAGTATTATTATTATTGCTTGCCACGGTGGGTGAGTGGTTAACGTATCGGACTACCAACTCCAAGCTTGCAAGTTCGCTCCTGGCCGTGGTAAGTGTTTTTTTTTTTGAAAGGCGGCAAAAATTACGACACCATGTCATACGATGTTGGCATGTAAAAGAACCCATTTCAATTCAGTAGGCAGTGTTCATAATGGCAAAATTAATCTCGGGAGTTTCCGCCAACACAAAGTTCCTCATTTCTCTACTATAATGCGCTATATTGTTCAAGGAGCTTAGATATCTATTATCTAACCTCCTTGACTTTCATAGTGCTTCAGGGAACAACGAAATTCGACATGCAAGCTATCCTTTGGGTGTCAAATAACAAAGCTTTCACCCGGCACCGAGGCCATACGATATTATTATTATTATTATTATTATTATTATTATTATTATTATTATTATTATTATTATTCTCTTTCACTGACGATGAGAGACATTCTGAGATAACACTTGCCCATATGGCCATGCTCCAAGCAACCGCATGACTCTTTCACATGGTACGTTCTCTCAATGCAAAAGAGTTGAAATGTCTCTTTTTCTGACACACGTATATCTCATACTCCGGGATCTCGCAACTCCCTTCCCCGCCTATCAGCCCCACTTATCCGCTGTAAACAGTGCATTCTCCCGTAGCGGCTCTGAAGGCTTACGTGTACTTCATTAGGCACACATAGCTTCCGCTCTGCTTGGGACCAACCACGTCTGACAGTCACTTAGGGTGAGGGACACCCGTGTAGCACTTACCAGTATAGTCGTGCGTGCTAATAAAGGAGGTCCTGGGACGAAACCACAACTAGTGATATAGTCGCCTCACTTTCCTGGTTAACGAGCGGCGACTCAAAGGTACGGCAGTAGCACACACCGACAATAATCATTGTTCGCTAGTGACCAATAGCTGACGGTTGTTGACCAATAGAATGCTTCCACTATCACTCCACGTGGACTCCTAATTCCCGCCACGGTGGCTAGCTTGTGTCTCCGACAGGTATCAGTGTCCACTGTTGTACATCTGCACATAGTTCTGTCCAGTCTCGCTGCTTGCCCTGAGTGGCTACGGTGGACATTTGACAACGCTGTGCCTCACGCTGGGAAAGCCTTGGCCCCAGGTGCCATGGAATGTAAACATATCCGCCCAGCTAGATTTCAAAGGCGAGCCGCACGTTAACCAGGAAAGTGAGGCGACTATAACTCAGGGTGAGAGTACCTTAACCTGCGTTCATAGCCGTGCGTACTCACATAGGAGGTACTGAGACCAACCACAACTGACAGTCACTTAGGATGACGGACACCCGTGGAGCACTTACCATTATAGCCGTGCGTGCTTATATAGGAGGTACTGAGACCAACCACAACTGACAGTCACTTAGGATGACGGACACCCGTGGAGAACTTACCATTATAGCCGTGCGTACTCACATAGGAGGTGCTGCGAGAAAACCACGTCTGGTGGTAAATCAGGGTGAGGGACACCCGAACATAGTCACCTGCCCTCATAGCCGTGCACGCTCAAATGGGAGGTACTGTGACCAACCACATCTGACAGTCACCCTGAGGGACACCCGTGGAGCACTTACTATTATAGCCGTGCGTACTCACATAGGAGTTACTGCAAGAAAACCACGTCTGGTGGTAACTCAGGGTGAGGGACACCCGAACATAGTCACCTGCCCTCATAACCATGCACCGTGAGAACTGTACCGGGTAGACACCTACTGTAGAATGAATATGAAACCCTTGCTCACATTTTGGGTTTACACCCGTACGGATTTACGCAGTATGATTCGATTCGATCGACCTGGAACCGCTTCACCCGGGTCCTGCCTTGCTTCATCAACTGTCCTACTTCCTACATCACCCCTGATTGGTTGACCCACCCCACATTTAGCCTGCAACCGCCTCAACTGAACAGTGTGGTAGTGTCACTCCTCGGCTGTTATGTGTACTGTGTGCTGAAAACTTCGTAGTCCTATACAGAACTCGACATGCTGTCCAAGGTACGTGAGTGTGTCCTCATGAGCCATCGCTGTCCTACAAGAAATCGCCGGCTGGGGGACTATGCCCAGCAGCTCACCCACATCATGTAAGTCATAAGTAGAGACGGGAATTTGCCAATTTGCCTATTTTATTCCTGTGTTTAGAAAAGTAGGCTTTCGAGATATAAATCCGTTTTATGTTCTTTTAGGCTAGATTTAGTTGGTTTTATTGTGCCTATAAATGCCTATTTCAAGGGTGTGTGCCTATTTGGATTATAATTGCCTATTTGATGCCTTTTGACTGTATTTTAAAGTGCATTATATTGCAGCTGGAGTGCTCGACAGAATAATATTCTCATTTCTCAATATGTGTTTACCCCACGAACAAGAATGGGAATTCTCCGAAGTCACCAGAAATACCGCCTGGGATCTCGATATTAAGCCTCCAAACTTAACAACCCTTCGTTTTGTATTTTGCTTTTCTTTATATTGAAAATTTACCCGTTAGTATGTGTGTGAATTAATATCATAAACTTTATGCTGATTGAATAACAAAAGAACTAACTTAGTGTCATGTTTTCGCGTTTTTTCAATCTCGATATTAAGATTCCAAAGTTAAAAACCCTTCGTTTCAGGTATTGTCCCCTTCAAATGCCATGTTAGGTTGGCGCTGCAACCTAACGGTGAATTGATATACAGTATATCCTGTACGCGTCTGAGTGTTGAATGGGCAGTTTAAAGCAGCCAGGACGGATGCGATCCATCTGTCAGTTAAAGTGCCGCGGCGATCACAGTGGGTTGGTGCTGTAACTTATTTTGTGTTGAATGGACAGGCAGCTTAAAGCAGCTTGGAGGGATGCGATCTAACTGGCAGTGGGTGTAGCATGGCCTCTTACCGAGAAAGATGGAAACTTGGTGGTCCTGTCTTGAGCTACTGTTGCCATGCAACCAGGAGGGATGCGATCCAGCTGGCAGTGAAAATGCCGCGGCGATCACAGTGCGTTGGTGCTGTAACCTATTGTAGCAGTTATTCACTTTGCTCCACGTTGAGCGTACAAGTGTAGCGTTAATTAATGCCCCATGTTGATAGCGACAAGTGTAACGGTTTGGCTGCCCCTAACTGTTGGGTGATAAATGTAACTGTTTACCTTTGCCTAAGCTATGTTGTTTTAATGGGCGCCAAGACCTCAACGCAATGCTGAAATCTAAATTTGTATTTAACAACGTCTAGCTCTGGTAGAACACCTTCAAGAATCTATTCACTCAGATCGTGGTATGATTTGATCATTAACCCAACAAACAATTGTATCAGGAGAAGGAATTGGTCTATATCTAATGCTACCTACTGAAAGCAAAGATTGCATTGTAAAAGAATTGAATTTATTATATAAAACAAGTATTTCAAAATTAATAATAATAATAAGTATAAAATTTAAATTGGAGCGTTGCGATTTTAATATTACCGATAGAAAATTACGTGAAAACGGAGTCTGATAAATTATTGATTTTACTCTTATTCCCAAGCTATGAAGTTACTGAAATATGAAATATAAAACAAAGAGAAATGAGAGATTGCGTATTTCTGCGTCATTCGCGCTTACCACTGGAAATTGCCAAAGCATTTCCCTCGTACTGGATGATGCTGTGTGCTTCCCACAGTCTCCTGGACGTCATCATCTCCGTCGATATTTGATGATATACTTGTAGATTTTGTGACTTTATGGTCCTAACAACGGAGCCATACCCTCGTACAACCAAACTGGTTAAGTTTTAAACAGATAGTTCTCCACTCCACGGAACATTGGAGCGACACACACTTGCAACCGAACTAGTCAAGTCTTTCACAGAATGTCCCCCACTCCACGGAACATCGGAGCGACTCCCGCGTGCAAACATACTCGGCAAGTTCTACACAGATTGTCCTCGTTCCACGGCGCGCCGAACGATATATGCCCCTCTCGGCTCCCCACCTCGGTACCGACTTCCAGCTTACGTGGTGTTCACTGATTGGCTGCTCCCCACGCTCTAGTTCCCCTTCTCTGGCTCATTACACACGGCGCGCGGATGATGAAGTCGATTTCCGTTCCAACTATCCGTCTTTTCTCGACGCTGCAACCCCGCTTGCGTAATACTTCTTGACAAGAATCAGCCCGTATCTGAATTTCCAGTGAGTCATGTCTCTCATAATATCCTAACTGACGAAACTCCGTAAAATTCCGTAATCACATAATTTTCTATGATATTGTCGTTCGTAATAATTTGCTTGATAGCGTTTTCTAAGACATAGAAAACCTATCTGTATGTTTATAATTTTTATAAAATGCTCCGAAAATATCTTAATAATAATTATAATAAATTAATAATAATAGTCTAATAAATTAACATGAAAAATTCTCTTGGCTGAACAATTTGCCGCGTAAATAAATATAGAATGGCTACCTACTGACTTATGCCAGTGGCATAAAAACCCCTCGAAAAACACGTTACATATTCGCCTCGGATCATCGGATGATTTACCGTGACGACGGTCCATTATCCGATTATCCCAGACACGTTGATAAACCCCATCCAAAATACATATTACATAAATGAAATCACCCTAAATTACAGATATATACACTCATAATTTTTCTTCACGCACTTTGCGTCAAAGTTTGTTGTCACTATGGATTGCACTTTGAAACCAGTCCAATGTTTCTCATATAGAATAGTGTTCCACGGATATTTCCGCCTCTCAAATTTCTCTATGTTGGAGAAATAGACATAATTAATGTGTGAGCACTATGTATTTATGATGTCATATCACACGCATTGAAGGTGTTCTGATATATTTATATCACCATAGAACTTCCTAATTTCACTGGAGGTCCCTTCCTTATGGTGAAATTTAATCTCACTTATCACTGAGCACACGATCACACTATTGTGCCAGCGCATCGTGACCATAATACTTGATCTCTCTTTATAAAAGATGAAATTAATATTGACTTCTGAAAAAAAAAACAGTAAATGCGCATTACATATAACACCAAATATTTCTGTGCCGTAATCGCCCTGTCTTGTTAAGTTCCCGTAGACCATATTCTACTTAATACTAGTTCTCAACACAGACCAGTTCTCCTCACACAAATGAAACCATTGTACAAATTACCTTAAATTACTCACTTAAAAATCTTACATGGCGAGGCCGTAAACAGAAATCACGTGTGCCGTTATGTATGAGTTTCATGAAGGACTGTCTCGCATTCTGATGGCCCATCTTTTGTCCCGTGGACGCCTTAAGCAAAAATACCCTGTCCAAGCGCTCACCCATCTCTTGGGGACAAATGGGAATTCACCAGCGCTACCAAATTCTGGCCTTGGTGTATCGAGACATTTTAGTGCTCAAGAGCATCCGACAATCCCGTCATATTTCCCTGTACCTTAAAAACTCTCATTTACTTACATACTACCCCCCTGTGTGACTTCTGATACGCCTGCCTGGAAGACCAACTCCTCCCACGCACCAAATACCACACTTACTCATTTGATAGGCTGGCTCGCCAGCTAAACATCCTCACTTTATGACACATACTTTCGGAGACTATGTATATTATACGTCCCGTATAATCTGTTTCCCTCACTATTCTCCAGCACATATGCTGTTTTCCCAATACGTTTGGAAACTATAAATGTTTCTGTGTCACCTGCTTCCAACCTTGCAAGTGGCTCCCTTTAAATGAACGTCATCACGTTGCTCTACCTACCTATTTCTCAGTATCTGTAACGATGCCCTGTTGCTACTGTCCACACATGCTAACCCTACTTTCCTCTGGTGTCACACCTCTATTTACTCTATGACCTAAAAATGTCACTTCTGACTGACAGAATGACGACTTAGACAGCTTCAAAGTGAACCCTGCCTGATCTAACTTCTGAAAAACTATATCTAAATGACGTAGATGCTCCTCAAAACTGCGTAAACTAATTACCATATCATCTATGTAAATGGTTACAAACTTTCCTGTGTCATCCCCTAATGCGATGTTTAAAGCCCTAATTAAAGCTGCTGAACTACTCTTTAACCCATAAGGTGTTCTACAAAATTGATAAAGGTTATATTTATGACTAAAAGCTGTAAATGGTCTATCTTCGTACATAAGTGGCACTTGCCAAAAACTGGAACTCAAATCTACACAAGTGAAATACTTCTTCCCCTCAAATGTTTGCATTAATTCCTCTATTGACATAGATTTCAGCTGATCTGAACTAATTCTACTGTTAACCAAACGAGCGTCTAAACAAATACGAACCGTGCCGTCGGTCTTGGGTACCGTGATCAAAGAATTAACATATGGACTGTTAGAGTGCTCAATAATCCCATCTTCAAGCATCTGATTAATTTGTGCCTCAACTGCTCTCTGATAAGCGAAAGGTACAGGATATCTATGTCCTGTGAATACTGAAATATCAATAACGTTCAATGAATGTGTATAGCAATTGGCTATACCAATGCGATCTTCAAAAACTCTCCTATTACACAATAAAACATCATAGAGCCGAACACATTGTTCCACCTCTATATTTCCCTGAAATGCAGCATCACGTAACGAGTCCTCTAGACTTCCGTTCGTAATCACACTGCCCACAAAACATGGAGAACCCCGCTCTAAGGCTGGCGATATCTCATTTAAAGCACAAATCACACCTACAATACTACTCCTCTGAATATGGTCATTGAACGCTACTTCTACTTCAGAATCTCCCCATTTAAATTTCAAACTCCCTACATCATAACATAATTTACCCGACACTCTACTTAGCCACTCTGAACCCAAGATAACACTGAATACTAAATTTGGAATTACAAGGCAAATCTGCTTCTCTACATGATTATTAATTTTAATGTCTACTAAAACTTGCTTAGAAATTACTTTAGACCTCTTCCCAACAGCTGTGATAACAAAAGTGCTTTTAATTGGCATCTCCTCAAAATTTACTCCAGTTCCTTTCATGTTATCATAAAATGCACTACTTATGCAACTCTTCATACAACCACTATCAATTAAAACATCTGTGTACGCCTCGGACACGTTAAATTTAACTATGGGGCTCTTACTAACCACTTCCTGAATAATACCTTCATCATTTAGTTCATGTAATAATTCATTTCTTACATTTAGGTCATAGGGTTCCTGTATAATTGTATGGACAGGGCATGCTACAGACTGAGATTCTGACCTTACTTCGCAGCCTGGTTCGCGTTTAAAGAACCGCTACAGCTGGCCGTAGTACTACTAACTACCGAACTGGTCTGGTTGTTCTGGGCTGTGTTGTCATTGTTTGGCTGTATATTACTACCACTAGGCTGTCCTCTTCCTTGACCCCTATTCTGGTTGTAATTATTGTCATTATAATTTCTCCCTTGATTTCCCCTGAAATCATTGTTTCTCCCTTGATTTCCCCTGTAATCATTGTTCCTCCCTTGATTTCCCCTGAAATCATTGTTCCTCCCTTGATACTGATTACCATAGCCATTTCCTCTGTTCTGATTTAGCTGATTATTATTATTTCTATTTTGAGCATTGGCCCCTTCGCCACCGTTCACTTGAACTTCCTGATGCCTGGCTTCATTGGGTCTATTATTATTATTACCCTGGTTCCGATTGAAATTGTCCTCATAACCCCCTCTCCCTAGTGCATCAAATGTGCTTAACAAATTTTCTACTTGTGATATTGTCTTTACATTCTGGATACAAGCAGCCTCCTTGATCCTATAGGGAAAGTGCCTAAGTAGCAACCTCACCACATCACTTTCCTCCTACAACCCATCCAGATATTTACACACTAATACCTGCCCTAAAAAGTATTCGGTCATGGTGGAGCTTCCTTTAGGGTTATATTTACCACACACTACTCCCTCACGATGCTGCGACTGAATAACCTCATTCCAGAACTTTTCACAGAATTTCATTTTAAAATCATTGATATCAGTAAACTTGTCTCCGTAGACAGCAAACCAATTCCTCGTTTCCCCCACAAACACTTGTTCTAAAATTTCAACTACCTGGCACCACTCAATACTACCATTTTCCAACCTCTCCCCGAATTTATTTTCTATAGTGTTCATGAACTCCATTGGGCACCCCTGTCGATTGCTGAACTTACCCAGTTCTACCTCCCTGTGTGTGCTATTCACAAAAACTGGCCTATTCTGACTATTTTCTTTCCTGATCCTAGCTTTTAATTTTAACTCTAATTCTGCGATTTTCTCCTCAGCCTTCCTCTCAATACTGTTTACTGTTAATTTAATGTTTCCTTCTGATTGTTCTACTTTATCATATAGCTTTGCTTGTTTCTCCTCAATCTTGCTAAAGCTCTCTCTATTACTCTCTCTTAAATCATTTACTTCTGCAACTATTTGTGAGTGGACTTTCTCAATTCTACCCCCCAGCTGTTCCTTAACCTCTTTAGTAGCTACCTGAATTTTGTCAATTTTTCCCCCCAATTGCTTTTTGACCTGCTGTGTTTCCAGTTGCACTAGTTCTTTTAAATTTTCAGCCTGTGTACTGATTCTAATTTCCAACTCCTCCTGTACTTTTCCTAATTTCTTGTCTACATCTGCAATGATCTCTTTAGCCTTTTCTTCCATCACCCCCCTGATCTAACCTCTAATCAGTTCGAATTTGTCACTCATTTCCCTACTGTTTTGTTCTAATTTAGCATTTAAAGTTTCAGTACTCTCTCTATTTTCCTTACTGTTTTGTTCTAATCTGGCGTTTAAAGTTGCATTACTCTCTCTATTTTCCCTACTGTTTTGTTCTAATCTGGCGTTTAAAGTTTCATAACTCTCTCTATTTTCCCTACTGTTTTGTTCTAATATGGCGTTTAAAGATTCATTACTCTCTCTATTTTCCCTACTGTTTTGTTCTAATTTAGCGTTGTTTTGTTCCAGTTTAGCATTTAAAGCGTCTGTACTTTCTTTATTTTCCCTACTGTTTTGTTCTAATTTAGCGTTGTTTTGTTCTAATTCTGCATTATTCTGTTCTAATTTTGCATTTAAGGCATCACTACTAACTTTGTTCCGATACATGAACTCGAGAAGTAAAGTTTTTAATTCTGGTTGGCCGCCTACACTCCCTGTTTCAGTATCGGGATTTACCTCCGCTACCCCGGTACTACCATCACTCGACATACTGCTCGTATCGTCACTCTCCCGTTGATGACCACTACGTAACCTCATCTGTCTTTCTTTCTCATCCCCCATAATGATATACACTGATACAGACAAATAACCCCCAAAATACAGGCACAGAAATATATACCCTTCTCCTTCCACAAATGTTATTAGGTTTTCAGCCCCAAGTTGTCGGCGACAAATGTAGCAGTTATGCTACATTGCTCCACGTTGAGCGTACAAGTGTAGCGTTAATTAATGCCCCATGTTGATAGCGACAAGTGTAACGGTTTGGCTGCCCCTAACTGTTGGGTGATAAATGTAACTGTTTACCTTTGCCTAAGCTATGTTGTTTTAATGGGCGCCAAGACCTCAACGCAATGCTGAAATCTAAATTTGTATTTAACAACGTCTAGCTCTGGTAGAACACCTTCAAGAATCTATTCACTCAGATCGTGGTATGATTTGATCATTAACCCAACAATCAATTGTATCAGGAGAAGGAATTGGTCTATATCTAATGCTACCTACTGAAAGCAAAGATTGCATTGTAAAAGAATTGAATTTATTATATAAAACAAGTATTTCAAAATTAATAATAATAATAAGTATAAAATTTAAATTGGAGCGTTGCGATTTTAATATTACCGATAGAAAATTACGTGAAAACGGAGTCTGATAAATTATTGATTTTACTCTTATTCCCAAGCTATGAAGTTACTGAAATATGAAATATAAAACAAAGAGAAATGAGAGATTGCGTATTTCTGCGTCATTCGCGCTTACCACTGGAAATTGCCAAAGCATTTCCCTCGTACTGGATGATGCTGTGTGCTTCCCACAGTCTCCTGGACGTCGTCATCTCCGTCGATATTTGATGATATACTTGTAGATTTTGTGACTTTATGGTCCTAACAACGGAGCCATACCCTCGTACAACCAAACTGGTTAAGTTTTAAACAGATAATTCTCCACTCCTCGGAACATTGGAGCGACACACACTTGCAACCGAACTAGTCAAGTCTTTCACAGAATGTCCCCCACTCCACGGAACATCGGAGCGACTCCCGCGTGCAAACATACTCGGCAAGTTCTACACAGATTTTCCTCGTTCCACGGCACGCCGAACGATATATGCCCCTCTCGGCTCCCCACCTCGGTACCGACTTCCAGCTTACGTGGTGTTCACTGATTGGCTGCTCCCCACGCTCTAGTTCCCCTTCTCTGGCTCATTACACACGGCGCGCGGATGATGAAGTCGATTTCCGTTCCAACTATCCGCCTTTTCTCGACGCTGCAACCCCGCTTGCGTAATACTTCTTGACAAGAATCAGCCCGTATCTGAATTTCCGGTGAGTCATGTCTCTCATAATATCCTAACTGACGAAACTCAGTAAAATTCCGTAATCACATAATTTTCTATGATATTGTCGTTCGTAATAATTTGCTTGATAGCGTTTTCTAAGACATAGAAAACCAATCTGTATGCTTATAATTTTTATAAAATGCTCCGAAAATATCTTAATAATAATTATAATAAATTAATAATAATAATAATAATAAATTAACATGAAAAATTCTCTTGGCTGAACAATTTTCCGCGTAAATAAATATAGAATGGCTACCTACTGACTTATGCCAGTGGCATAAAAACCCCTCGAAAAACACGTTACACTATCTTGTGTTGAATGGACAGGCAGTTTAAAGCAGCCAGGAGGGATGCGATCCAGCTGGGAGTGAAAATGCAGCGGCGATCAGTGCGTTGGTGCTGTAGCCTATCTTGTGTTGAATGGACATGCAGTTTAAAGCAGCTTGGAGGGATGCGATCTAGCTGGCAGTGGGTCTGTAGCATGGCCTGTTGCCAAGATAGATGGAAGCTTGGTGGTCCCGTCTCGAGCTACTGTTGCTATGGAGATGGCCGGCCTTGCTATTACTTCATCAGTTTATTTTCTGCTTTTATTAGCCTTTGCTTGAGTGCAAAGAGGCCGAAAGCAGAAGAATGAGAAAGACTATCGAAAATTCATGTAGCCAGCCATTCCTTCTGGGTCCTAAACTATGTGTATGCAAAATTTTGTTGAGATTGGTGGAACGGTGTAGATTTGTATACGGAACAAATCCACCCACCGGCCCACCCACCCACATACATACATACATACATACATACATACATACATACATACATACAAACTTTCACTTTTATATATAAGATAAGTATGTTATTAAATTATAGGTTGCTTATTGTTAATTCTTTTTGTGGTAATTAAATATGTTATTAAATTACATGATTTTTATATAAATAATTCATTCTTTTGGGCTAATGCCGTGTGTATTTTTAATTTAAACCATACGTTTCGGAGAAACCTTGCCTCCTTTTTCAATGGAAATAAACAATGTGGCCAAAGAAAGTATATCAATGAGATTACAAAAAATATAGATAAATTCCTCTGTTCGTCACCAGAGAGCAGCTGCCAGAAATAACTGTATGGTCCATGGTGGAACGGCGGACAGAGTAGTAAGTAACAAGAAGGTAAAGGGGGCGGTGTGAAAATATAGAAACTCCTCGAAGAATGAGGAGGGTGGGGGAGGTGGGAGAGTTAGATGGATATAAGGAAACATAGACAAAAGGGAATACTAGCTGAACGATACCTAACATCATACAGTCAACGGCGAAAAAACAGATGGAAACTCCTCCAGTGACGAACAAAGGAGATCAAATCCAGGCTCTGAGCCCTAGAGGGAAAATGTACAATTTTAAATATGTGAAGAACAGAGAGATTGAGAGGAACTATCTCCCTAGATCCTTAATAACTGGTAGCCAAGTGTCACTTAGCTGATAACCAGTGTCTCTGTTAAAATTATTGGGATTTTTACGAATTTCAACTGCCTCCCTTATAATTCTAGACCAGTTGTGCTTAACAAGGGCAAGCGCATGAGCATCCTTGAAACATACATCGTGCCCTGAAGACAGGGCATGTTCAGCTATAGCTGATTTGTCAGGTTGGTTTAGACGGATGTTCCTTTGATGCTCTTTGATGCGAGTGGCAATGGACCGTTTTGTTTGTCCAATGTAGACTTTTCCGCAAGTACATGGGACTTCATACACCCCAGGTTGTAGTATTGGGGACAATTTATCTTTGTTTAATGCTAAACGTTGACCAATTTTCGTCATAGTGCCGAAAACTGTTTTTATCTTGTGCTTGCGGAGAATCTTAGCAACGCGGTCAGTGGTGTTGTGAATATAAGGGAGGTAAGCAGTTCCTCTCACGTCGGAGCTCTGAGAAGGTTGTCTATCCCTCCTTCTGGGATGTAGGGACCTATATATAGTGGATTCATTATAGCCATTACCCTTAAACATGGTTTGTAAGGCATGTAACTCTTCCTGAAGAGTTGATGCCTCACAAATACGTTCCGCTCTTTTGGCTAGAGTTGTTATAATTCCTTGTTTTTGTGCTGGGTGGTGGTGGGAGTCCGCATGTAAATAACGGTTAGTGTGAGTTGGCTTACGGTAGACGCTGTGCCCCATGGAGCCATCCGCTTTCCTCCTCACAAGAACATCCAAAAAAGGTAAGCATCCACCTGACTCTAGCTCCATTGTGAAGTGTATTGAAGGATGCAGCTGATTTAGGTGGTTCAGAAAGTGGTTCAGTTTCTCAGAACCCTCCTCCCACACCACGAACGTATCATCCACATACCTCCACCAAATCACAGGTTTGAAAGACGCCGAAGATATAGCCTCCCCCTCAAAATGTTCCATGAAAAAATTTGCCACGACAGGCGAGAGTGGACTTCCCATGGCCACACCATCAGTCTGCTCGTAATATTTACCATCCCACAAGAAATAGCTGGAACACAAGCAGTGGTGGAATAATCGGGCAATGTCCTCAGGAAACAAATCCTTGATGAGTGACATGACTGAGTCCACCGGCACTCTGGTAAACAAGGACTCTACATCAAAACTCACCAAAATAGCATTTGGTTGAACGGCGATGGTTGACAATTTTTCGACGAAATGGGTTGAATCCCTATTGTAGGACTGTGTGCGCCCCAAGTGCGGCTGAAGCAACTTGCTGAGATATTGCGCAAGAGCATAAGTTGGAGAACCTATTGTGCTAACAATTGGTCGAAGAGGGACGTCTTGCTTATGGATTTTTGGAAGACCATACAATCTCGGAGAAACAGCATCTCTCGGAATAAGACATCTTCCCTCTTCTTTTGGAATAGATGACAGTTTAACAAGCTTAGCAGTGGCATTGGATACACGAGTGGTTGGATCACGAGTGCACAGTCTGTACACAGGATCAGATAACAGAATCGAGATTTTACTTTTATATTCAACGGTATCCATCACCACTGTCGCATTTCCCTTGTCAGCATGAAGAATCGAAATGGTGTCATTATTTCTTAGTTCCTTCAATGCCTTTCTTTCACCCCGAGTTAAATTGGGTGCGGGTACTTTAGAGGATCTTAATAACCTCACACTTTCTTGTCTAACTTCTTCAGCTTCATCTGGAGGTAAATTGTAGATGGCAGCCTCAACGGATGTGATCAACTCCTCTGTAGGAATTTTGGAGGGTGCGAGAGCAAAGTTGAGACCTCTGCTTAGTAAAGTTGTTTGATAGTCATCTAAAGGGGTATTAGAAAGATTGACTACAACTTTACTAGTATCAAGAACCGTACGAGGAGCTGTTTGTCTCGAGGACAATCGAAGGAACTTAGCTCTTTGTCTATCTACAGCCCGACAAAAATTATTCTCGGCCTGAATAGCGGTTCTCCAACTTATGCTCTTGCGCAATATCTCAGCTAGTTGCTTCAGCCGCACTTGGGGCGCACACAGTCCTACATTAGGGATTCAACCCATTTCGTCGAAAAATTGTCAACCATCGCCGTTCAACCAAATGCTATTTTGGTGAGTTTTGATGTAGAGTCCTTGTTTACCAGAGTGCCGGTGGACTCAGTCATGTCACTCATCAAGGATTTGTTTCCTGAGGACATTGCCCGATTATTCCACCACTGCTTGTGTTCCAGCTATTTCTTGTGGGATGGTAAATATTACGAGCAGACTGATGGTGTGGCCATGGGAAGTCCACTCTCGCCTGTCGTGGCAAATTTTTTCATGGAACATTTTGAGGGGGAGGCTATATCTTCGGCGTCTTTCAAACCTGTGATTTGGTGGAGGTATGTGGATGATACGTTCGTGGTGTGGGAGGAGGGTTCTGAGAAACTGAACCACTTTCTGAACCACCTAAATCAGCTGCATCCTTCAATACACTTCACAATGGAGCTAGAGTCAGGTGGATGCTTACCTTTTTTGGATGTTCTTGTGAGGAGGAAAGCGGATGGCTCCATGGGGCACAGCGTCTACCGTAAGCCAACTCACACTAACCGTTATTTACATGCGGACTCCCACCACCACCCAGCACAAAAACAAGGAATTATAACAACTCTAGCCAAAAGAGCGGAACGTATTTGTGAGGCATCAACTCTTCAGGAAGAGTTACATGCCTTACAAACCATGTTTAAGGGTAATGGCTATAATGAATCCACTATATATAGGTCCCTACATCCCAGAAGGAGGGATAGACAACCTTCTCAGAGCTCCGACGTGAGAGGAACTGCTTACCTCCCTTATATTCACAACACCACTGACCGCGTTGCTAAGATTCTCCGCAAGCACAAGATAAAAACAGTTTTCGGCACTATGACGAAAATTGGTCAACGTTTAGCATTAAACAAAGATAAATTGTCCCCAATACTACAACCTGGGGTGTATGAAGTCCCATGTACTTGCGGAAAAGTCTACATTGGACAAACAAAACGGTCCATTGCCACTCGCATCAAAGAGCATCAAAGGAACATCCGTCTAAACCAACCTGACAAATCAGCTATAGCTGAACATGCCCTGTCTTCAGGGCACGATGTATGTTTCAAGGATGCTCATGCGCTTGCCCTTGTTAAGCACAACTGGTCTAGAATTATAAGGGAGGCAGTTGAAATTCGTAAAAATCCCAATAATTTTAACAGAGACACTGGTTATCAGCTAAGTGACACTTGGCTACCAGTTATTAAGGATCTAGGGAGATAGTTCCTCTCAATCTCTCTGTTCTTCACATATTTAAAATTGTACATTTTCCCTCTAGGGCTCAGAGTCTGGATTTGATCTCCTTTGTTCGTCACTGGAGGAGTTTCCATCTGTTTTTTCGCCGTTGACTGTATGATGTTAGGTATCGTTCAGCTAGTATTCCCTTTTGTCTATGTTTCCTTATATCCATCTAACTCTCCCACCTCCCCCACCCTCCTCATTCTTCGAGGAGTTTCTATATTTTCACACCGCCCCCTTTACCTTCTTGTTACTTACTACTCTGTCCGCCGTTCCACCATGGACCATACAGTTATTTCTGGCAGCTGCTCTCTGGTGACGAACAGAGGAATTTATCTATATTTTTTGTAATCTCATTGATATACTTTCTTTGGCCACATTGTTTATTTCCATTGAAAAAGGAGGCAAGGTTTCTCCGAAACGTATGGTTTAAATTAAAAATACACACGGCATTAGCCCAAAAGAATGAATTATTTATATAATAATCCGGGCCGTGAAAGCCTTAATATGCAAATTAGAAACCTCTATGGGGAGGAAGTTGTTCGACAATCATCTAAATTTAGTAAGTTGAGGCGAAGAAGGAGCTCTCTCCTTTCATCGTTGTCCTTCTTTCTTAGATGCAGGGATCATAACATCATTCCCAACTGTGTAAAATTGAAGCAAACTATACACACTCATAAAGCTATGAGAATTTATCAGCGCGCTAGCAAGGCACTCGTTATCGAGAGGATCCAGAACTCTCGTACTGAATTGGACGCAGTTTCCCGTGAGTTATTACACTTACATCTGCTTCTTAGTAGCATTCTCTCAGAGGAATTGTGGCTGTTCTTTGAACGTATCTCCGCTATTCAGGCCGAGAATAATTTTTGTCGGGCTGTAGATAGACAAAGAGCTAAGTTCCTTCGATTGTCCTCGAGACAAACAGCTCCTCGTACAGTTCTTGATACTAGTAAAGTTGTAGTCAATCTTTCTAATACCCCTTTAGATGACTATCAAACAACTTTACTAAGCAGAGGTCTCAACTTTGCTCTCGCACCCTCCAAAATTCCTACAGAGGAGTTGATCACATCCGTTGAGGCTGCCATCTACAATTTACCTCCAGATGAAGCTGAAGAAGTTAGACAAGAAAGTGTGAGGTTATTAAGATCCTCTAAAGTACCCGCACCCAATTTAACTCGGGGTGAAAGAAAGGCATTGAAGGAACTAAGAAATAATGACACCATTTCGATTCTTCATGCTGACAAGGGAAATGCGACAGTGGTGATGGATACCGTTGAATATAAAAGTAAAATCTCGATTCTGTTATCTGATCCTGTGTACAGACTGTGCACTCGTGATCCAACCACTCGTGTATCCAATGCCACTGCTAAGCTTGTTAAACTGTCATCTATTCCAAAAGAAGAGGGAAGATGTCTTATTCCGAGAGATGCTGTTTCTCCGAGATTGTATGGTCTTCCAAAAATCCATAAGCAAGACGTCCCTCTTCGACCAATTGTTAGCACAATAGGTTCTCCAACTTATGCTCTTGCGCAATATCTCAGCAAGTTGCTTCAGCCGCACTTGGGGCGCACACAGTCCTACAATAGGGATTCAACCCATTTCGTCGAAAAATTGTCAACCATCGCCGTTCAACCAAATGCTATTTTGGTGAGTTTTGATGTAGAGTCCTTGTTTACCAGAGTGCCGGTGGACTCAGTCATGTCACTCATCAAGGATTTGTTTCCTGAGGACATTGCCCGATTATTCCACCACTGCTTGTGTTCCAGCTATTTCTTGTGGGATGGTAAATATTACGAGCAGACTGATGGTGTGGCCATGGGAAGTCCACTCTCGCCTGTCGTGGCAAATTTTTTCATGGAACATTTTGAGGGGGAGGCTATATCTTCGGCGTCTTTCAAACCTGTGATTTGGTGGAGGTATGTGGATGATACGTTCGTGGTGTGGGAGGAGGGTTCTGAGAAACTGAACCACTTTCTGAACCACCTAAATCAGCTGCATCCTTCAATACACTTCACAATGGAGCTAGAGTCAGGTGGATGCTTACCTTTTTTGGATGTTCTTGTGAGGAGGAAAGCGGATGGCTCCATGGGGCACAGCGTCTACCGTAAGCCAACTCACACTAACCGTTATTTACATGCGGACTCCCACCACCACCCAGCACAAAAACAAGGAATTATAACAACTCTAGCCAAAAGAGCGGAACGTATTTGTGAGGCATCAACTCTTCAGGAAGAGTTACATGCCTTACAAACCATGTTTAAGGGTAATGGCTATAATGAATCCACTATATATAGGTCCCTACATCCCAGAAGGAGGGATAGACAACCTTCTCAGAGCTCCGACGTGAGAGGAACTGCTTACCTCCCTTATATTCACAACACCACTGACCGCGTTGCTAAGATTCTCCGCAAGCACAAGATAAAAACAGTTTTCGGCACTATGACGAAAATTGGTCAACGTTTAGCATTAAACAAAGATAAATTGTCCCCAATACTACAACCTGGGGTGTATGAAGTCCCATGTACTTGCGGAAAAGTCTACATTGGACAAACAAAACGGTCCATTGCCACTCGCATCAAAGAGCATCAAAGGAACATCCGTCTAAACCAACCTGACAAATCAGCTATAGCTGAACATGCCCTGTCTTCAGGGCACGATGTATGTTTCAAGGATGCTCATGCGCTTGCCCTTGTTAAGCACAACTGGTCTAGAATTATAAGGGAGGCAGTTGAAATTCGTAAAAATCCCAATAATTTTAACAGAGACACTGGTTATCAGCTAAGTGACACTTGGCTACCAGTTATTAAGGATCTAGGGAGATAGTTCCTCTCAATCTCTCTGTTCTTCACATATTTAAAATTGTACATTTTCCCTCTAGGGCTCAGAGCCTGGATTTGATCTCCTTTGTTCGTCACTGGAGGAGTTTCCATCTGTTTTTTCGCCGTTGACTGTATGATGTTAGGTATCGTTCAGCTAGTATTCCCTTTTGTCTATGTTTCCTTATATCCATCTAACTCTCCCACCTCCCCCACCCTCCTCATTCTTCGAGGAGTTTCTATATTTTCACACCGCCCCCTTTACCTTCTTGTTACTTACTACTCTGTCCGCCGTTCCACCATGGACCATACAGTTATTTCTGGCAGCTGCTCTCTGGTGACGAACAGAGGAATTTATCTATATTTTTTGTAATCTCATTGATATACTTTCTTTGGCCACATTGTTTATTTCCATTGAAAAAGGAGGCAAGGTTTCTCCGAAACGTATGGTTTAAATTAAAAATACACATGGCATTAGCCCAAAGGAATGAATTATTTATATAATAATCCGGGCCGTGAAAACCTTAATATGCAAATTACATGATTTTTTTTCATTCCTATTATGTTGCCTATTTTACACGTTAGTGCCTATTTACATGCCTATTTTGGCTATTTTAAGAGCCTATATGCCTGCCTATTTTAACTGTTTTTAGTGCCTATAATTCTCGTCTCTAGTCATAAGTGTTTTGTGTTAGTGCAAAGTGCCCTTCTTGTCATTGACGCTGACGATGAACATTCCACATTACGTAGTTTAACTGTGATAAACGATTGTCGCCAAACGTCACACCTGAAACGAGGTGGAGGGAGATCTTCCCCTCGTAAACACTATCATCGCCATCCTCATCTATATCTATGATTGTTATTCATCTACCAACTCACAATCACCTGTGTACCTTAAATATTTCAAGACGATAAACAAGACCCATAAAAATAAAAATAACAAGAAGTTCCGTGACGAACTAAGGAGCCTACTTTTCATGCCAAAGATTATTCTACAGTATATGAACCTATCTAGAATAATGACGAAAATAAGTTGGTAATATCGAAATGTCTAATTAGTTCGAAATATTCCTGGTATAATGTAGCCTAATAGAGCACTAATGTTGGCAGCCCTGGTGACTGAATATATTCTTAGTTCCATCTCTTAAGGTACAGAATACAAAATTTGGTTGAAGTCCAATGGATAGCATGGACGTTACATGCAGTTAAACATTGGATCTAACAGCGCGCGTAAAATCATGTTGGCAACAATGACATACATGTATTGGTCAGAAATAATCTGAAATAATATGATCTATTGTTGTGTCAATTTTGAATGAAATCCATTAGTTAGTATAGAAGTTACATGCATTTTATAATTGGACCTATCAGCAGGCTTAGAATCATGTTGGCATCACTGGCCTAGGCCTATATTAGTTACTCTAATTAATCTAGAATGCCAGGTACTATACTTGTGCAAAGTTTAGAGCTATTGGCTAGCATACTTTCTGATATATTGATATTAGGGTAACAAAAATAGAGACAGTATTTCTTGACAGTTGGCAGCCCTGGTTACTCTTTAAGAATCGGCATAGTCATATCTGTTATGGTACACATAGCACACAAGAAATTTGTTTGAAATCCAAATGATAGTATAGATGTTACAAGCATTTAAAGTTGGACCTCTCAGCAGGCTTAGAATCATGTTGGTAGCACTGACGTATATAAGTTATTCCAAATTAATATAGAATTTAAGGTACAATACGTGTGCATTGTTTAAAACTGTCGGCTTGCATAATTTCTGATCTATGTGTAATTGGATAAAAACAAGAAGTTCCGTGACGAACTAAAGAGCCTACTTTTCATGCCAAAGATTATTCTACAGTATATGAACCTATCTAGAATATTGACGAAATTAAGTTGCTAATATCAAAATTTCTAATTAGTTCGAAATACTGTATAACTTGCATAATGTTGCCTAATAGAGCACTACAGTTGGCAGACCTGATGACTGAATATATTCTTAGTTCCATCTCTTAAGGTACAGAATACAAAATTTGGTTGAAGTCCAATGAATAGCATGGACGTTACATGCAGTTAAACATTGGATCTAACAGCGCACGCAAAATCATGTTGGCAACAATGTCATGAATGTATTGGTCAGAAATAATCTGAAATAATATGATCTCTTGTTGTGCCAATTTTGAATGAAATCCATTAGATAGTATAGAAGTTACATGCATTTTAAAATTGGACCTATCAGCAGGCTTAGATTCATGTTGGCAGCACTGACGTATATTAGTTACTCCAAATTCATCTAGAATGCCAGGTACTATACGTGTGCAAAGTTTAGAGCTATTGGCTTGCATACTTTCTGATACTGTATATTGATATTAGGGTAACAAAAATAGGGACAGCACATATTAACAGTTGGCAGACCTGGCTGCTCTTAAGAATACGCATAGTCATATCTGTTATGGTACACATAGCACATACGAAATTTGGTTGAAATCCAAATGATAGTATGGAAGTTACATGTATTTAAAGTTGGACCTGTCAGCAGGCTTAGAATCATGTTGGTAGCACTGACGTATATAAGTTACTCCAAATTAATATAGAATGTCAGGTATTATACGTGTGCATAGTTTAAAGCTGTCGGCTTGCATACTTTCTGATATATTGGTATTTGGATAAAATAAATCAGGAGCATTTATTAACAGTTGGCAGCCCTGGTGGGTCTCAAGAATACGCTCAGTCGTATCTGGTTATGTACACATACAACATACGAAATTTGGTTGAATTCCAATTGAGGGTGTAGAAGATATATGCATTTAAAAATTGGACCAATGAGCAGGCTTATAATCATTTTGGCAACACTGCCATGTATGGCCTCCTGGAAATTAAACTGCAATATTATTATCTATACGTGTGCCAATTTTGAAATAGCTCCCATTCATACCTTCCAAGATATCCAACATGGAGCTCAAATTTCAATTGCGATTTTTTTTTTTTGCAGTTGGTAGCACTGACACCATTTTCAAATATGGCCGTGAGATATTCGGGTGTAGACATTTACTCCTACCAAATTTTGTTTCGATTGCTCCAGCGGTTTAGGAGTTGATAGGGGGGGGGGGGACACACACACACACAGCCAGCCAGACAGACAGACAGACAGACAGAAGGACAGTCATACAGGCAGACACACATTTGCCCGATCTCATAAGTCTACTTTTTCCTTATTTTTGCAAAATGTGAGAAGTAGGCTAAAATCATCATCATCATCATTTATTGTACATATCAGGCCATTAAGGCCCATGACAGGAAACAAAGAAACATAACAAACTATACAACATTACATAACACTATCGTAATCAATCACACAGGTGGCATTATCCCGATCACAATCTCAAACATTTGTTACAAATGCCGTTCTCTTTTTAGGCTATTTTCAATTTTGAAAAGATAGGCTTATGAGATCACCTTTTGTCCGTGTGTGTGTGTGTGCGAGTGTGTGTGTGTGAGGTGTGTGTGTGTGTCCCGCTAATAACTTCTAAACAGCTGGAGCGATTTAAATGAATCTCCGTAAGTTCATAGCACTATTCCAGGCAACCCCGACCGTATCCTTAAAATTTTGTAACGTCTCACCAATCCATCATGGCGGCTGTGCGAAATATTTCACCGGCATTCAATATCTCCGAAACTATTCCCGATATCACCCTGATATATTTAACGGTGATAAAGGGATCTACTAGAAGTTCACCTATGTGACGTTTGAAAATCTGGTAACTACAAAACCAACATGGCGGCCAAGCGAATTTGCGACTTTTAAATAGACGTTTCTTGCGATATTACCAACGAAACGCAATAAAACTTGGTACAGTATATGTTTATATACAGTGTAATGCACCGACATCTAACTTCGTTCAAATGTTGCCATAACCACAGGATGGCGGATGTGCGAAATATTTAACCGGCATTCTATATCTCTAAAACTATTAGCGGTATCACCATAAAATTTTGTACGGAGATAAAGGGCACTACTGAAAGTTCATCTATAAGACTTTGAAAAACCGGTTAACTACAAAACGAACATGGCGGCCAAGCGAATTTGAAAATTTTAAATATACCTTTCTGGCGATTTAATGTTCCAAACGCAATGACATCTGGTACAGGAAATGTTTATACACATTGTAATACACTGGTATCTAATTTTCAATTGTTTACATAACATCAAGATGGCGGCTGTGCGAAATTTAATATAGTTTCTATTTCTTGTGTCGTAATCATGCGATCGAAGTGAAAGTTTGAATAATGAACCTACGCAATAATTTTCCTTTAATGGTACATGACTCTATGGCCTATGCATTTAACAATACAACATGGCGATCATCCGATATATTTAGACGGCTCTGAATATCTGCGAATCTATTATAGCAATCAAACTGATTTTTTTATGTTCATAGGGGCTATGCACTTAAGTTCACCTATAGGACTTTAAATAACCTGGTGATCACAAATCCAACATGGCGGCGACGCGAAGTATATATATTCACATGGACGTTTCTCGCAATTTAACCATCCGAGTGCAGTGAAACTTGGTACAGTAAATCCTTATACAAATGTTAATCCACTGGCATCTAATTTATTTCAATTGTTTCCATAACCACAAGATGGCAGCTGTGCGAAATTTTAAAATCTCCTTGTTACTTCTTGTGTCCTAATCATGTGTTTGAAATTTGAATGCTACACGTACATAATAATCTGCATGTAACAGTACGTAACTCTAGGACCTACATATATAGAATCCAACATGGCGATCACCCGAAATATTTAGTCGCTCTCAATATCTACGAATCTATCACAGCAATCAAACTGAAATTTTGTGTGTTGATAGTGGCAGTTAACAGAAGTAATTGAAGATAGGCTGTTTAGTTCTTCACGGAACTACTTGTTCTCTATCCATTGCATCATCCAGTACTGATGTTGGTTCCACCTGCTGCAAAAGTTCTCATCACCCTATTCTTCCATCTCGTCCTTGAACGGCCTCTTGGACGTTTGCCAATCAGTTATCAAATCAGCTGAGCATTGAACACTCGGTTAGGGATAGATACCACAGCTCTTACGATATGTTCCATCCACTGGAGCCGTCTTCCTCTGATAATCCTACCCACATCAGCTTTCCCAAAACGTTGGTGTAAGTCCTCTTCTTTCCTATTTTCCTTCCTCCCTATTGTAAATAGGTCCATATATCTTTCTGAGCACTTTCCTCTCAAATGCACAAATGCGCTCTTCCAGTGTTTGAAGGTCGCCCATGACTCGCATCCATATAACAGAACCGGTTTCACTAGTGTCATGTATAACTTAACCTTGCTGTTTTGTGAAATTAAGCGCGACTTAAATACGTTATTGAGACCAAAAAAGGTACTATTGGCACTCTGCTGGATCTCTCTTTCAATCTCCCTTTTATTAGATAAAATCGAGCCCAAGTATTTAAATTTCTCCACTCGTTCAAACGTATGTCCGTCAATACTAACAGGGGCATTAAAATCCTGCCGGCGTGAAATGGTCATATATTTAGTTTTCTCATCATTGACAACTAATCCCATTTTGCATGCTTCTTTCATGAACTTTCTGGTTTCTGATCTTATTTGATCTAATTATTCTCCCATAATTACCACATCATCAGCAAATGCCAAGATTGTGTTAGTACCAATCTTATCCATTTCTCTGTCATAACCAATTACACGTCGTACCTTTTCCAATGCAATATTAAATATCATTGGCGACAGAGAATCTCCTTGGCTCAATCTGTTTAGAACCGTGAAAGAAGTTCATATTTTGTTTGCGAACGGTACTGGGCAACTTGAATCTGCATAGCATGCTTCCACCAATTTGATGTATTTCCGTTTGATACCCAACTCTCCACAGTGCAGTCCGATTTATGCTGTCATAAGCCTGTCGGAAATCAATAAATATGAAATGTAGATCTCTATCAAATTCATAGTACTTTTCCATTAGCTGTCGTATAGTAAATATGTGATCAATGGTTGAACGTCCTGCCAAGAACGCACACTGGTAAGATCCTATGATCTCCTGTATAATAGGTTTCAAACGTCCAAGTAAAAGGGAGGTAAGATTTTATAACCAATCTCCAGCAACGAGATTCCTCGATAGTTGTCTACTTTTGTGGCATCTCCTTTTCTAAAAATTGGGCATATTATAGCACTCTTCCATTCAACTGGGATCTCCTCAGTTGACCAGATTTGAACAAGAAGTTTTCGTAGTGACTCCAATAAAGTTTCTCCTCCATTTCTAACCAGTTCTGCATTAATACCACTTCCTCCTGGAGCCTTATTGTATTTACGTGACTCTACAGCTGTTCGTATCTCTTCCATTGATGGTTAAAGTTCTTCCTCTTCTTCTGTATTTGCCTCCAAATCTTGTTCTGCATTACCCTTTACAGCATCCACATTTAGCAAATTAAAAAAAAATCCTCTCGGCACGCCAGAAGGCGGAGGTAGATTTCACCGGGCAAACTAGGGGATAGGCTATAATAGGCAAAATATGCAAGTTTTCGTAGCAGGATCAGACCTCATTTATTGCAAGAAAGTATTTTACATTTGGAGGTTAATTAACTTTTTTTTTCGTTTTTGTATGCATATTTTTATCATTTTATTGTCTTATGGCGATGGTAATATTCTTGTCATTTGGGGTTCATTTTTAGCCTATTTTCAATTTTGAAAAAAAAAAAAAAAAGGCTTATGAGATCACCTTATGTCCGTGTGTGTGTGCGTGTGTGTGTGTGTGTGTGTGAGGCGTGTGTGTGTGTGTCCCTAATAAAATCTGGAGAGATTTCAATGAAACTCGGTAAGTTCATTGCACTATTTCGGGCGACCCCGACCGTGTCCTTCAAATTTTGTTACGTCTCACCATTCCAACATGGCGGCTGTGCGAATTATTTCACCAGCATTCAATATCTCCGAAACTATTCCTGGTATCACCCTGGAATGTTCTACGGTGATAAAGGGAACTACTAGAAGTTCACCTACGTGACTTTTGAAAAACTGGTAACTATAAAACCAACATGGCGGCCATGCGAATTTGTGACTTTTAAATAGACGTTTCTCGCGATTTAACCAACCAAACGCAATAAAACTTGGTACAGTATATGTTTATACACATTGTAATGCACCGACATCTAACTTTGTTCAATTGTATACATAACCACAAGATGGCGGATGTGCGAAATATTTCACCGGCATTCTATAACTCTGAAACTATTAGCGGTATCATCCTGAAATTTTGTACGGAGATAAAGGGCACTACTAGAAGTTCATCTATAAGACTTTCAAAAACCGGTTAACTACAAAACTAACATGGCGGCGAAGCGAATTTGAAAATTTTAAATAGACCTTTCTCGTGATTTAATGTTCCAAACGCAAGGAAATGTTTATACACACTGTTATGCACTGGTATCTAATTTAGTTCAATTGTTTACATAACCTCAAGATGGCGATTGTGTGAATTTTAAAATTAAGTTTTTATTTCTTGTGTCGAAATCATGCGATCGAAGTGAAAGTTTGAATAATGAACCTACGCAATAATTTTCCTTTAATGGTACATGACTCTATGGCCTATACATTTAACAATCCAACATGGCGACCATCCGAAATATTCAGACGGCTCTGAATATCTACGAATCTATTACAGCAATCAAACTGAATTTTATGTTCATAGGGGCTATGATCTTGAGTTCACCTATAGGACTTTAAATGACCTGGTGATCACAAATCCAACATGGCGGCGACGCGAAGTATAAATAATCACATGGACGTTTCTCGCAATTTAACCATCCGAGTGCAGTGAAACTTGGTACAGTAAATCCTTATAAGAATGTTAATCCACTGGCATCTACTGTAATTTGTTTCAATTGTTACCATAACCACAAGATGGCAGCTGTGCGAAATTTTAAAATCTCCTTGTTACTTCTTGTGTCCTAATCATGCGATTGAAGTTTGAATGCTACACGTACACAATAATCTTCATGTAACAGTACATAACTCTAATACCTGCATATATAAAATCCAACATGGCGACCATCCGAAATATTTAGTCGGTTCTCAATATCTACGAATCTATTACAGCAAACAAACTGAAATTTTGTATGTAGAAAGGGGCAATTAACATGAGTAGGATATATGAAAATAGGCTGTATAGTTCCTCACGGAACTACTTGTTATACCTGTGACCACACTTTCCTTATGCAAGGTTTGGAACTGATGTGTAACTATCTGACAGTCTGTTACTTCTTCACGCAAAATTTTATCTCCCGCAGAGATTTTTGTTGGTTCCTCAGTTTAGGGGCTGCGACAACGTGGTCATGTAACCCCGTGTACATTGCGTGTGTGTAGAATCTGATAAACGGTGTTAATTGTGATAACTGTATTAGTCTGTAATTCAGGCAAGGTCTGCAGACGGTCAATTTTAAGTAGTAGTTCCTAATTTTGTACCATATACTAACGTCAACGACACCTAGCCGTGAACTTGGCTACTAGATGCCACCGCAACCAGCAACTTGCAACGAACGTTTGAAATCCCCCTCCAAAGGAAAGCATGCTGAGTTATTTTTAGCGCTCTTAGAAAATCCGTCGACTTTGGCCGGCTTTGAACCAGCGACCTTGGGCATATAAGTTCAGCTTGCTACCAGTTAGCCGCTTCCCACAGAGTCAGATAGAAAAATGACTGTGATCTCGTGCAATGGCGTTGTCTTGGCAACCTCTGATAGCTCATCCCTCATCAATTTAGAAGCGTTGTCATGGTAACCTCTGATGGCATTTTCTTTAATTCCGAAATCCTTTTTCTCATCCCTTGGCGTAATGGTATGTCAGATCAAAAATTCTTTAAGACAAAGTTTTAGGTGATTATTAGGGGAATATTGTTCATTTTGTAGGGTTTTGATATTGTGTCTATTAAGAGAGATATGATTAATGTTTCCCGAAAAAAACACTTTTTCCCACCCCTTTGGTCAATGATTGGTGCTATCAAAAAACTTTTCAAACATACATTTTTGGGCCTTATCCGATACATAGTATGAACTTTGAATGGATTCGATATTTTAAATATTAAGAGAGTTATAGCGATATTTCACTTTTTCGAAGAAAAAAAAAGCCCCCACCGTCACCCCTGTCGACCGATTGTGCCCTTTAACGAACTCGACCGATATTTTAAGGGGATACATATTATGTAAAACATTCAATGTGATCGGTGAAAAATTACGGCAGTTATCGTGTCCACAAGAAACTGATATATGTGCATATACTAGCAGGTACCCGCGGCTTCGCTCGCGATCAAGACAATGGGGACGATGCATTATTGCTGATAGTTGGTTTATTCAATTACAGCAATCGCGGCTACAGGTGGGTAGATTCAAATTCTGAGAATTCTGATACATACAGTATATAGATATGAGCAGCAAAGTGGGAATTTTATAGAGTTGTGAACACATATGAAAATTTTAGTTTTGGTTTTGCCATCTTCTGCTGAGACATAACGATTTTGTTGTCCGGATACTCGCCAGCACGCCACATACAGTTGTCCATGGGAAATAATGGTTTTGTCTAAACGTACACCTGGAATGGCAAATCTATCTGAATATGGGGAATTAAAAGTATTTTTCCTTAAGCTATTCTGGGTATAATTTTGCCACACTTATTGATGATTTGAACGTCAACATGTCGCTATTAATAGACCTATAGTAAAATATCTCTCACCTTGGTCGCTGATGTACATTATGCAGTCACTTCCAGTGTTTTATCCCAGGGATTGAAATTCTCCAACAACCCTTTTGCCTCACATGCCTCTCTAAGTAATTAAAATTCCCGATTGTTGTTGTTTGAGTCTTAAGTTTTTTGACTGGTTTGATGCAGTCCTCCATGCCTCGCTCTCCTGAGCTAATCGTTTCATCACTACATAGCTACCACACCCTACATCCGAGGCAATCTGTATAACCCTGGTCTACCCCTACAGTTCTTGTCCTTGACCCTCCCATCCATAACTAAGCTTGCTATTCCTGGGTGTCTTAATATGTGTCGTACCGACCTATCTCTTCTCTTCATTAGCAGTCGCCAGAAACATCTCTCCTCTCCCACTCGTCTTAATAGCTCTTCATTTGATACCCTATCTAACCATCTGATCTTCATCATTCTCCCGTAACACCACATTTCAAACGCTTCAATTCTCCTCTTTACTGCAGCACCATTAGTCCAAGTTTCACTTCCTTATAGTGACTCAAAAGCTTTCAAAAATGACATCCTAATACCTAAATGTATATTCGATGTCAAGAGATTCCTTTTTGTGTAGAAATGCTTTCCTTGCCTGAGCCAACCTGCTTTTTATATCCTCTTTGCTTCGTCCATTACTGGTTATTTTGCTTCCTAAGTACCGGTAACAGAAGTCTCCTACTTCCCGTAGCGTTTCACCTGCCAATTTGATGTCCATAGAGGTTTCTGATTTATTTCGGCTGCATTCCAATAATTTTGTTTTACATTTATTGATTTTCATCATGAATTCATTCGTCAAGACGGAGTCCATACCATTCAAAAACTCGTTCAAATCTTCTGGCGTATTGGCCAAGATGACGATGTCATCAGCAAATCTCAGAGATGAAAGTATTTCTCCTTGAATCTTCACTCCGACTTTAAATTGTTCTCCAATTTCCTGATTATTGTGTTTTTAGAGATCTTTGAAATGCGTTGCCCTCGCACATGGTGTAGATGCATTGTCAAAGGAAAACATTCTATGTTACAAACATGGGCCGAATAACCTGTACCGAAAGCCTATTCTGGACAGCAGTTCCTTGAAATCAGATTTGCCAACATTTTATTGTATCTTTCCATGTGGTATGTCTCTGTACCTCAACATACAGAAGAGTGCTTTAAAAATCATGTCTTGTGTAAATTTTGGAAAATGTAGTGAGAGTGGTTTTTGCCGGAGTGGATACTCGCTAGTAGAAATTCTTTTCAGTAAAATAGACTGGTTCACAATTTGGTAAGTGCACATTGAGGTATATGACGGCGGGATGCCTTAAGTGTTAAGGAAACGGCAATAGCCGCCTAAGAGCTTCGTTGCTATTGAAATTATGACCAGACCGATATTTGTACGTAACTATACGGGATTGGTGAGCCCAGTGTTTATGAAATTGAACGTAGCTATATCGCTACCTTTATTTAATAGCCGCTACTGTAGTGTTTAAAAATTAAAGGTGGTATTAGAAGGCGCTTCCCCTAATATTTTTTACCCCTGGCACTACCGCCCATGAAGGGCCTAGGCCTATCATGCGACCGCTTCCCAGCCATTTGGCCTGCAGATATTGTGGTGACGCGTGGTCAGTGCATAGTGTCCTCTCAGCCGTTAATCTTGTTCTTCGTGACCGGCACGCTGCCTCACAGCTACTCAATTGTCCTCACGAATCTGAGTTCAGCCCGTTGCAGCCCTCACGTCAGTGTCTAAAATCTCTGACGGAGCCGGGAATCGAACCCGGGGCCTCCGGACATGAGGCAGGCGCGCTACACTGTTCTTATTGTGTTTATATATATCTTGAAAAAGATAATAAATGAATTGGCATTGCCTCCTAGAGGGATATATAGAAAATCGGCCATTTGGCCTGCGATATTGTGGTGACGCGTGGTCAGTGCATAGTGTCCCCTCTGCCGTTAATCTTGTTCTTCGTGACCGTCGCGCTGCCTCACAGCTACACAATTGTCCTCACGAATCTGAGTTCAGCCCGTTGCAGCCCTCACGTCAGTGTCTAAAATCTCTGACGGAGCCGGGAATCGAACCCGGGGCCTCCGGACTGGAGGCAGGTGCGCTACACTGTTCTTGTTGTGTTTATATATATATCTTAAAAAAGATAATAAATGAATTGGCATTGCCTCCTAGAGGGATATATAGAAAATAGGATGTCATACCTTGAGGTAGTGTTGCCATGGAAACGGACTTGCGATTAGTTCATCAATCAGAGCGAAGATAGTTTTCTACGAATATCTTTGAAACTGTTGGTTTTAGAGCCTTAAAATGTAGTTTTCGGCGTCCCGTAGGGACATACCGAGTATTGTTTCTTGCATCGAGGGAGTAAAATGAGCTTTGTCCGGTCTTTATGCGACAACTTCGATATTTTGTCCTGGTTGAGTATTTTTGGTGACTTTTCAGTTATGTTGCCCATTCCACGGGAACAATGATTTATTTCCGGACAAAAGGCAGCCTATATGTTATCCCATGGTATAAGCTGTCTCCATTTCAAATTTCATCCAAATCCGTCCAGCCGTTTTAGTGTCAAGAGGTAACAAACTAACACACACACTCACACACACACACACACACACACACACACACACACACGGACACACAGATTTTCACAATTATAATATATATAGGGATTTACACACACATATATATAAACTTTTGAACTGATGGTGGTTTGGGAGACTGGGGGATGTGAAACGCGAAGATATGTCGAAATTTTCCGGAAGGCGAAACATGGCACCCATTGCAATAGTTAGCTTTCTGATGAAATCTTCCTAAAATAGGCTACATAATTAAAAATACTACCATCGACACCTAGCTGTGAACTTCGCTACTAGATGTCACCGGAACCAACAACTCGCAACGAACGTTGGAACTTCCCCTCCGAAGGAAAGCATACTCAGTTTTTTTTAGCGCTCTTATTAAATTCGACGACTTCAGCCGGGTTTGAACCCGCGACCTTGGGCATAGAGATTCAGCATGCTACCAGTTCCGATACAGAAGTCGCTTTCCACAGACAGATGGAAAACTGAATGTGATCTCGGTCAGTGGCGTTGTCATAGCAACTGCTGATGGCTCATCCCTTATCAATTAAAAGTAAAGTTGTCATGGCAACCTCTCTTGGCACTTGGCATTTTCTTATAATTTAAATCATTTTGCTCACCCCTTGGCGTAATGGTGGGTCATATCAAAAATTCTTTCAGACAAACGTTTTAGGTAATTATCGGAGGAATATTGCCCATTTTGTACGGTTTTGATATTGTGCCTATTAACAGAGATATGATTAATGTTTCCCGAAAAAAAAAACACTTTTCCCACCCCTTTGGTCAATGGTTGGTGCTATGAAAAAACTTTTCAAACATAAATTTTAGGGACTTATCCGACACATAGTATGAACTTTGAATGGATTCAATATTTCAGATATTAAGAGAGTTATAGCGATATTTCAATTTTTAGAAAAAAGCCTCCCATTTTCACCCCCTTTGACCGATTTTGTCCATTAACGAACTCGACCGAGATTTTAAGGGGATATATATTATGTAAAAAAATTCAAAGTGATTGGTGCAAAATTGCGGCAGTTATCGTGTCCACAAGAAACTGATATCTATACATATATATTGAACCCTTTATCCACAGGCTGTATAAAGGATTCTAATAAATTATTCATCATCTTTTGATACATTTCTACAGACAGCAGATATGAGAGCCAGAAGGTGTTGGGAAATATTGAGAAATCAGTGGCCGAGAGGACACAATGGTTTAAGCTCCTGTGGTATTTTAGGAAGTAGCATAAATATTCATGACACATAGGACAGGTGCAACTTTTAGCGCAGAGATGGCTTGGGTACGCACAATATGGCCTGTTGCTATGAGTGTTGGCGCCAAGAAGAAAATCGAATGCTACGAGGTAATTGGTCAATCTTCATGTTAACCACTCCCTATGGCAGAAATACAAGTAAAAGCGCGCAAAGATCTACAAGAGTCTGAGCCAATAATATCAAGACGCCCTGTTTGAGCGGCAACTCGGCTTGGTAACGCACTCTGGTAAATTAACGCGGGAGTTATCTACGGATTAATTCCACGATCGATTCGCGCCAGCAACAGCATAATCGTAACCTCCACATCGCTACGAACTCAATGATACCGATCGCATGCTAGTCTGATAATTATTATGGAATATTTTTCCATAAATCCCCTTCCACACCTACCCTAGCCAGTTTCATTTATAATGATCCAGAAAGCTTCGAGAGAACACACTCTTATTTGTGCGTCTGAGGACGTAACATATACTTTCATTTGTGCGTCTGAGGACGTAACGTGTCCGAGGACACGAGGCATACTCTGCATATTTTCATGTTTTTGAACATGAAACATTTTCGTCAAGTTATAAGTGTAACTTCAGTAATTTTTTGTAGTCCCAGTACTACCAGATAGGACCAGTTCATCGAAATAATTCACCAATAGACTGTCAAGGAATTTAGTACTTGATCGGTGAATTTAATAGGAAATATATCGTGTGTGTATCTGACAAAACTTTATTTAATTCAGCACGAGATGACGTCTAGGAACGAGGTCGGATCTTGGAACCAGCAGGACATTTGCCAGAAGATGTCGATGACGAGCTAAACATCTTAAAGGAGTGATGGCGGCAGATGTTTCCTTGACGCTGTTTAAAGGATTGAGTACAAATGAATTTATTTATTTATTAAATCAGCTATGTTATTATGGGACATATTTTTGTAGATATTTGTTTGCTTGTTTGGTAATGTAGATTCTTAGTTCTTGTTTACTGACACATTAAGTATGGGACAAGCCGAGCGATGTGTAATTTGCAAATATTGTGATTTGTGTTTGGTTCAACTATACGGGGCGACGCGCAGCTCGTGCTCGCATTCGCTTGCGTAAATCGCGGTCAAGCATTAGAATTCGGAGGTATGCCTTATAACAAAAATGGAACTGAATTAATTTTGAGATTAAAAATAGAATTTGGAGGGTAATGATTATTTGTGAGCAGAATTTATGACGAATCAGGATTATTTTGATGTTGATTTTCCAGCAGATTTGAACGGGATGGCGCTTTGCACCCGAGTTTTTTGTGTATTTTGTGTGTCAATGGACGCAATATTGGTTGATCTGTTTTGAGCCGACCCAGTGGTATGTTATGGGTGAGTCAGTCCAAGCTTTATGGTGCGTTGTGTGATTTTTATGATGTGCTATCGAGAATATATCATTGTGATTATTCTGACTTGCTCCACATCAGCCCAGTTCATAACCTCGCGAGGCTGGACTTGTGGTATATATTTGTGTTTTCTTGCCATCCAAGCGGATGAGTGAGATATGTTGGCGTTTCCAGATGGAACTTGCACCTAGCTTGAAGGACTGAGAGAGATAGTTGAGGCAGCGATGACTCATACAAGAGGGGCGCGCTCAAATCAGATAACGCGACTTGTCATTAGTAACAGGCCAGGATCCTGTACTTCAATTTTAGACGTTGTTTTAAATTCACAAAACCTGATCGGTTATAATGAGTATTTGTTTGATTAAATGGGCGTTGTCCATAGTTGAAAGGTAGCTTCCGAAACTCCTGTTTGTCTGGCGTTTTATAAAAATGTAAACATAGTTTTCAGCCGTTAGGCTTGTATTTTGTTGCTGTTGCTTTAATTCTTGTGTGTTTATTTCACGCGTTCAATGACCCCGTGTGGCATTAGGATGTGCGAGGCTGTGTTCCCAATTTGTGATGCGAGCGTTTTGGCCTATTTCTGGCATGCTCTTTTTATTTCGTGTGCTCTGGCACCAGCAAGAATCTCAGGGAGATTCTTCATCTTTTTAACCTATTTTCAATTTTGAAAAAATAGGGTTATGAGATCACCTTTTGTCCGTGTGTGTGTGCGTGTGTGTGTCTGTGTGTGTGTGTGTGAGGTGTGTGTGTGTGTGTCCCTAATAAAATCTAAACGGCTCGAGCGATTTCAATGAAACTCGGTAAGCTCATAGCACTATTCCCGGCGACCTCGACCGTGCCCTTCAAATTTTGTTACGTCTCACCAATCCAACATGGCGGCTGTGCGAAATATTTCACTAGCATTCAATATCTCTGAAGCTATTATCGATATCGCCCTGAAATTGTGTACGGTGATAAAGGGCACTACTAGAAGTTCACCTATGAGACTTTCAAAAACCTGGTGACTACGAAACCAACATGGCCAAGCGAATTTGAGACTTTTAAATAGACTTTTCTCGCGATTTAACTATCCAAACGTAATGAAACTTGGTACAGCAAATGTTTATACACATTGCAATGCACTGGAGTCTAATTTAGTTCAATTGTTTACATGACCTCAAAATGGCGGCTGTGCGAAATATTTCACTGACATTCTATATCTCCGAAACTATTACAGATATCACCCTGAAATTTTGCACGTTGATAAAGGGTACTGATAGAAGTTTACCTATGCATATTTGATAAACCTGTAAAGTACAAAACGAACATGGCGACCAAGCGAATTTGAAATGTTTTAATTGACTTTTCTCGTGATTTAACTCTCTGAGCGCAGTGAAATGAGGCACAGTATATGATTTTGCAGATTGTAATGCACTGCCATCTAATTTAATTCAATTGTTTACATAACCTCAAGATGGCGGCTGTGCGAAATTTTAAAATTAAGTTTTTATTTCTTGTGTTGTAACCATGCGATTGAGGAGAAAGTTTGAATAATGAACCTAGGCAATAATTGTCCTTGAATGGTACATAACTCTATGGCCTATACATTTAAAATCCTAAATGGCAAGCTTCCGAAATATTTAGACGGTTCTCAATATCTATGAATCTTTTACAGCAACCAAACTGAAATTTTTATGTTCATAGAGACTATGAACATAAGTTCACCTATAGGACTTTTAGTAACCTGGTGAGCACAAATCCAACATGGCGGCGGCGCGAAATATAAATATTTAAATGGACGTTTCTCGCGAATTAACTATCCGAGTGCCGTGAAACGTTGCACGTTAAATGCTTATACAAATGTTGATCCACTGGCATCTAATTTATTTCAATTGTTTGCATAATCACAAGATGGCTGCTGTGCGTAATTTTAAAATCTCTTTTTCACTTCTTGTGTTCTAATCATGCGATTGAAGTTTGAATACCACACGTACACAATAATCTTAATGTAATAGTACAAATATAAAAATCCAACCTGGCGACCATCTGAAATATTTAGACGGTTCTCAATATCTACGAATCTGTTACAGCAATTAAACTGAATTTTTGTATGTTGATAGAGGCAAGCTTGTAGTTTAACGTGACCGTTAATCTCGAGATCATGAACCACGGGACCTCCTTTTTACGTGGAATCCGAACCACAGGACTTGGCATTTCACTTCGAAAATCTCACATGCACGGACCGGGAATCGAACCCGGACCACCTTGGTGAGAAGCATACAGCTAGGCCGCTGAGCCCCTGTTGATAGAGGCAATTAACATTAGTAGGATATATGAAAATAGGCTGTATAGTTCTTCACGGAACTACTTGTTGTATTATTAGATCTTGCATGTGTCAGTAGTAATAATAGTGTGTTAATTAAGGGTAGGTCCCATAGCCGTAGTGTGATTTAAAATATGCAACTCCGTGAGCAACATGACTGTTTCAGTTGTAAACGGACTCGCATCAGTACTCATTTTCTTATTAACGAGCAGTACTCCACGCTTTATATAACTTCTTGACCAGGAAAAATGGACTTGTATCCATATGTTGTGACGAGCGAGTTCTTACCGCTCAATTTTATGTTATGATTTATCATTTTGTGTGAAGCTGTATTCACAGTGTTTTGTTGGTGGAGCGAGTCTTACCGCTCAGTAATATATTTTTTCTTAAGGGGGTGAAAGTCAGGGAGGATTTTTTTATTTATTATTATTATTATTATTATTATTATTATTATTATTATTATTATTATTATTATGCACATAATTTTTAGTCATTAAATTTCTTTTATTCTACTTGTTATTCATTTTATTTCTAGTATAGCCTCTGTCATGGACCTTTCTATTCATTAGAGCGTGTTGTTTTTAAGCGAACTTTGCTGTGTAACGCAGTCAGGACTGAACACGACCCCGTAGATGAATCTTGAGAAAACCATGCTTTATTGAAGGGTGCAATATATACATACATAAATTATATACAGTGTGGTCCACCAGCCCCTTATTTTTTCGGAGGAAGGCAACCCAACTAACGCGTATATCACAGCCATTCTAAAAACATTAGTACCTGCTCCTTTTCGTCCATTGTACAACTTTACCGTTGAGTACATCCTAGCGAATATAGTAGAAATCAATAGTGGCAGTGTTCTTTCAATGACCTCAAATATAATGCATGATTGAAAAAGATCAGAGCTCCGAATAACACCTTCTTACGTTTGGACACGAAGTGTCTACGAATAGATTCATTAAGTGCCTGCAATACACCATGGTTCTCGGTAGCTATGGTGGCTAAATCAAGAATTGCTAGAGTAGCGTCAACGAAGTCGCATTGTAGTAGGTTCGAACCTTGAACTAGTACATTTTTTTGCTTAATGTCGTTTTTATGTATTATGGACGCATATCTATCTGTTCCAACGCTTGATTTTTTTATTTGGTCCTCAAAAGCACCGTACTTAAGTTATCCGATGGTACGCAGCCAGATTGGACGACGACATAATAATCTGTAGAACGAAAGCAAGGTATCCTGTATATTCAACGTAGCAAGTGTTCGAAATTTTGACCACCTTTGTTTAAAGGAAAACTCCGACTCACTCAGACGGCTCACGAATAAATGCATCAGACCGAAACTATAATTTCTTTCAACGGCGTCTCTGCGAAAAGCGCTTGCTATACACTTACAATAATAGTTAGTTAGTGAGATTTTAAGGGGCGGAACTATGAGGTCATATGCCCAAAACATGCAGTAAATACAGATAATTATAACATTATTGGTTTTACGTCCCTTTTAACTGCTTTGGCTTTTAGGTACGCCGGGGTGCCGGAATTTTGCTCCGAAGGGGATCTTCAACGTGCCAGTAAATCTACTGACACGGCTCCCTCGCATTTGCGCACCCTCGAATGCCAGCTGACTGCGCCAGGAGACGAACCTGCAACCTTGGGCACAGCAAGCGAGAACGTTACCGCTGAGCCTCGCAGCAAGGCAGTAATTACAGAACGTGTCATATTATTATAAATATTGAACTATTAAAATTCTAATTATCACGAATAGAGTCGCCTCCGTTGCGTAGTAGTCAGCGTGTTTAGCTGCCAACCCGGACGTCCTGGGTTCGATTCCCGGCTCTGCCACGAAATTTGAAAAGTGGTATGAGGACTGGGACGGGGTCTACTCAGCATCGGGTGGTCCAAATGAGTAGAGGGGGTTCGATTCCAACCTCAGCCATCCTCAAAGTGGTTTTCCGTGGTTTCCCACTTCGCCTTCGGGCAAATGCCGGGATGGTACTGTCCCCGATAATCCGGATAGTAGGCTGTCAGAAATCCGCCCCCTCAATCGGATTGCCAATAATCAATTGCACCGGCACAGCTACATCAATGAAAATGACACTGACAGATACTACTGAGATTAGAGCACAGTAGTTGACATGGAATTATTGTGGAACACACCAAAATATACGGGGGTTCATACTTACCTTTTACTTACCTATTCAATTTAATCTCGGGTCTGGGTTTTCAACTGGATCACTTAATAGTATGCCCTCACAATAACCTCCACCACGATATTTAAAATGAACCAAGTCGGAAACAAGAAAATTTAAACTGCACAATAATTTATTTCACATAACAAAAATAATTTAACAAAATTTAACAACAAAATATACGTGGCAATCAGAAGCCATTGTCAATGCAACCATGTCCTCCTGTAGGACTTGTAGACTTCATATACAAAAATTCAGCTTTCTCTAGCTCAAAAGAACGTAATAATAACAACAATGCACATTGGAATGGATAAGGGAGCTGGGACGAGACATATAGCATTTGTTTCCTTGTTCATGAACTTCACATTTCATTTATAACCGCAAGGCTGCTATGTAGATGACCTTGGCCTCTACCATTCAGTTATCTGGCCACCTGCAATACACCCTGCACCGTGTCGCATGCTTGCTTCGTCAAATGGACGCACCTGTCCAACCAATGTTAGCATATGCTAGTTACCTCAGAGCCTAGCTCCTTTTCAAAACACTTTAAATGTTCACATCTTAACTCAAATATTATCACGCAAATCTTTTAAATGCTCCGTTCAAATATCAATGGATTACTCTAATAATCCCAAATCTTGTTTAATTGTATATTCCAATTGTTGAACTAGCGTTGTTTAGAGTATAATAACGAAAACGTTTAATGTTTATAACAAAATGTTCATTAATTATTTATAACATTTTAAATTGTTTATAACATTGTCAAACGACAATTGAAAAATTTATACACACCTCTATTAATCCCGTTCGTTTCAAATTATTATTAAAGATATTTACATAGTTATTTACATTATTTATATTATTTATATTAGAAATACATTAAACCACACGTTTATCCGGTTGATAATTACTTAAATCGTGGTGATATAATCGACCAATGAAGGTTAGTTATATTTAAATTTTAGATTCAGGTTTAATAAGATTTAATAATTATTATTTGTGACGGTAACCTCCATTCAAAATCGTTATCTCAAATTATTTAAACACTCTTGTTAATTTTAACAGTAACTTCACATGAATAATTTTCAATGGACCTGAACAATACACTCAGCACAAAAATACCTCGCTCAAAACGCACAAAATTGCACAAAAATTGGCCCATAATTCATCATATATCTCATTATATATGGCATCAAAATCTTCCACAATACACACAAAAAAAGCCTCCACTTATAAATTCATCATCATCATCAATATTACTGTGGGAACCTCCTTCACTTATTAAAGGGCATTATTCATCAGCGACTTTTACACGTCCACTGAACTAACGATTATACATCCATAGTTCCTCTTTAAAAATTCTTATATTCATCAATTGTATCGAAAACTGTTATTATATTTAACCTTCGTGGGTTTCATTCATGAAGCGATATGAAGTAAAAATTTGCCAGTCACAAATAAATTTAATAGCAAATACGATTAGACACGCCTCCCTGGTCTATCAAAATTGAGATTAATATCATCAAAGTATCGCAGTATAAAATAAAAATACTATCTTCAATCAAAGTTCATCTAAACTGCATAAATAGTCGAATGGAATACAATTAGACTGTGGACTGCAAACATTATTGTTCCAATCTACAATTGAGAAAAACTCCTATCAAATGTTCATTACTATAGTGTACTCAATAAATCGTAATCAAAGTTCATATTTCATAAAATTGTCTATAATGCAATGGTATTTCAGAATTGACGATAAATGTCTATGTTGCAATCATGTTCATAAAACGACTAGTATTTCTAAGATCGTCGATAAAGTAGTAGATTTTAACGCTCTAAAATCTTTTAATCATTCTTCTTTCTTGAGGATGACAGAAAATTGGTCAAAGTAATTTACTGAATAGAATTACTTTAATAAAATGACACGCTGTCTGAATTCAAATTTGCCATAGAGAATCGTTAACTTTACAGTCAAATCGTGACTACAAAAATATGCAAATTACTGAAAGAATATATAATATCAGTCTCAACTGATCCAAAATTATTTAAATATGCCAATGACATAATAATGTCTCAATAAATCGTAGAAAAAGGCATAAATCAGCAAAGTGTACAGAGTACAGAAATATCAAGCAAGAATATGGGGCAAAATATATGGGACAGAAAATATGGGAAAAATGGTTGCTCAGATATCTCTAAATGGCTCAAATAAATCAAGAAACGTTCACAACTACCTTATCTGTTGATTGAAGTTCTAGAGGAAAATTTTCAAAGAAGACTGCTGTTGGTTCCATTTCACCACCGTAAAGATGTGCTCCGACCTCGAACCTGGAACCTGCGCCCTCGGAGAATAGAACAGTTTCCTCCTCCGGAAATCGCACTGCTCCGTGTAGACGATAGACATCCTTCTGGCAAAACTCTTCTGTGTGAGCCGCGTCCACCCTGGCCTCTCTTGAAAGTTCCCTGAAGTTCTGGTAGAAATTCGCCATAAAGTTATTGCAATTATTTCCGCAGAAATGTTCATAATTGTGGAGTATGAAGATATTTCCACTGCCATTTGATGTAATTCAGCGATGGATTACGATGCATGAGTGTAGTTGGATGTTCACTACATGCTCGCTTTTGTAGAATGACGATTAACGAAGCTCCATGTTGCTATTTCACTCCATTGATGTATGTCCCAATTGCATTAAAGTTTTAGTCTTCCATCTCCACTTCCGTTATAATAATAGTCGAAAGTACTGCCAAATTATATAGTTCCATTGTAGAATGTAGCGTTGTATCACCAAATGTAATCTTCAGTATCACGGTTGCAATACATGTGTCAGCCGTAGCGTAGAATGTGGTATGATCACTTTTGAGATATTTTCAATGTTTAGCTTGGCCCATTTGTCGGTCAAATTTTATTTATTGTTACTGAGATCCCCGAATGGTAATTATTTATTTACAATTGTTAATTGCTTAAACCATATGCATAATCTTGTTATCAATCACTTATTCATAGATATTATAGTTCTCACCTCGAGTGTTTCAGTCTCGCTATCTCAGGCGTCCTCACTCATGACATACCAGACATCTACTGGTTGATCCACTGTCTGCTGAGTAGTGTCGACTGACGTCACCCTGACTTTCGTTCGACCAATGGCAGGTCTTTGTCTGGTCGGGCGATCTCCAAACTTCGAGAGAGTTCTATGGTCCCTATTTAAGACGCCGCTTGCTGGCGTTCTTCATCACTTCGGATCAACCGCCACTTCTGAACCACTTCAACACTTCTGATTCACCACTGCTGATCACTTCAACCCACTGGTCACCGCTACCTCGCATGACACCATCGCTGATTTCTACGCTAGCGAGCAGTTACGTCACAAGATCTGCACCATGACGTATTGCTCAAGATGGCAAGAATAATTGCCAGCCGCTGTACTCTTCAACATCACCTTAGAGGGGATACTTGGAATCGTCCTTCAAAATATCTTTGGATCAGCTCTTGGAAACTATAAATGTCATTCCTGCGCAAGAAAAGAAAGTTGACATTTTATCGATGGTGCACATAACTCTAGGCCATGTACGCCTCCTTCCAAGAAAACCGTGAAGACTTTTAAATCAACGTGTGCTAGCTGGAACTTTTTAAGGAGCTGTCTCTTCAACTCTCTTCAACTCTCTTCCAAGATAAGTTCAATTTTATAAAGAGCTTATATCATACCAGTTATTACACCCTTAATTATTTTTTATGGTTCTCTCTTTTTATAAACTGCATTTTTATATATTAAGCTCAACTTTTCTCCAATCAAGCAAGCTTTTCATGGACCTTTCTATAATCTGGGTTCTGTAATCAGGCCCTCACACTTTGCTACATTTATAATTGTTAATTTCTGTAATAAGCACTTAAGTGCAATTTGTTTGTTCATTATAAATTTATTATTAGGAATAAAAATTGTTAATGCATTGCTCCCTATATTGGTTTTCTAGTCACGTATTTCATGCTCAATACCCCCGCACCGTTTCAGTCTAATTTTCTTGACCACAGTAGTTATTTTGGCCAGGCTTTCGCCTGATGCGTTTCGTTCTCCCGTATGGGGAAGTTTTAGGACAGAATTTATACTTCTCCATTTTATTGGTGCCTCACCCCCGGGAAACATATCTGTTGCACCCTGGATCCCTATATAAGTTTAATATTGCGAATTTTGCATTAACAATTTTTGTTCATTGTGTTTCAACACTAATTCACATTGTACGTTTCAGCTTAAGGCGCATGTGCGGCAGAGGAGAGAAACGTAAGCTAAGCCGGTTTCTTCCGCATCAGACTAAACCTTACTACATAGCAAGCTGTAATCCTCTGACTTCCAGTACTCGAAGTCACAATATTGACGTGAGTAACAAACAACTTGCAATATGCCTAACCTTGATGAAAAACTTAGCAACTCCAGAGCCTCTTGTAAGGGCAAGCTCACACGGTTTCGTACTTTCTTAACGGAACTCGAACCCCAAGAGCATAATCTTGACATAATTTCGCAGAGGCTTAAGAATTATGAACAAGCCTTTGAGAAATATGATGAGATACAATGCAGTATAGAAACTCAGCATCCGGACCAGCAAAGTGATAGGTTGGAAGTTGAAAAATTATACTATCAGGGATTTGCTGAAGCTAAACAGCTTATTAGGGCTTTAACTTTAAAAGAAAAACAAGAAGATCAAACTTCTGCAGCATCTTCTACATCTTCTTCACGCATTATATTACCCAAATTAGAAATACCCAAATTTACTGGTAAAGACATAGAATGGGAACCATTTTTTGAATTATTCAATTCTTTAGTACATGAGAATACTTCTATACCAGTAATACAAAAATTTCACTACTTGCGTCTGGCAGTTCAAGGCAACGCACTTAACCTGATTCAAGCACTTTCTTTGACCAGTGATAATTATGAAGTTGCTCTGAATCTTCTTAAGGATAGATATGGGAACATTCGTTTATCTATTCAACGCCATATACAAAGCTTATTCGAGTTACCTAACGTGCAAGCAGATAACAGTTTATCACTTCGTAAGTTGATTGACACCGCAGAGTTACACGTCAGAGCATTGTCCAATTTAAACCAACCTGTAAATCACTGGGATTTATTTCTAGTTCACCTCATTTCTGCAAGATTGGATGCAAATACATTAAAAGCCTGGGAAACAGAACTTTCCCAGAATTTGCAATGCACTTATGAGGCGATTATTAACTTTTTGAAGGCAGAAGCCAAGTCTTTTCCGCCATAGCTAATCAAAAAACTAGTAGTTCAGATTCAAAAGCCTTCTCAAAACATAAGGTTAGCAGTTCTAATCAAAGAATTTTAAGATCACAGGCTCTTCCTGTTGATGCTCGGTCACCTAACCAAATGCAAACGTGCGGTCTGTGTCAGCAATCGCATAATTTATACAATTGTGATGAATTTAAATCTTTATCAGTAGATGAAAGACGAAAGTTCATTACGAACAAAAAACATTGTTTCAACTGTTTGTCAGGAACGCATATGTTAAACAATTGCCGTTCACAACGTTTATGCTTTCATTGTAGGGCAAGACACCATTCACTTTTGCACAGGCATGAAAGACCACGGTTATCAGGACCAAGCAGTTCCAATACCAAGTCTAACTCGGAGACTTCTCAAAATAGTGCGCAGTCGTATGCTCAAAGTTCTACCTCGCTTGGCAAAGTCCAGGTTTTATTATCTACCGTGCAGGTTCTATTGAAAAATTCTCACGGAAAATGGGTATCTGTTAGGGGATTATTGGATAATGCCGCTACCAACAATTTTATTAATGAATCGTTGGTACAAAAGTTAGGCCTTCCAAAACATCCTACCTCAATAGAGGTTACAGGAATAAACTGCTCTAAATCACAATCCTTAAGCTTTGCTAAAGTGGATCTGAAGGACTCTAATAATCTTGGTACGCAGTTGCAATTAGATTGTTTGATTATCAAGTCTATAGGCAACAATATTCCTGGCACTTCTTATCCTATTCAAAGTTGGAATATCCCGAATTTTGTCCAGCTAGCTGACCCTCATTTCAACAGAGCTTCACCCGTAGAGCTACTTTTCAGCTCAAGCGTATTTTGGCAATGTCTTCATTCCAATAAAGTAAAAATTGCTCCTAATGTTTTCTTCCGCGAAACTGATTTTGGTTTGATTGCTACTGGCCAAATATACCGTAATTCTATTCAAACTGTATCGAATTGTTATTTTGTTGATACCGATTTGAGCCAAGAGCTAACCAAGTTCTGGGATCTTGAGAATGTTCAGGCTACTTCTTCTTCTTCTTCTTCTTCTAACGAAATTTGTGAAAAGTTATATAAGGAAACCACTGTCCGTAATACTGAAGGCAGATTTATAGTAACTCTTCCACGTATTCCCAATCCTCCCGCCATTACGGGCTCGCATTCCAGAGCACTTAGGGCACTATTTGCTATTGAAAATCGGTTCAAACAAGATGCTTCTGTCAAAACTCAGTATGCTTCCTTTATGGAGGAATACGAATCATCCAATAACATGGAGGTAATTTCTAAATCAGAAGAAATTGACCATCCTTTAAATGAAATAGTTTATTTAAATCATCATCCGGTATGGAAAAATTCCTTAACACAGGACAATATAAGAGTAGTTTTCAATGGCTCATCACCAGATTCCAATGGAATCTCTTTAAATGATACCTTGCAATGTGGTCCCGCGATTCAAACAGATCTCACCTCTGTTTTGCTTAATTTTCGAAGGTTTCCTATTGCTGTAATCTCAGATATTAAGCAGATGTATCGGCAGATTCTCGTAAATTCTGAGCAGCAAGATCTGCAAAGAATATTGTGGCGCGATGAGAGTTCCAAACCCATAAAGATATTTAGATTGAAGACTGTGACATATGGCCTGAAGCCTTCAGCCTTTCTTGCGATTCGGTCTCTCCACATGTTAGCCGAGCAAGATGGTCATCTGTATCATCCTTTGGCCTCTGAGTCATTAAAAACGGCATTTTATGTCGACGATTTCTTGTGCTCTTTCCCTAATATTTCTGAAGCGCTCCTTGTGTGCGAAGATTTGAAATCCCTACTCCTAGGAGGTGGTTTTCCGCTCCATAAATGGACTTCAAATTCCACTGAATTTATATCAAAATTTTCATCAGAGGTCCCAGTTGATGAATTTGTTGCCATTCCTACTGATGAAGCAGCCGTAAAAGCATTGGGTGTTTTTTGGTGTCCTTCCTCTGATACCTTTTCTTATCAGGTACATCTGTCAGAATCTCCCCCTGTAACTAAGAGACAAGTTCTGTCAGAAATCGCAAAGATCTTTGATCCTTTGCAATATATTGCTCCTATAGTTATTGTTGCAAAAATGTTCTTGCAAAAGCTTTGGTCATTAAAATCAGACTGGGATGAAAATCAAACCCTTCCTCTTGTAGAAGAATGGTTAGAGTATCGCAGCAGTTTGCTGGATCTCTCCAAGGATTCTATACCCCGCCCTTTAATTTCTAATCCCTTATACCAGCAGTATGACCTGCATGTATTTTCTGATAGTTCAGAACGAGCTTATGGCTGTTGTGCATACATAGTAGGACGTTCCTCAGATACTTTCCCTGGATTTTCTAATTTAGTGTGCGCTAAATCTAAGGTTGCTCCACTTAAAACAGTATCATTGCCGAGATTAGAATTATGCTCTGCTTTAATGGCAACACAATTAGCTACTAAACTAAATGTCAGTTTAAAGCTAAAATTTTCCCGCACATTTTTTTGGAGCGATTCTTCTATCGTATTAGCTTGGATTTCCAAGCCTTCTTCTCATTGGAATACCTTTGTGGCAAATCGCGTTTCTAAGATTCATGAAGTCTCTCATTCTGAACAATGGAGACATGTTCCTAGCCGTGAAAACCCCGCGGATATAATATCACGTGGTTGCACGCCTAAAAAATTGATTTCTTCAGACCTGTACTGGAATGGTCCTCCTTGGCTAAGTCAGGAATCATCTTGCTGGCCTCGCTTAGCTAATCAATCTGCAGAAGAAATACCTGATGCCCGTAATGACCCTGTCACGTCGCATCTTACTTCTACTTCTACTAGCCTTTTTCATAGATACTCTTCATTTGATAAATTGATTCGTGTAGTGTCTTATATCTTCCGATGGAAATATTTAGTAATTGATCAACCATTGAAGCCTCAACCCTTTCTTTCCAGAGTAGAGTTAGAATTTGCTACTTGCAAGATTTTGTTACTTGTTCAGCAGGAAGTATTTGCTCCTGAAAAGCAAGCTCTTATAAGTGGTAAAGATTTACCCAAGTCTAGCAGGCTTTCACCACTCACTCCTTTTCTAGACCAGGACGGCATAATACGTGTGGGTGGAAGATTAGCTATGTCTAGTTGTGAGGATGGGAAAAAGCATCCCATCATCCTTCCTTCAAAGCATCCTATCACTACCCTTATAATAAAAAAGTTTCATTATAAACACCTTCATGCTGGCATTCGCACCTTGCTCTGTCTAATTCGTGAACTCTACTGGATCATCAATGGCGTTCATGAGGTTTCTCCTGTTGTCAAAAAGTGTATACCTTGCTTCAAAGTTAAACCAAGGCCCGCCACGCAGATTATGGGTAATTTACCTCCATTTCGTTCGGAACCTAGTAAGTCCTTTGCTCTTACTGGGATCGATTACGCAGGTCCTTACATATATCAGACCAATCCCTCTTCATCTAAACGCAAAATCTTAGGTAAACTCTACATCTCGTTATTTGTATGTATGGTGACGGGAGCTATCCACCTTGAGTTGGTTACGAACGCTTCTGTATCCTACTTTCTGGCCGCCTTTTCTAGATTTGCTGCTAGAAGGGGTGTTCCATCTGAAGTTTTTTCAGATAATGCAAAAATTTTTGTAAGCGCTTCTGATCTCTGGAAAAAAAAAGTGTTAAACTCCCCTTCTGCTAAAGAAAAAATTTCCAACTTTTCCTATTCTAAAGGTTTCAAATGGCATTTCACGCCGCCTTACGCTCCCCATCATGGGGGCCGATGGGAGTCCTGCATCAAACTTACTAAAAGACAGCTTAAGAAAACTCTTGGTCCTACCATACTTTCTTATGAGGAATTCAACTCTTTGATTATTCAAATTGAAGGTATTGTAAATTCCAGACCTCTGACCCCTCTTTCAAACGATCCTAAGGATCTTTTACCTTTAACACCCAGTCACTTCCTGATTGGCTGTTCGCTTGCTGCTACTCCGCCTTTGCTGGTTCGACGCTGTGATCCTAACTTACCTATCTTTTGGAGAAAAGTAGAATCTTTGCGCTGTTCTTTTTGGCGCCGATGGAAGTTAGAATATCTCAGCTTGCTAAATAGGCGTGAGAAATGGCGGCTTCTTCAACCAGATGTACGAGTGGGGGACATGGTTCTTCTTCGAGACCCATCTCCGCCTCTCGTGTGGAACCTAGGTAGAGTTATTCACTGCCACTTTGGCCGTGATAAACGTGTCAGAGTTATTGATGTTTTAACTAGTAAAGGTCGTTATACTAGACCCATCTCTGCTATTTCTGTTTTGCCTTTCGAGTCTTAGTTTCTCCTCGTCTGTTATCCATGTTTTGCTTTGACTGATTCTTTTGTTTGTTTTCATTCGGAGTTCTCGGAGCATGATCACTTTTGTGATATTTTCAATGTTTAGCTTGTCCCATTTGTCGGTCAAATTTTATTTATTGTTACTGAGATCCCCGAATGGTAATTATTTATTTACAATTGTTAATTGCTTAAACCATATGCATAATCTTGTTATCAATCACTTATTCATAGATATTATAGTTCTCACCTCGAGTGTTTCAGTCTCGCTATCTCAGGCGTCCTCACTCATGACATACCAGACATCTACTGGTTGATCCACTGTCTGCTGAGTAGTGTCGACTGACGTCACCCTGACTTTCGTTCGACCAATGGCAGGTCTTTGTCTGGTCGGGCGATCTCCAAACTTCGAGAGAGTTCTATGGTCCCTATTTAAGACGCCGCTTGCTGGCGTTCTTCATCACTTCGGATCAACCGCCACTTCTGAACCACTTCAACACTTCTGATTCACCACTGCTGATCACTTCAACCCGCTGGTCACCGCTACCTCGCATGACACCATCGCTGATTTCTACGCTAGCGAGCAGTTACGTCACAAGATCTGCACCATGACGTATTGCTCAAGATGGCAAGAATAATTGCCAGCCGCTGTACTCTTCAACATCACCTTAGAGGGGATACTTGGAATCGTCCTTCAAAATATCTTTGGATCAGCTCTTGGAAACTATAAATGTCATTCCTGCGCAAGAAAAGAAAGTTGACATTTTATCGATGGTGCACATAACTCTAGGCCATGTACGCCTCCTTCCAAGAAAACCGTGAAGACTTTTAAATCAACGTGTGCTAGCTGGAACTTTTTAAGGAGCTGTCTCTTCAACTCTCTTCAACTCTCTTCAAAGATAAGTTCAATTTTATAAAGAGCTTATATCATACCAGTTATTACACTCTTAATTATTTTTTATGGTTCTCTCTTTTTATAAACTGCATTTTTATATATTAAGCTCAACTTTTCTCCAATCAAGCAAGCTTTTCATGGACCTTTCTATAATCTGGGTTCTGTAATCAGGCCCTCACACTTTGCTACATTTATAATTGTTAATTTCTGTAATAAGCACTTAAGTGCAATTTGTTTGTTCATTATAAATTTATTATTAGGAATAAAAATTGTTAATGCATTGCTCCCTATATTGGTTTTCTAGTCACGTATTTCATGCTCAATACCCCCGCACCGTTTCAGTCTAATTTTCTTGACCACAGTAGTTATTTTGGCCAGGCTTTCGCCTGACGCGTTTCGTTCTCCCGTATGGGGAAGTTTTAGGACAGAATTTATACTTCTCCATGGTATTATAAAAGTGCTTCTCAGGTGTCGAGAAAATCACTTTTGTCTGCAGTCTTAAAATGCGAATATCTTCCAAAGTATAATAGTGAAAATGTTCAATTTTCGTACACGCCTCAATATTGTAATGCACAATTGAATTAGCATAAATGCAGTAGCTAACTCTTGATAGATAATCTTGTAGACTCGTTTATGTGTGCGCTCCAACTTCGCCTAGTTTTAGTAACCGTAAAATTGCACTGCTGCACGCTCAGTGCTTGTTCGATGCTGTGGGCTCTACCACACTTGCTAATGACGACTTGCTTCATTGAATAATATATACTTGTTCTATCGGAATTAAGAACTCGAAGTCTGACAATATGAGAATGAGAAATGAGCCATGAGCCCTAAGAACTTCCTCTCTGCTGTGCAAGGCCTTTTATCAACTTCTTAAGGGGCGTATCCATCCCTACCATAGCTTGTTCCTCCGTCATTGCTAGAAGTTCTAACTTTGGCTATACTTGACGGATTTTCAAATTTCAAAAACTCATAATTAATTTCTTCAAAATTCCAAATCAATGCCATAACTGAAAATAGTTTTCCACAATTCTGCATGCCAAAAGTAATTAAATATGGTAGTTTCAGTAATCTCCGTCTCCCTGCAAGCTATCATTCATTGGTTCGAGCCTCTACTCCAATAGCGTAACTTCTTCCTCAGCACAATTCCTTGCTTCCCTGCGACTGCGTCGTAAATCTCAGATCCTTCTCGAACAAAATCATGACGTCACCAAGAATCTCAGCTCATCCAGCCTACTTGCATGAAGTCTGCGTCATCCGTGCCTACGTCATGAATATACACGTCACAACTATGACGGCCATAACTTTATTCACATATGCCAATACAGCCACCGTGGTCACAGTATAATTCAATTTACGGGGGCAGTACCTTCTTCAAGGCCACGGCCGCCTCCTTCCCTCTTCCTTACCTATCAATCCTGACCATCCATTACCTTCCCTCATGAGGCCCCTGTTCGCTTTGCAGGTGAGGCCGCCTGGGCGAGGTGCCAATCACACCTCACCAGTTGTATCCACTACGATTAGATGTTCCCAGCTCTAGGACACTGCCCATAGAGGCGGTAGTGGTGAGTTCCCTCGCTGAGTCCGTGGGTTCCACCAACCTGGAGGGTAAACGACTAAGAAAAGAAAGAGAAAAAGAGAATTTAGGAAAAATAGCCATTTAAATGAGACAAGAAAATAACTTTCCCTATCGTCTTCGTAGATAATGTGAACAAAACCAAGTTGAAATCTTGCTGTACGAGGTATGGAGGGTATAATAAATTAGTTAAAAAGAATTCAAAAAATCTGCCGTTGGGGAGTCTTAAACCCGGGATCTTCGAAATAGTGAGCGGACGCAATAACACTTGCACACATTTCCAACACACTATGGAGGTTTTTATTGCGCTTCTTATTAACGCGTGTGGTAAAATAATCAATTATTACAGTTAGATCTTAAATATTGATTGGAATGCATTCATTCAGATCCTGGCATGTTTTCTAATTTATTTAAAGCAAGTTTCGCGACCGCTTTACGTTAATAAGGCGATAGAACTGCAAATAATGCCCTCAAACGACAGCCCTTCGGTTTTATTTCATACAACTTTGCGTCCAAAATGCTAGCGTGTGATACATTTCGGTCATACAAGCAGGTGTACTGACGAAGAAAACAGAATCATACAGGATTTTGTACCAGCGATCACAGCACCTTCCTTGCCAGCGAGTGTCGTGTGATACGGACCTAGAGATATGCTATGACTTTTTTTTGTTAAAATTTAATAACAAAACAAGATGTTCGGTAAAGAACGTATTGCCTAGTTTCTCCTAAATGCATGGGTATTGTTATAACTCTTTGTCCTTTTCAAGGAGTATAATTGAATGTTGGTTGTAGTAGCTTCTTGAAATACAACGTGCTATGCGGATATTATACATGAATATGATGTGCCCTTTGCTAGTGTTACCTCTGTAAAAAAATTCATTCAATTCGGTTTCACCGTGTTTGAGTTGATGTGGGGAATTATTGGCCTGATGACCTCGTAGTGTGGTCAAAAGATTCTCTATACATAAAGGTATGTTGTTGCAAAATTTGGTAGAGATCAGATTATTGGGTTGGTCGTAATTTGATTCAAGCTTTTAACATTAGGATGGCCGCCATTACGTTTTCGTCAAGATGGCGGCGATATAAAACATGACCCTGGAGCGCCCTTTACTAGTGCTACCTCTGTACCAAATTTCGTTCAATTCAGTTTCACTGTGTTTGAATTGATAGGGGGAATCGATTTGCACACATACATCGCCGTCATCTGCAAACTAATGGGCCGATGACCTTGTAGTTCAGTCATACGACGCTCGCCATACAAGTAGAATATATGTTGTTGCAAAATTTGGTAGAGATCGGATGATTAAGTTAGTCGTAATTTGATTTAAGCTTTGAACATTTGGGTGGCCACCATTACGCTTCCGTCAAGATGGTGGCGATATAAAACATGTCACTAAGGTGTTCTACGCTAGTGCTACTTCTGTACCAAATTTCGCTCAATTCGGTTTCACCGTGTTCGAATTGATACATGGGGCAGGCATTCAGAGTTCACACACTCACACACACACAGAGACACAGTCACACACACACAGACAGACACACCATTTTTGGCCCTGTGTAGATCTCATAAGGTCGCCTCCGTAGCGTAGCGGTCAGCATGGTTAGCTGCCGCCCCGGAGGTCCTGGGTTCGATTCCCGGCTCTGCCACGAAATTTGAATAGTGGTATGAGGACTGAAACGGGCTCTACTCAGCCTCAGGTGGCCCAAATGAGTAGAGGGGGTTCGATTCCCACCTCAGCCATCCTCGAAGTGGTTTTCCGTGGTTTCCCACTTCGTCTTCGGGAAAATGCCGGGATGGTTCTTTCTTCAAGGCCACGGCCGCCTCCTCCCCCCTTCCTTGCCTATCCATCCTAATGTTCCCCTCCTCCCTTCCCTCATGAGGCCACTGTTCGCTTTGCAGGTGAGGCCGCCTGGGCGAGGTGCTGATCACACCTCACCAGTTGTATCCCCTCCGACCAGATGTTCCAAGCTCCAGGACACTGCCCATAGAGGCGGTAGTGGTGAGTTCCCTCGCTGAGTCCGTGGGAACCACCAACCTAGAGGGTAAATCGACTAAATAAATAAATAAAAAACAAATTGATCTCATAAGTCTACTTTATTTTTTTGCAAAAATCGAAAGTATGCTAATAATACCATGGGAATTTCTAAGAAATACGTGTACTTCGATGCAAGCACTGGCGATCAGAATATCCTTCGATATGTTGTTGTTTTGTTTCATTTGAGGGGCTAGAACATCGCGGTCACATAGCCCCGTTTACTTGGGTGTGTGTGTAGAATTTGTCTGATAACCTGAGTTATTACGGGCTCGTAATGATGTGTGTATTTGCAATTAAGGATTGGGAAGGAGGCGGCCGCGGCCTTAAGATAGAATCCGTCCCGGAATTTGGCCGGAATAGAAGTGGGAAACCACGGAAAACCATTTCCAGGGTGGCTGAGATGGGAATCAAACCCATGTCTTCTCATATTTGCTTCACGAGGCTACGTGTACCCAATCTCAGCCCTCAGACATGTGTTACATTTCTTGGCAGAGCTGGGAATCGAACCCGGACCTCCGGAGCAACACTTCGATATGTTATGTTAGTATTCATGCCAGTTTTTTAGCCTACTTTCGATTTTTGCAAAAAATGAAAGTAGACTTATGAGATCAACACAGGGCGAAAAAAGTGTGTCTGTCTGTGTGTGTGTATGTGTGTGTGTGAGTCTGTGTGTGTGTATGTATGTATGTGTGTGTGTGAGTCTGTGTGTGTGTGTGTGTGTCTGTGTGTGTGTGAGTGTGTGTACTCTGAATGTCGGTCCCCCCCTATCAATTCGAACACGGTGAATGCGAATTGAACGAAATTTGGTACAAAGGTAGCACTAGCAAAGGACACCTCAGTGTCATGTTTTATATCGCCGCCATCTTGACGGAAACGTAATGGCGGCCACACAAATGTTCAAAGCTTAAATCAAATTACGACTAGCCTAAACATCCGATCTCTACCAAATTTTGCAACAACATACCCTTATGGGGGGAGCATCCTTTGACCAAACCAATAGGCCATCAGCGTAATAGTTTGCGGATGGCGGCCATCTTTGTGTGAAAATCGATTCTCCTATTAATTCGAACACGGTGCAACCGAATGGAACGAAATTTGGTACAGAGGTAGTACTAACAAAAGGCACCGCAGTGTCATGTTTTATATCGCCGCCATCTTGACGGAAACGTAATGGCGGCCACACAAATGTTCAAAGCTTAAATCAAATTACGACTAACCTAATCATCTGATCTCTACCAAATTTTGCAACAACATACCTTTATGGGGGGAGCATCCTTTGACCAAACTAATAGGTCATCAGCGTAATAGTTTGCGGATGGCGGCCATCTTTGTGTGAAAATCGATTCTCCTATTAATTCGAACACGGTGCAACCGAATGGAACGAAATTTGGTACAGAGGTAGTACTAACAAAAGGCACCTCAGTGTCATGTTTTATATCGCCGCCATCTTGACGGAAACGTAATGGCGCCCACACAAATGTTCAAAGCTTAAATCAAATTACGATTAACCTATTCATCCGATCTCTATCAGATTTTGCAACAACATACCCTTATAGAGGAAGCATTCTTTGACCAAATGACTAGGTCATTAGCCTAATAGTTTGCGGATGGCGGCCATCTTTGTGTGAAAATCAATTACCCCAATTAATTCAAACACGGTGAAACCGAATGGAACGAAATTTGGTACAGAGGTAGCACTAGCAAAGGGTATCTCAGTGTCATGTTTTATATCGCCGCCATATTGACAGAAACGTAATGGCGGCCACACAAATGTTCAAAGCTTAAGTTAAATTACGACTAACATAACCATCCGATCTCTACCAAACTTTGCAACAACATTCCTTTATGGAGGGAGCATCCTTTGACCAATCAAATAGGTTATTAGCCTAATAGTTTGCGGATGGCGGCCATCTTTATATCAAAATCGATTCCCCCTATTAATTCGAACACGGTGGAACCGAATGAACGAAATTTGGTACAGAGGTAGCACTAGCAAAGGGCACCTCAGTGTCATGTTTTATATCGCCGCCATCTTCACGGAAACGTAATGGCGGCCACACAAATGTTCAAAGCTTAAATCAAATTACGACTAACCTAATCATCCGATCTCTACCAAATTTTGCAACAACATACCTTTATGGGGGGAGCATCCTTTGACCATACTAATAGGTCATCAGCGTAATAGTTTGCGGATGGCGGCCATCTTTGTCTGAAAATCGATTCCCCCTATTAATTCGAACACGGTGCAAGCGAATGGAACGAAATTTGGTACAGAGGTAGTACTAATAAAAGGCACCTCAGTGTCGTGTTTTATATCGCCACCATATTGACAGAAACGTAATGGCGGCCACACAAATGTTCAAAGCTTAAGTTAAATTACGACTAACAGAACAGAACTATCCGATCTCTACCAAACTTTGCAACAACATTCCTTTATGGAGGGAGCATCCTTTGACCAATCTAATAGGTTATTAGCCTAATAGTTTGCGGGTGGCGGCCATATTTATGTCAAAATTGATTACCCCTATTAATTCGAACACGGTGGAACCGAATGGAACGAAATTTGGTACAGAGATTGCATTAGCAAAGGGCATCTCAGTGTCATGATTTATATCGCCGCCATATTGACAGAAACGTAATGGCGGCCACACAAATGTTTAAAGCTTAAATCAAATTACGACTAACATAACCATCCGATCTCTAACAAACTTTGCAACAACATACCTTTATGGAGGGAGCATCCTTTGACCAATCTAATAGGCCATTAGCCTAATAGTTTGCGGATGGCGGCCATATTTATGTCAAAATTGATTCCCCCTATTAATTCGAACACGGTGGAACCGAATGAACGAAATTTGGTACAGAGGTAGCACTAGCAAAGGGCACCTCAGTGTCATGTTTTATATCACCGCCATCTTGACGGAAACGTAATGGCGGCCAAACAAATGTTCAAAGCTTAAATCAAATTACTATTAGCCTAATCATCCGATCTCTAGCAAATTTAGCAACAACATACCTTTATGGAGGGAGCATCCTTTGACCAAACTAATAGGTCATCAGCCTAATATTTTGCGGATGGCGGCCATCTTTGTGTGAAAATCGATTCCCCTTATCAATTCGAACACGGTGAAACCGAATGGAACGAAATTTGGTACAGAGGTAGCACTAGCAAAGGGCACCTCAGTGTCATGTTTTATATCACCGCTCTCTTGACGGAAACGTAATCGCGGCCACCTAAATGTTAAAAGCTAAAATGTAATTACGACCAACCTAATAATATAGTCTCTACCAAATTTTGCAACACCATATCTTTATGTGGGAAACATATTCAGACCAAACTGCAAGAACATCAGCCCAATAGTTTGCAGATGGTGGCCAAGTATGTTTGCAAATCGATTCCCCCTATCAATTCAAACACGGTGAAACCGAATTGAACGAAATTTGGTACAGAGGTAGCACTAGCAAAGGGCACCTCATATTCATGTTTAATATCCCTATAGCACGTTGTATTTCAACAAGCTACTACAACCAACATTCAATCATACTCCTTGAAAAGCACAAAGAGTTATAACAATACCCATGCATTTAGGAGAATGTAGGCTATATGTTCTTTACTGAACATCTTGTTTAATTTTCAGCCTTTACAGGTCACGTTGCATATCGTACCAATTCGATCGTATTTTGTTTATAAATCATCAAAATTCAACGTACTCTTCACAGAAATGAGTCGTAAGGCAATAAATGTGGCAATGTAGTTTCATCCCGACTAAAATGGAATGTGGGTTTTCGTTCAAAAAAGTATGCCTACTACTGGATTCGAAGCAGCGTTCTACTCGATTGCGCCCACCATGTACGGTCAGGCTATAAACTTGACGGCTAACATTCACAACCATCGACGTCTCTCTGGACGATGTTAAAACTGTTGTGATCGACCGATTCGGTGCTCCATATTGTGCCTTGGACAGGATGTATAATGTTGTTTGTTGTTTCAAGGGGTGGAACAGTGAGGTCACGTGTCGATGACGATCAGTATCAGACACAAATTACAAGATAATAGTACTGTACTGGGAGGATGATAAACCAATCACTTGGCAAGTGATTTCCTAAGTTCTCCTTTTACTTTGTAATTCCAAATATCTATTTTCCTTGAAAATGTTACAGGTAATCGTCAAGTCAAGACATGTTAGTCCTACTTTATCGAATGACAAGACAAACAATGGAAACATCAACTTACAAATGCTTAGATGAGAAGAAAAGAAAGGATAAACGATGGTAGTTTTACGTGACCATTAATCTCGTGATCATGAGCCATGGGACCTCATTTTTACGTGGAATCCGAATCACAGAACATGTCATTGGGAAGCGAACCCGGTTCACAGTGGTGAGAGTCCAACAGCTAGATCGTTACGCCACCACGCCCCTTTCCATCAGAATCAATCGATGTCACAATTGCATTCTTTTGGATTCGAACTCGTAATTTAAATTCGGTATGGTAAGAGTGTGTTGTTGAATTGTCGTGCTTTGTTGTTCTGTGTTTATGGTCATCTTGAGGTTTAGCGGTTAACGTTCCTGGCTGTCGCCCTGGAGGTCCGCGTTCGATTCCCGGCTCTGCCAAGACATTTTAATTCTGGTGAGAGGGCTGGAACGGGGTACACTCAGCCACGTGAGGCAAAGCTGAGAAGAGGGGGTTTCGATTCACTCCTCAGATATTCTGGAAATGATTTTCCACTTCTTTTCCAGGCAAATGGTGGTATGGTTCCTAACTTAAGGCCACGGCCGCCTCCTTCCAAATCTCATCCCCAATTTACAAATACGCACACTAGTACAGCCATCACAACAACACAGGTTATTATACAAATTACACACACACACACACACACAAAATATATGACCGCGATGTCGCAGCCCCTAAAATAAGCAACAGCAATTAGAAAATAACAATGCAGAAGAAAAATTGGAAGTTAACAGCTGAAATGCGAAACCATTAGCCCACAGTTGTTGACGTGAATACGTTTATGTGAGGGATGTTGTTAATTCTGCTTAGGGGCTTAGGACAGCTTGGTAATCAATCACGTATAGTTGGGTGTGTGTTTCACTTATCTGATAACCTGTATTGACCTGTGGGACTAATAGTGGCATGTGAGGGAGGTGTTCTAAGAAAACAGCATTCCAATGTGTTGTAATCACTGGAAAAAGTGTTTTACAATAAATTATTAGATTTATTGAATTTTAGTGTTGTTTAATAAGTTCAAAAAATCCTTAGACATGTTTTCTGAACTTGCAGCTTAGTACGTGGTCTCTCGCAGATTTCACTACGCCAGCATTGCAGTTAACTTGTAGCATTTGAGATGTTTTCCTTGGGACTTGGTCAGTATGTAAGCAAAGGTCCACCAAGTCCGGGAGCTTCACGTTTGCGATTTTTCCTTGTTAACATAAAATAATGACGATTATCTCAGATGCTACGTTTATATAGGCAGTGCAATGATCAAACGAATGTAACAAGTCTTATCCGAGCTGTTCTGAAGCTCCATACCTCCCCTCGATGGCAGGCCTGGTTTCCCGCGTTATCTTTGGCTTTCGGATTATAGCTCTGCACCGTAACAATGGTCGAACGTGCATGAAATGTAATCACTATGACTGCAAAGCGGCAGTACAGAACTTTTTTCATTGAGCAGAGGGAACAATGGTCCTACTCTACTGCATTGTGACATTACTTATGCCTCCTGAAAATGTTAATTATCGTTACTGCACAGGATCAGAAAGGGATTTTATATAAGGTTGGGCATTTCTGAAAATAATGAGAAAAATACCATGTTCTAATAAAGTGTTATCAAATTTTCTTTGAAAGCAGTCTAGCAAGTTAACACTTTATTCGGGGTGTAAGCGTGATGCTGTCACTAACTTTCAGGGATGATGGGGAAAGGCAAAAGGATCAATGTGAGATGAGGAATCATAGTATTGAGTCACAAGTTCTAAGCAAAATGTTAATCATCTAATAGCGTTTACCTGCACACATCGGTAGCGTTTACGGGTGTTTACAGGTGCCAACCCTATGTTGTTGACTTCCGGCACGTTAAAGAACGCCTGCGGGACGATTTTCCACCACCCCGGAGTCTGTTAAGAACTAGAATTGAGGACGGACATTAAACAACTACGATTATTAATAACTGTTGACTCGATCGTTTCCGAGCAGTAGATAGCCAGGATGGGTTCTAACTAACCCACCTTCTTTTTGGAAACAGACTATACCTTGCGTTCGGATTAAAGCCGATATTTCGCGAACCAGTGATCGGATTCGGACGCGTGAGGTGTCAAATTGCTGGTCTTGAAGTCCTGTATAGATTTTTATAGATTTACCCCAATTTTAACAAATTTCTAGGTCATCCGCCCATTATGTTTCGTGACCAATAATGCTAGAGACTATTGTGTGGGTTTAAACGAAAGATAGTAATGCCTCCTTTGCAAAGGACCACCGATTTACCCAACATGTCAAGCCAAAGGGCTTAACTGTATGTAAAGGACCCATTTTATTTATACGCAACTGTACCTTGCTCTGTGTACATGACTAGGGGTAATACTTTGGCTGGCATTTTAGAATAATTATTTATGAATAAGTTACTCTTGACTTAACCAGAAGACCTAAGACTGCACGGTTGTCCGCTTGTTGTATCTCGATAATTAATTATTTTACAAGATTGTGTGTCAGTTTAAATGAATTGGCATATTACCCCCCTCTTTACTGTAGACCACTGCATTACCCAAAATTTGTGGCAAGGGCCCTAACGACACGAGGGACTCATTTATTTGAACCTGACTGTACTTTCTGTTTGTTCTTTTAATCAATATTTTACGAACGCATGGTTAGAGAAAAGTTATGTCAAGTGACTTATTATTATTATTAAATGATGTCACAGCCCCCTTTGCCCAAATATAGTAAAATTTACTGTCGTTAAAATTAAGTTATTATTATTATTATTATTATTACTATTATTATTATTATTATTATTATTATTATTATTTAATATTATATTTACTAAACGCAATGTGTACTGAGAGAAAAAATAAAATAAAAATGAAAAGTTACATTGTCGTGATTTCACCAATCTTTAGATAGCTCAATTAGTGAAACAGTCCTATTTTTACACTCCTGCAAGTGATATTTCGGGCACCGTTCATTACATAGGTTACAGATGCAGCTGTCCTTAGGATCATGGTAGGTGCTTTCTGTGCAAATCTTTCCATGAAAGCCATGTACTGCAAATCGTGTGTACAGGTGTCGGAGTAGGAAGTTTGGTCCTTTCCAGCCGTGGCCGACGAAAGATACTGGCCCCAGTGCGAACAGCCATCTTGTCTGTGACGTAGGCGATGTAGTGACCCTGGTTGAGTCGACTTGTGAATAGCAGTGTGAGAATAGTTAGTGTTTTATAAAGTGTAACGTCCAACTTTGCATCCAACTTGTGTTGTGGTGCATCATGTAGCTGCAATAATCAAGTAGCCTACAGGGTAAGTGTTAACACCTGCGATACTTTATTTCTTATTAGTGCTACAGATTAATCAAACGCACGTGTGGTGTAGGTTATGTACGAATTTACGTCAGCCTAATATTGTGGATGTTGAGGAATATTGTAATGCATGCTAAGTTAATTACCTGAGTTAAAGTTAGAAATTTAATGAATGTATCCCTTTACAGGAAATCAAAATGCCGAGATGCTGTAATGTGGCTGGCTGTAAGAGCAATTACAGATCTCAGCATGAAAATGTTTCTACATTTTCTCTCCCAAAGGACGAAAAATTAAGAAATATATGGCTTAGAAAAATTCCCACTGACTTCTCACAAGTGAGCAAGCCTATAGTTTGTATAAAACATTTTCCTGATAGCTCTGTTATCAGGACAGAGCAATTTATAGTTGATGGGGAAATAAAGACATTTGCTAGGAGTTATCCGAAGTTGAAGCCTGATGCAGTACCTTCAATATTTCCGAATTTGCCAGGATATCTATCCACTCCAGGGCCTTCTTCTAGAAGACTGTGTGATGCAGAGAAAGAAAATCTGGATAAAGCCATAGAAGCAAGCCTGGAAGACTTCAGACACTACGAAGAAGAGAAAACTGTGCACAGTGTATCAGATATATCTGAACACTTCTCCTCCAACAGGAATAAATTTAAGCAGGAATGGACATATGTCAAGACAGAAGGCAAGTTGGTGATGTGTTTGATGAATGTAAGTGATGCAGTGCCCGTAATTACAGGTTCTGTGTGTATTTTAAATAACCTCAGCATTGAGCTGGCTGTCGATGGGTTACAGATTCCCAAACATAAAGTGCCACAAAACTTTCTTCGCATTACGAACAAAAATTCATTTGATGAACTACTTCAGTTCGTTGAAAATTCTGTGTGCGATGAAAATGGAAGAAAGGTGTCAGCAGTGAATGCTGCTGTTAACATCCTACAGAGAAGTTTTTCGAGTGATGAGTGTACACCATTACAGTTTTTAATAGAGCAAATTAAGTTTTTAGATGTTACGGCAAACAATCGTAGGTACAGTGGAGACACGTTACTCTTGGCAGCTTCCATATATGTTCACTCGTCATCAGCATATAAAAATTTACATCGGAGTGGTCATATTTATCTGCCTCATCCATCAAATCTACAAAAGTTGCTCGGTAAGTTTGATTTGAGTACTTTTGACATTAATGGGAGTATTGAGTATCTCAGTCTAAAGAAGAAGTACTTGAAAGATCATGAACTATTAGTGAATGTGCTCTTGGATGAGATTTACATTGAACCCCGGTTGACATTTAAAGATGGGAATACTAGTTGCCAATTTCTGGTCCGTATTGACGTATATGAATAGTTTATTCAGTTGAAACTTCCCGTCAGATCAATACAAAAAAAAAAAAAAAAAAAAAGTAGTTTCAACTGAATAAACTATTGACATTTAAAGGTGATACGATATTTGGTGTCAGTAAGAATAATCAGGAAACTGCTGCTAAGACTGCTCAGGTCTTCATGATATCCAGCGTTGTTTCCAAATATAAGGATGTTGTAAGCATTGTACCTGTCCATAATTTAACAGCTGATCAGCTGAAAAGCATGTTATTGCATGTTGTTAGGGAGATAGAGAACATTGGGTTTACTGTCTTGTCACTCGTGTCTGATAATAATGCTGTAAATAGGAAGGCTTTCGAATTACTGACACCGAATCGTGTTTTACAGCCGTCTATTGTGCATCCTGTTGATAGCACACGGAAGCTGTTTATAATTTTTGACACGGTACACGTATTGAAGTGTGTACGCAACAACTGGATTGCTAAAGGTGAAAGATGCTTGAAGTATCCAGTCTTCGATGACTTTCAAAAAATTGTTACAGCAGATTTTAAGCACCTGGAACAGCTGTACAAGAAGGAAAAGGACTCCTTAGTAAAATATGGGCATTTACTCTCCTTTAAGGTATTATATCCTTCAACTATCCAAAAGCAAAATGTTAATCTGGCCCTTAAAGTTTTTGATGACAGAAATGTAGCTGCTCTCAAATGTATGTCATCAAATGACACAAACTTTGCAAATTGTGAACATACTGCGGCTTTCTTGGCAATAATTTGTAACTGGTGGCATATTGTCAATGTGAAGAGTGCATTCGAAGGTCAGAGATTCAACAATGTTTTCAGGGAACCAATTAGGGCTGACAGTATATTACAACTGGATTTCTTGAAGAAAATGTCATTGTGGTTGAAGAATTGGAGACAAAGTGTCCCTAAATGTGAGAGTTTAAGCCCTCAAACCTTTCAGTCATTGATAAACACGATTGACAGTTTTCTTCTTCTAATCCCATACCTTTTGCAGCATCATAAAGTTGACTACATACTGTTGAGTAAGTTTCAGAGTGACAATTTAGAAGGTAGATTTAGTTCCTACCGTCAGCTCAGTGGTGCCAACTACTACATAAGTTATATGCAGTTGCTTGAAAGTGAAAGAAAATTAAGATTTAAGGACACATTGTTACTTTGCTCCCAAAATCAGCATGTACCTTTGAAAACCCTCCTACCTTGCTCAGACAGCTTCAATAAATGTGTTAATATTGAGCAGTACTCCAGTGTTCTAGAATGCGATTTTGATATGTTGGAAATTCCTGACAATGTTTTGCCTATCTTGGTGTATATATCTGGTTATTCAGTCAAAAAAGAATTGTTTCTGAAGAAATGTTCCACATGTTCATTTTGGGTGCAGACTGACAGGGAAGTTGAAATTTCCATCCCCAGTGACTTTCTGGAGGAGTATGATAGAGGAAAATTGACTCTTCCCACTGAATGTTCTGTTCAAGTAGCTGGCCTTGCGTGGTTCATGATGGAAAGGATCCTAGGGTTGTTTTCGTATGTTTTTCTCAATGATGTTCAACAGCTTTCAGTTTTGCACAAAATATGTTGCTTGAAATTGGATGGATGTGACTTTCCAGGCCTCAACTTACAGGCCTCGTGTGAATGTAAGAGGACATTGAGTGACATACTGCAAAAGATCAACTTGCGTTCGTGCAAAATTCTCATGAATAACCTCACTAAGAAGTACAATGACCTGGCAGAAGCTAGGAAATGCAATAGGCAGTTGAAGAAGTTACGAACAACGTAGGCAACAATATTGCGTTCAAGTTTATATCGGGATATGTAGACTACTTGTCTAGGGGAATTTTTAGTGCAGTCGATGACGTCACTGATGACATGCTAATATTCATGTTTCGGCTTGAACTGCCGCCACGTTTGTCAGCTGTGTGAAGTTTCAAACAGTACGTCGTTACATGCTGATGTCACAAGTTCAAATGAGAGATGTAGTGGTGAGTTATGAATGTTCATAAATTACTTTTAACTTAGTTCAATTTAATGGAAAAGCTGAACTGTACTCTTCTAAAGCCATGGCGAGACGAAACCATTGGTCGCTACTTGGTTAGGCGACTATCTGGACAAAAATTATTGTTAGTAGTACAAGCAAGGGGGTCTGGAGTTAGGTTTGTGTTCGTATGTAAAGCCTTACTATTCTCTGTATTACCAATAATGAGTGCTGACAGCTGTCAAAGCTAGCACGTGGGGAAATGCTGCGTTGCTACTGAGGCACATCATGACTCGTAACATTCCAAGTGGCAATGATATGGGTCAGCCTGATGATCTCATGGCCATGCTTTCTCGCCAGTTCATCCACGTGGTAGCCTACATGGGTTTAGGCTTGCGCTGCCGTATAAGGTTGAGAAGGTTATTAATTCTGAATGTAAGTGGAACGTGGCTTATACACTTGCAGCAGTCATGAATGTGACTTTTACATACCTTGTGTCCTCGTTTCATTTTCTGGGCGATATTACGTATTGAAATTAGGAACCCTGGTTACCACTGAACCTCATATACGTAAATATGTGTTTTTATTTATTGCTATTTTACAAACGGCTGTCATCTTTCGACAGCGCTTGCATCTCGTTTAACTGTTATCAAGGCTCACACTAACACCACGCACCGAGGCGCACACATCGTTGCTAACATGTGAGATACAAAATCACTGTTGATCCAAAAAAAAGTCATCAGGACGCGTTAGGCTGTAACCATTGTCAAAACTCATTGATCTGGGCGCGTTAGGCTGTAACCATTGTTAAAAACTATTGGATTGGACAAAACGAAAGTTAGAATAGTTGGATGTAGGTGTGGTGTTGCCCGCGCGCGGCTAGCCGGGCACGGTTGACACAAAACCATTGATCTGGGCGCGTTAGGCTGTAACCATTGTCAAAAACCATTAGATTGGACAATTTGAAGGTTAGAAGGTTGGGTGAGAGTGTGGCCTTGGCGGCGCGCAGCTAGCGGGGCACGGTTGACACAAAACCATTGCCATAACCACAGTTGTGCGGAAAACAAACACATACTTATTACAGCGGAGCGATATACTGCATAGTAATTACAGAGCAGATAACAAAAAACACTCATTTCAGCCGTGGAAAAAAAATCGTTACAGAGAAGCGAAATATTGCACACACTAGCCTAATTAGAGTGGTGAGCTGGGTGCTGCGCACGAGTGATCCGCACCAGAGACTGAACTGTTTCTCATAGTACCGTAAGGGCGAGGTTGATATTACTGTTTTGAAGATGGTTGATTTGAATAAAGGTGTTCCCTGCTGTAATTTTCACTATATTTGGGATGGCTGGGTGGATCACAGACGGCGGAGGAGGAAACATCTATTAAAGCATTGCTCCCTGATTTAATTCTCATCGTTTCATAAGGTATTTTGGCTAATTCATGTATTATAGAGAATGTTATCGCTCGTTCTATGTTCATTCAGCGCTAAAGAGAAGGATTCCCTTTGTTGGAGAACTGTCGCATGGTACACTATGGTGGTTGAGCCATTCCAACAATCGTGGTTTCGTACGTGAAGTCGATGGAGCTTCGTCTATCTGTACTGTGTGGAACGAAGCAATGTCCATTACAATAACACTGTGTTCAGGGATGTTGTGTAACAATTGTTCCTGGAACCATTTTATAAACTGGATGTGGTCCATGTCTTCATGGTAATCACCAGTTCTTTTCGACATAAAGAGCAAATCCCGTGTGATCGCCCGGCGTGTAGAATAATAAATCGACCCCCTCTGCCCGACGGTCCTTTCATTGTCCCCTGAACTGAGTTGTCACTCCAACTCTTAGACACTGTGTGACCAGCATTGACCCACGTTTCATCTAAACACACAATATCCATAACGATTTTGTCCTTAATTTCACTTAGGAACTGACACTTCAAAGCCACAATATCTGGCCTCTCCATGATCACCTTCCAGCCATTAATTTTCTTATATTTAAATCCCAAATCGTGCAACACTTTATTCAGTGAAGAAAGGCTTCCTTGAAATAATTCTGCCTCTATCTGAGCGAAACAAGAAGTTTGCAACATGTTGGAATTTCTTTCCTAAAATAATAGCTATAAATATTCCATCTAACAGCATCTTGTTGAAAGCCATCTGAATTAGTGACCCTTTCCCTCTGCCTCTTCTTCCCTGGAGTTGATAGTTTAGATGGGCCAGCATCATCAGACGGGAACTTCTCTTTCGTCACTCGGTACACAGTGGTTTCACTCACACCAAGAGCCTTAGCTGATCTTTTCCTCACCTGAACAAATGGAATCAGAGGTTCCACCCGTAAGCGCATACTTTCCTCTTCTTCCTCCATAAAATTTCTCACAGTACATACCATCTCCCTTGCTTGGCTATGGAGAGTCACACCACGGCCTGAAGTTGTTCTATGTCGCAGAGAATGGATCCTGGGCCTTCCGCGAGCATGTACCGATGCCATTTTTTACACAACGAAAATAGACACAATGATGCGAATAATAGAAATAAACTCAAAATCTGTATATACACACGCCTCCAACAAACACAGAACGATAACGCTTACTGTAGCCTATGAAAGAATAAGCAATGCACTTCAATAGATACAGGGGATAATACAAATGACAGTGACGAGTCAAGGCACAGTAGAACACTGCGTCTAACTATGTGCTCAATGCTGTGTCGGTATACATTGCAACACTGCTCGCTGTTGCTATGGAGACTGTTACCCCTCTCGTCTCCACTCATCACCTCACCCTTCAATCGGATGACAGCTTTCACCATTCATCTTCTGTAATTCAGAGTATAACACATAGAATTTAACATGTATGCATCGTTTAAACCCTAAGTGTTATCCATGTTGTCATGGATGATGCCATTTTGTGTCCAGGGGAATTTTGTAGTGTAATGTATCTATAGTTTACTGTTCCCCAATATTGTATAATATGTGATCCTGTATATCTTTGTTGTTTCCGTTGAGAATAACTTCTTCAACCAAGTACAGAAACAAAATTCCTTAATGATACAAATTAAATGGTCGCTACTGGGTTAGTCCTCTGTCTGAATGAAACCATATATCTAGGCAGGTTGTATGTAAAGCCTTACTTATTATAAAACAAAATTGTTTTTACGTGTATTTCTTATGACCAGTTGAGAGTTTCCGTTCTGCATTGTTACTGTATTTTTATGTTTTTCTTTCTAATTGCCTGCAATGTAGGACATAACTTGAGGCGTACTTTATTATTAAGCTGATCTGATGAGCATGACAACCTGAAAGTACTTTCAGGAAAGGTTAGGTTTTACCAAGCCCTAAAAGACAGTTGAAAACAGTCAGATTAGATACAATTGAATTGTAAATATTAGGTCTATAAATAGTAGTTAGGGGTGTGTAATTCTTAACAGAATTATTCTAGGTAGATTAGGCCTGTTTATGAATGTAAAGACTTTGTTAATTTAAGCAATCACTCTCTGGACAGAAGCATTGGTCACTACTGGGTTAGACCACTTCCTGGACAAAACCATTGGTCTCTGCTGGGTTAGACCACTATCTGGACAAAACCATTGACCGCTACTGGGTTAGTCCACTGTGTGAACGAAACCATTGGTCTAGGCAGGTTCTATGTAAAGCCTTACTTACTATACACTTTGTGCCAAAGTCACAGGAAGGTTCGTCCCATGATAAAATGTCGGCTAGTGAAGCCTGTGCGGTATAGGTGACTCCTTACAGTTCTGGTAGGAATGGGTTCATGACTCCCAACATTCAACTGGGTGGTGATCTGACTCACAGTAGCCCTTCGATCACCCCGTATGGTTCTGCTGAGACGATGTGATGTCCGTTTGTTAAACACTGTGCAGCGGTTCACGCAGATGGTAACATTATCTCTGTGATATTGAAGATCCTCCCTTGACACTGTTGATATCAGAAAACAGAATTTGTGTGTAATCTCCGAAATGCTATGACCCTTGCGCCGATGATCATCCCACGTTTAAAGTTGGTTAACTCGCGACGTGTTGCCAACTTCACTACACTCGTGTCTGTGACAAACTGCTCTGCTCCGCCGCAGCTAGCTGCAATGCTCAGGAGTCATACACGGTACATTTTCTAATGGGACGACACTTCTCATATTTTTGGCCACTAAGTGAATACAAAAAACTTCTCCCCCCTCCCCTCTCCCAAATAGGCGGGGGTTGGCAATCCTGAGGTAATGTGACTGTTCTCACAAATTTCCTGAAATATTTCTCCCTTTATATTTTCTGCATCGTTACAATATTTGTATTTCTAATTGCCTGCAACGTAGGACATAACTTGAGGCCTACTTTATTAAGCTGGTCTGATGAGCATGACATCCTGAAATTACTTTCAGGAAAAGTTAGTTTAGACTCAACTGAATTGTAAATATTAGGTCTCATTGCCCTCATGTGGTCGCATTTTACTCGCAACTGTTTGTCTGTTCACAAGCTTCAGTGTTTCTGATCATGTTGTTACACTGCATACCCCTATTATTTCATCTCGAGCCCTTCCCGGTTCACAAGGAGATTCTTGTTGCCTGGTTGCAATTAAGAAATTGATGGGTGGATATAGAGGAGAGGATTACACATAATTTACAGAAATACTATTATAGCACCTCATGCCAGGACCAAAGTTCTTTGCATAGGTGGGAATCGAGCCCGGTCCTTTGGACTAACCACCGGTAACACTAAACACTACACTCCATTAAGCATATTTAGGTCAAGTTCCATATGCACTAAACAACAAATTCGAAGGAAAACTGTTTGTGAAAAGAGAATGTGATTTGAATGGAAAGGTGGTTTTAAGTTCTTGTCACATGTAAGTGTGAATTCCATTCCACATCCACATTAACAGCTATTGACACAAGTTGGTAGGCTTGTTTGTTAATATAAATTAGAGATGAAAATAGTACAAGAGTTAATACAAGACTATCGTTGCCAAGGCTGCAAGATACCATTGTAATTGACGGTGACTTTGTATTGCATAAGGAAAATATTTCATTAATACTACAGTCGTACCGGTACCCATTTGTCAACCCCACATTCCTATACAACAATGTTGCCTCCAGTCATCATAACAAGAAACAGTAGCAAGGCAGCTGGAAGCAAGTTGGACATGTTCAGTCCTCAAATTGTGTTCATGCATCTTTGTAACGATGAATTTGTAACCCACTAAGCTCCAGTAGTGTGTTTACAGTTAGGAATAGGGCTCAATAATAACTTAAGATTGAGAAATGGTGTCAGAAAAATTCAAAATCCTGAAGAGATCGTGAATCATCAGCAGGTTATAATGGCTGTACGTCCTATGTGCAGTGCAGGATTTTTTGAGAATATTAATAGCTGGAGGATATGAGATCCTAATCATCGCCAATAATATTTCCAAAATCAGCAAGATATCACCTTTATACTTGGTGAAACCTGCAAACTACATTTTCTACATTCTAGAATTCTTCCAGACAATGTGTTAATGTGTTTGAGATGTTTATATTTATAACCAATGTCCTAAATAAAATAAATGTCTGTAATACATTTTGTGTGTGCTTATGATAATTAAGTGTAAGCATTATGGTACTGTGTCCTTGGATGAGGATTACTTGCAATTTGCTAGTGTTCTTGAAGATACGGGCATAGTTTTGTACTCCAGGGCCCTTAAACCTATCGCCACATCCAGAATTCTCTGTTAAAGCTCTAGATTTACCCATTTCAAACCGATTTACCCAGTATGTAGTACTGTTAACTGCTTATTTTCCATGTGGCCTGCGAAGATGCCCATGTTCTTTTTCAGGGGGAATGGATGTGATGAGGAGTATATGATATTTTCTGGGAGGAAGGGGTAGGGGAGGACTGGGTATGTTATAAAATTCTTCATCCCCAGACCACCAGGGTGAAACAAAGGATAAGAAAAAATAATTAAAAGTTGAGGAATGCTTTCATTTGAATAATTTGAAGGGTCTCGTTTGACTTTTGGTGGAGATCTTGGACATCTTATTGGGAGGGAGATACCATGTCCGTGTAGCAAGCATGGATCCAAATTACAATGGCAAGTATGGTCATTCTTTAATTTTAATAAATGGAACAGTTCCACCGACATGGAGTAGGGGTAAGTAAAGTGGCTTCTTGTCCAGGTCACCTGCTTTGCGAAGGAGTATTTGAATCCTGTTATAGGATTTAAATAGTCTTCAAAGCTTCACACGAAGCCTCTTGATAGAATGATTTGAATCCCACTCCTTGCATCCTGGAAGTGTCTTCCCAATTGAACTGTAAATAAAAGCTAAATGAAAACCACTACCACATCCTTTTCTATTACAAGTAGGCCTACAGTACACACTTAAGTGCATGGGGCTGATATCCACGACATTCCAATCCACTGTATTAACTCACAATGAAAAAGTTTCCAAGGTCCTTCAATTGTAGTAATATACTTCGTTATAAGAATCTTGAGCCCATAAAACCATAAATTTGACATAAGCCTAACTGGGAATGGGAGAGAACTGTTCAACATGTCTAACATGAAGGTAGTTGCCACAAGAAGTAAACTTGCTATTAGGAGATTGGTGTCAGATAAAAGGCTCTCTGCTAAAGGAGGTAAGTATTATCTCAGCAATTCATATATGTACCAGTAACTGAAGAATGCATTAAATTTTTGTTATTGAAAAAGATTGTCTTATGGTAAGCCCACTCAAGAAAGCAAAATTTTTAAAACCATGAGTGTAGGCTCAAATTTCTTATATTCGTTTTTATTATTTTGGGGCATGAATGACCCTTCCCTTGCAATAAATGAAGCACTGGCTACTTTCTCCTAATGCAATGCTTGGTTGATTCTTCTTCTTCTTCCTTAAAAAATTCCAGCTGCTTTTAAAGTTAAACTTACATGTAAACTGGTATATATGGAAACAACTTATTGATGAACAAAGATAAGAGGATAATATGTACAGTTTTGTATATCTGCCTAAACTGGAACATCCATTCAATGTTTTTATAACACTGCCTAATATTCTACTGCTCGAAAGTTTTGAGCTAGTGATAGAAGTGTATTTCTTCCACAGCATTTAACTTTATTTTTGAGTACCGGTATCCTTAAATTCAAACTAACAAATTACTCGGCTATTGGTAGGCTTGTATAGATGATAATACCTCGGCGCTATCATTGCGGCGAGCGAGCGACACCACTCCTCTGACGTCACAGATCCGCGCTGTGGCCTGTCTCTTTCGTCGGCCACGTTTCCAGCAGTCTGATGTCATTGCGTCTGTTTCTCTTATCCCCTCCGGTATCTGTCTTGCTTTGCTGCTCCTCTCTTCGATGAAGGTTGCATATGCTTGTGTCTCCGATAAACTAACGCAGTGTTTTATGTCATCCACGAAGAGAGATTCCTGTGCAAGGATATAAGCATAACTATTTCTTGTGAATTTTGAGATGGATAACACTCTTTTGAGGAAGCTAGATTTAACGCTTTCCAGCTTTCTTAGATTTCCGACCGTCAGGTAGTTCCAGATTAGTTGTATTCCATAGGTGGCCGTCGGCATGACTTTGATCTTGAATAGTGCCATTGCTGTTGAAACTGACAGTAGTTGTAATTTGGGAATGTCATATATTGCTTTTGCTGCAGCTGCTGTTCGTTCTTGTATGTGTAGTGAAAACGTAATTCCCGTAGTTTGGAGGGTGACCCCCAAGTATTTGAAATTTGTTACGAATTCTAAGGGAGAGTTGCCACAAGTGAAATGATCCCCCTTTGCAAGTTTGCCTCCTCTCCTGAATTTCATTGCTTTGGTTTTCGAGCCATTTATTTCCATAGAGTTGTATGTTGCCCAGTTCCTGATGTCGTCTAATGCCGTTTGTAAATGTTTAGGGCTTTTGGAGAGAATGGCCATGTCATCCGCGTACATCAGTAGTTTTACATTGACGTTTATAGCGTTGCCGATATCCGCTGTCACGACGTTGAATAAGACCGGACTCATCGGGTCTCCTTGCAAGACCCCTCGTGTTTGTATGATGTCATTCGATGTAGTTATGCCATCATACACCGCTATATGGTTTGCATCAAGGATAGACTTGATGGTTTGGAGCTCCTGATTTGATTTGCCTAATATGCTCTCCAATTTGTTTACCAATGTTGATCTGCTGATGATATCAAAAGCTTTGGAGTAGTCTATGAAGATTACATATATCGGGGAGTTGCGATGAGCTAGAGATAGAGTTATTTCCTGAATAATTTCTTGCACCGTGTGCAGTGTTGATCTGCCTGGAGTGAATCCATATTGAAATGTAGGTATATTTGCATAAAGGTTTTGCGCGATGCGTCCTAATAGTACTTTGGAGAACAGTTTAAACATTACACTCTCTAGAGCAATTCCTCTATAGGAGTTCGGGTCTTCTTTCCTTCCCTTGCCTTTGTAAAGTACTATTATAGTTGATCTTCTCCATTGATGCGGTATTGATTTCATCATAAGACATTTGTTGAATAGAGCAGTTAGAGGTTCTGCTATGTCTTGTAAGGTGTCTTTTAGATGCTCCATGTAAATTCCGTCTGGCCCAGCCGCTTTGTTATTTTTGCCGTTTCTTATAAGATGGATGACTTCATCACATGTGATCAAGTCAATGTCTTGCGAGTGATCTGGTGTCAATGTGAATTCATTTGATATTTTATCTTTTTCTCCTAGAAGGCTGCTGAAGTGTAGTTCCCATTGATCAATGTTTATTGGATAACTCGATTTTTGCTTCTTCGAAGACCTTAAGATCTTATGTGGACTCCTTTCTGCTTCTGCGATTAGTTTCTGTTCGACGTGGAGATCATACGATAGTTTCTTCTCTTTTAGTAGCTGCTTGTATTTTTGACGTTCTGAAGCGTACTCTGCTAGTGCACCATTTCCGTGTTCTCTAGCTGCATTAAGGCACTGTAGAGTTATTTTCCTCATAGCATAGCACTCAGAATCAAACCATTGTTTCGCTATCCGATTGTTCCTTGGCGTTTTTGTGGCAGCCTGCAGAATTATTTCGTTTAGGGCCTCAGTAGTCTCGTCTAGGGTTTTCTGCTTACTCATTATTAATGGTATTTGGATTCTTAATGCTTGCCATTTCTCTTCATTTATGTATCTTGATACTTTCGATTTGACATTTTTGTCTGTGAGGACCTGCATCGTTCCCTTTACTTGGATTTTGGCTATCACGGGTAGATGTTTCCTGAGTGTGGTTTTTCCAGTTTCTAGCTGCCCATGGCCTTGATTGTTAGTGAAGATTAAATCAATCGTACTTTTTCCATTTGGTGCTATGTAAGTGTATTCTTCTTCCTTATTTAGTAATTTGAGTTGGTACTCCATGAGGAAATCTTTAACCTCTAGAGTTTTTGCATCCTGTTTGTCTATACGACAATTTAGGTCTCCCATTAATATGATAGGTTTGTCATCGTCTGTGCTTTCTTGCGCTTTCCCTAGTTCATCGATAATTGTCTCCGGTTGTGTCTTAGGCTTGAAGTATACTCCTATTATATTTATTATTCGTGTGGATATGGATAGGGTGTTCGCAGTGCAGTCTATTACCTTGATTGGTTGTAAGTGGGCCTTTATGTAACAACTTATTCCGCCTGAAGGTCTTCCTCTGTCCCCTTTCCTAGCTAGGGAGTGGGCTCCGTAGAAATTGTTAATGGTTATGTCACTTGTGCTGAACGTTTCTGTGAAGAGAAGTACATCGTAATCCTGTAAGTTAAAAGTGGAGTTCATGTCAAGGACGGATTTCAGTCCTTCTACGTTCCAAAACATTATGTTAGTATGGTTGTAGCTGATGTTGGTTGCGTGGCAATTGTGCGCTGAAGTATTCTTGGGTATCAAGTCTTGCTCCTTGATCATGCGAACGAAATCGATATCGCCTAATAATTGCGCCCTCCGGCCATAAGTCCGGATTAGTGATCTTGCTCAGGTCTCTAAGGGGTATTCCTACTTTATAAGCTTTTAGGGTACCTTTCTTTTGGATTTCTTCACAGCCTGATAGTTCAGATATGTTCAGTCCCTTCAGGTGGCTAATCACCGTTTCACAAGTTGTGTTGCGGTGAAGATGTCCTATATAAAGCCAGGCTTTATGGTAGACCGCTTGGAGTACATTTGTGTTCTCTGTTGAGGGAAGGTTGAAGGATTGCTTGGTTCCTACAATAGTAGGAGTTTGTATGAATTGCGGCGTATTGCCACGTCTCCTCCTTGCGACTTCTGACCATATTCCTTTGTCACAATTTTGTTTCTCATCGATAGGCTGTTGCTCTCGAGGTAATTGTTCCTGTCTTTCGTTTCCAGTTTTCCTGGTCTCATCTTTTCTCTGAGTAATAGGGTCTGCTTCCATTACTTTCTCCTTTCTGATTTCCTCATTTCCTGTATGACATTTCATTATTTCATCTTTTATCATTGATTTGAGGTTACATGTCAGGTTTTCGATCATGTACTGAAGCTGTGTGCTTAGTTTTGCAGATATTTTATCTTCCATTGTCATCTCATTGGCACAGAATTTCTCGTCTTCTCCGCGAGATGTCGTTGGTTGTAGGCTTGTTTCATCATGACAAAGCGCCAAGAGATCTGAATCAGGATTGATATCATCAGATAGCAGCACGTATCGCGTGAAGTTATTATCGTTGGCCTCTTGTGTAATATCTATGTATAATTCCTTAACCTCTTTGCGGGTCTGCATGTTTTCATTAGTTATATCATTATATTTGATAAGCTGTAAATAGGTTATTAAAGGCTACTACTGAACTGTCCACACTGACCACGTGTGCGTTTCAATTGGCGAATATTATTTTTTGAAATAAAATTATGCTTTTTCAATTGATATTCTTTCGTTGTCATAGTGTCTTGACAAATGACATAGGAGGAAATGACATAGCCCCTTAAATATGAATAAAATGATCAAACCCCAAGCGATAACGCCCTTGGTTAATATCACTTTGTTTATCAATAACGAGACAAGCATGTTGTTGTGTGTTCCAACATTTGGCACACAATTCAGTAAATGTTTTAAAGGTCATATCGGGATTGACATGTTCGTTGTAAATGTGGCGTATATTCCGCTCATCCTGGCGAAATAAAACAATGACGTTGATCATACAGTAAGAGTGGTTGACAAATTATCTTTAATTTGTTTGTAATATTAGAGGAAAAACAAGGAGGAAAACCTATAAACGATTTCCCGCTTTATGTAGAAATGGAATATACAACCACGGTAGATTAAATATGAATGGCTTTCTTTTCCAGAAAAAGTGTTAGTTGTGACTTAAACCTTCTTATGGAAGGTTTTCCATCATGGTGAAACAAAGATATGTGGTGAAAAAGATTTAAGAAAGACCAATTTATTGTGGCCTCCCGAGGAGAAAAACAAAATAATGTGTTGGCGGTTAGGAAAGCACTCAGAGGAACACGATTCCATACTAATTCCAAAAATAAACAACAGTTTTTAAAACTTGGCCGAGTGATTCCTGTCCGAAACGTGGGGGTTTTTACCTGCTTTATTTGATGGGCTTGCAAATCTGGGTTGGGTGCTTGGTGGAGCAAGTGCCGTTGCCAGAACCATTAAATCCACTCAAGAGACCAAACAACAATTGGGAGAAAGTAAACGAAACAACAAGACTATGGAAGCCATTGCCATGGGCGCTAGAAACACAAACATGAAACTTGCACCCTGTAAACAAGGACTAGGTATTTACTTAACATTAAAAAGAAAATAATATTACTGTAATAATAACGGAAATACCAAGACATGTTATGACCCACGATGAAGTTAAACGGTTAAAGATTCCTTACTTTCGTGGTGTGTTTATGCGCAGTGAATTACCATTCCGGGCATGGAAACAGAAACGTGCTATGATTAATTTAGATGACAGTAGTGGTCCGGGAACACATTATGTGGCCTATGTAAAACATGGTACCACCATGTGGTACTTTGACAGTTTTGGAAATTTACCACCTCCTGTGGAACTGTTTAACTATTTTGGAAACAGGGCAAATAGATACTATAATGTGATGACAGTAGTGGTCCGGGAACACATTATGTGGCCTATGTAAAACATGGTACCACCATGTGGTACTTTGACAGTTTTGGAAATTTACCACCTCCTGTGGAACTGTTTAACTATTTTGGAAACAGGGCAAATAGATAGTATAATGTGATGACAGTAGTGGTCCGGGAACACATTATGTGGCCTATGTAAAACATGGTACCACCATGTGATACTTTGACAGTTTTGGTAATTTACCACCTCCTGTGGATCTGTTTAACTAATTTGGAAATAGGGCAAATTCATACTATGATGTGAAACGTGATCCAAAGTTTAGCATACAAGAGTGCGGACGCTTATGCCTAAATTTTAGCCTACTTTCGATTTTTGCAAAAAATGAAAGTAGACTTATGAGATCAACACAGGGCGAAAAAAATGTGTCTGTCTGTGTGTGTGTATGTGTGTGTGTGAGTCTGTGTGTGTGTGTGTATGTGTGTGTGTGTGTGAGTCTGGGTGTGTGTGAGTGTGTGTACTCTGAATGTCTGTCCCCCCCTATCAATTCGAACACGGTGAAACCGAATTGAACGAAATTTGGTACAGAGGTAGAACAAGCAAAGGGCACCTCAGTGTCATGTTTTATATCGCCGCTATCTTTACTAAAACTGAATGGCGGCCACTCAAACGTTCAAAACGTAAAATCAAATAACGACTAACCAAATCATCCGATCTCTACCAAATTTGGTAACAACATACCTTCCTATAGGATGCGTCTTGTGACCAAACTACAAGGTCGTCCGCCATACCATTTCAGGATGGCGGCCGTGCGAATTATGCAAACTTTATAATCCATATCATGGGACCCACCAGTTCCGATTATCGAACCGAGAATCGTTTTAACTGTTCTAAAGGAAGAGGCACGTTCGAAATTAAAAGTTTATTTTGTAATTCTATAGTGCAGACGGGATTTTAAAAAGCTGAGCCGATTCAGTAATAAGACAAGATGGCAGCGGATATCTTGTGTCTGACTTATATTTCACTAATTTGAGTATTGCATGCAATATAGCGTACTGATACAAAATAAATAAACTTTGTATGAAATGCTTTATATATAAATAATATACTCCAGTGATGAAATCGTTTAGTATAAATCATTATTTGCTAACAAGTTCTATGTAAGTCATTTTATATAGAACGATATTCGTTGACACAATTAGCTCAGTGGTAGAGCGTTAGCCTATCGGTCAAATGCCTATGGTTCAAACCCGGTCAGAGCTAGGTTTTTTGCTTGAAATGTTATATGTTTATTGTTTTGTAATGACTCAGACGTTTTAAAATTAAGCGTTATATTGTGCATATTATGGTGTAAAATATATATTTAATTAAAACATAATTCGCCAGCAGATTTACTCGAGACATCTAGCTGCCAAAAAGGTAACTGCACGCCGACCTACTTATTAACTTCCAGATTTTATTGAAAAGTTTCTTCTTCTGGCCGCTAGAATGCACTCGCTCTGATAGGATTATATTGTTGGATATTTCACCACTAGATGTCACGACTAGTCTACGTGGGTATCCATTGATTACTATACCATTGGCATTCTATGCGCATCGAATTTGAAGAATGACAAGATGATACTACGATACATTTTTACTTTTTCTTTTAAGGGGTTTGTAGCAGCCTATTTTGCGTTACTTGAAAATGTTATTTGAAGTAAAGAACAAAACGATTTCACATAGTAACTGAATTCAAGCCGTTGGTGTTAGTTCAGGTTATTAATTACTACTTTTATTTCAGGCAAATAGCAATCGAAAATATCCACATAGTTTGTATACACACGTCTCTGTAGGGTCATGGAAAGATTTGTTAATTCAATTAGGGTTGTGAAAGCCATGCACAACCAGACGTGTAAAGACATGCCTCAACTGAAAGTTGGATGTTGCCCACGGCAGGTCGTATATGTAATAATAATAATAATAATAATAATAATAATGTTATTGGTTTTACATCCCTTTTAACTACTGCTGCTTTTAGAGACACCGGGGTGCCGGAATTTTGGCCCGAAGGGGATCTTTAACGTGCCAGTAAATGTACTGACACGGCTCCCTCGCATTTGTGCACCCTCAAATGCCAGCTGACTGCGCCAGGATACGAACCTGCAACCTAGGGCCCAGCAAGCGAGAACGTTACCGCTGAGCCACGCAGCCAGTCCGGTCGATTATGTCTCCAGATCCATAACATTCTTGATATACTTCTTATCTTTCTTTCTTCAATGATGGTAGCAGTTTTTATCTAGGTTGTGGCGTTTGGTAGAGGTAAATCGTTTCTAAGGTCTTCAACAAAGAATAGTTATATTATACTCTTTGATAATAACAACGAGTTATAACTATACTCATACATTTAGGAGAAAGTAGGCTTTATGTTCTTGACTGAACATCTTGTTCTATATGAGACACAGCATGGGCTAAAACATAAACATTTACAATTCATGGACAAGGTGCTGAAGTTAGCCCAAACCTGTTTCAGATGTTTCACATGTGGTTTTTGTTTGGTTTTTGTTTCCTAAATTCGATTACCGACTTAGTACCATTCCCTCGTCAGAGGTTGAATGTCAATGGGGGAACCCCCTGACTCAGCTTCCGCGTGATTGTAGAGAGGCATATTATGACAACGCAAATAACTTCTTGCGATGAAATATGTATGACTAGCTGTGTGGCGGAATTGCCCTTCGAATGGATTGCTCGTCTCCGTACGTTACAGGCTGATACGATATCAGATTTTGTGGCAAGTGCCTAGCTTCCGCTACAGTAGATCTTCCACCTTTTAAAACTACCATCACCACCACCATCATTCTCTCCTTTCTACTGTCGAAGTAAAACTTACTTACTTACTTACTTACTTACTTACTTACGGGCGGCTGCTGTAATTCTTGTTCATTTTTGGACTCTTTAACTACCTGTCTCCATTCATCTAGGTCCTCGGCTTTCCTTCTTTAACATTTAACACCCAGCCTTCTCACGTCACCTTCAACATCGTCAAAGTATCTTTTCCTGTGTCTTTCTCTTCATCCATCAGGCTTTCGTTAGAATAGCTTTATTTACGGTGCGGATATTTGGCATTCACTAAACATGACCTGTCTATCCCGTCCACCTCTTCGCGTAATGACTAGCATTCTAGTTTCATCTCCAAAAGACCATCACTATTATGTAATCTTTTTTAGCCTATTTTCATTTATGAAAAAAAAAAAGGCTCATAAGATCACCTTTTGTTCGTGTGTCTGTCTGTGTGTGCGTGTGTGTGATGGTGTATGTCCCCCTAATAACTTCTAAACGGCTGGACCGATTTCAATGAAACTCGGTAAGTCCATAGCACTATTCTGGACGACCCCGACCGTGCCCTTCAAATTTTGTTATGTCTCACCAATCCAACATGGCGGCTGTGCGAAATATTTCACCATCATTCAATATCTCCGAAACTATTACCGATGTCACACTGGAATTTTGTACGGTGATAAAGAGAACTACTAGAAGTTCACCTATGTGACTATTGAAAACCTGGTATATACAAAACCAACATGGTGGCCAAGCGAAGTTGCGAGTTTTAAATAGACGTTTCTAGCGATTTAACCAATCAAACACAATCAAACTTGGTACAGTATATGTTTATACACATTGTAATGCACCGGCATCTAACTTCGTTCAATTGTTTTCATAACCTCAAGATGGTGGCTGTGCGAAATATTTCACCGGCATTCTATATCTATGAAACTATTAGCGGTATCACCCTGAAATTTTGTACGAAAATAAAGGGTACTACTGGAAGTTCATCTACGAGACTTTCAAAAACCGGTTAACTACAAAACGAACATGGCGGCCAGGCGAATTTGAAAGTTTTAAATAGAATTTTCTCGCTATTTAATGATCCAAACCCAATGAAACTTCGTATAGCAAATGTTTATACACATTGCAATGCACTGGTAGCTAATTTTGTTCAATTGTTTACGTAACCTCAAGATGGCGGCTGTGCGAATTTCGAAAGTTACGTTTTTATTTCTTGTGTTCTAATCATGCGATCGAAATCAACATTTGCATAATGAACGTGCACAATAATCATCATCTAATAGTACATAACTCTATGGCCTACATATATTAAAATCCAACATAGCGACGATCCGAAATATTTAGACGGTTCTCAATATCTATTAATCTACGACAGCAATCAAACTGAAATTCTGTAAGTGTATAGAGGCTATAAGCATAAGTTCACCAATGGGACGTTCAATAACCTGGCGAGCACTAATCCAACATGACGGCTACGCGAAATTTAAATATTCAAATGGACGTTTCTTGCGTTTTAACAATCCGAGCGCAGTGAAACTTGATACGGTATATGCTTATACAAATTTTAATCGACTGGCATCTAATCCATTTAAATTATTTTCATAACGACAAGATGGCGGCTGAGCGAAATTTTAAAATCCCGCTTTTATTTCTTATGTCCTAATAATGCGATTGAAGTTTGAATAAAACACCTACACAATAATCTTCATGTAATAGTACATTGATCTAAGGCATATAATATAAAAATCCTACATGGTGACCAACCGAAATATTTAGACGGCTCTCAATATCTACGAATCTATTACAGCAATCAAACTGACAATTTGTATGTTGATAGAGGCAATTAATATTAGTAGGATATATGAAAATAGGCTATTTAGTTCTTCACGGAACTACTTCTTTCAAAATCAGATTCCTTTGTGAGGCAATCATTGACACGCCTGATTCATTTAAGGGCTTTGTGACGTCGTGGTCATGTAGCCCCGTTGACTTGGGTGTGTGTAATTTGTGTGATAAATTGTGATATTGTGATGGCTGTACTACTGTGTGTACAGTGTTTCATATTCAGATGAGGATTGGGAAGGAGGTGGCAGTGAATCGCCCCTTCTCAGTTGTGTCTCACGAAGATGAGTGTAGCCCGACCCAGCCCTCAGACCAGAATTAAATTCCTTAACAGAGCCGGGAATCAAACCTAGGTCTCCATCATGACAGCAAAGAGTACTAGCACTACGCAACGAGACGGACCCCTTTAAAGAAAAGAAACACTCCGTATACAAGTATTGCTACTCAGAGTTCACCACAGGTGCGTGAATATAAAAATATTTCAATGTATTTCCGGTTACAGTAATTTTCACAAACAGTAATATCAATTGAAGCGGAGAATTGTACACTTTCCGCTCCCGCCATATGATTTTCAAAGCGCGGAGCGTGAAATTTTAACTAGGAGAATAGGTGCCGTGATGATTTGCGTGTAGTTGGACAAATGCGTATGTAAAATAAAGCGTAGCCTACTGGAAATATTGAAGTAAAATTAACACTGTGGCTAGTAAGGGTGACTGAATACAACGAGGTCATTAGTGTGCGTACCAGCATAATGGCTGTAACACCATTGTATCTTACTAAATGTTGAACCCTTGAACGATAGGTTTCCTAACGAGAAGACGACCCGTGTTTGATGCGTTACGTTATATTGAAGGACACATGAGAATAATGTACGTCGTAAATATGGGAACGCAAATCCTAGCTTTTTTTACACAGGCATATGTATAATGTGAAAATCCACAGCCTTCTTCCAGTCGACCGACCGGGTCAGGGATGAAATGAATGAAGCCCCCATCTAGCGGCGAGGATATGAACTGTGCCGGCTGTCGAAGCCTGTCGCACTACTCTGAGGCAATGATTAAATGTATGACAGATGAAATGAAATGAAATGATAGTGGAGAGTGTTGCTGGAATGAAATTTTGACAGGGAAAACCGTAGTACCCGGAGAAAAACCTGACTGCCTCCGCTTTGTCCAGCAGAGATCTCACATGTAGTGACCGGGATTTGAACCACTGGCCCAGCGGTGAGAGGCCGGCGTGCTGCCGCTTAAGCAACGGAGGCTCTTAGGAATTTAAAAAAAAAAATAATAATAATAATAATAATAATAATGTACTTCTTAAAACTCCGTTCGTCCTGTATGGAGTAGCAACGTTTTGAAATTACGGAAGGAAATTTATTGACTCAAAATTAAAAGGAAATAGAAAATTACATTGCTTTACTGTGATATTCAGGGTAATGAAGCTTGACCACAGTTGGTCTTGGCTCTAACCAAGTTGTGTTCCCCTGACTGGGAACTTGTGTTATATTACGATGATATTCACGGTGATGTAGCTTGCCCAGAGTTGATCTTGGTTCTAACCAAGCCACGTCCCACAAATTGTGATGCCTTTAGTGGAGACTCGTATTGCTTTACGATGAAACACAACCCACAGTGCAGCTCATTGGACTTAGCAGTACGCACGATCACGGTCGAGTGGAAAGGATAACACAGCTCAGTGATCGCCCCAAGGTTGGATGGAGTTTAAATAAACCTCTCAGCTCCCTGTCTGCTGCCCTTCCTAAAGAAATGTGCTAGACTGGAATCTCGATAAAGCCATATAACTACTGTCGTCAGAATATCTGAGGGAAACACTAGTGGCGGCAGACAATATAAGGGAAAGGAGACATCCTAACTTTCAATATCAAAATATTCATTTTTATTCTACTTTTATATACGAATGGCTGAAAAACATAATGGCAAAAGTGACAATATGGCACAAATGTTTTGAGAATAATGCAATTTATTTATTTAACTATTTTACTTTTTATTTACTGTAAGTATTTATTTATACATTCATTTATTATTTCCGATTATTCCCCTTCAGGAGAACGTGTGAACTTGATCCAATCACAGATTCACTTCCTTTACCTCTCTTCCTTTCTTCCCAAAACCTCTTCATTAGTTCACTGTGCTTTTTCTTCCTTTCCTCCGTCCATTTTTGCCCTGATGTGTCCTTCCTTGAGATTTGTACAATTTTCCTGTTTCTGATTTTATTTCTAAATTGTTCTCTGTCCTTAATGTCGTCCTCGGAGATTGTAAGTAACTCCGTGTCTTCAGGTACTTCTTTAATCTCACTGGTATTTAATTTACTTACATTCACTATATTGAAAATCTTCTTATTTATTTATTTATCCATTTAGCTATTTAACTTTTATTTATTTATTTGTTTATTTAATTATTTATTCATTTATTTATTTATTTATTTATTTTTAATATTTTTTATTTATTTATTTATTTATAAGGTAAGACACACAGTTGTGGCACATCGTGAATAAATTTCCTTTTCGAAGACTATTGCCGTCATTGATTAATTTAGGAGCTTTGCGACATCATGGCCGCATGTACTTTTATGTGTGTGTGCATGTGTCTGTCTGATAACCTGTGCCATTGTAATTGCTGTACTAATGTGAATATTTGTCATTGAAGCAAGGATTTGGGTAGGAGGTGGCCGTGACCGTAATGAAGGTACCGTCCTGGCATTCGCCTGGAGTAAAAGTGGAGGAACCACGGTAAACCACTTAAAGGATGTCTGAAATGGGCATCAAATCCACCCAGCCTAATGAATCCCGTTCCAACCTCAGACCATTAAGTTTCTTAGCTGAGCCTAGAACCGAGCCCAGACCTCAGGTGCGACAGCTTAACATTCTAGTCACTGCGCCACTAGGTGGCCTTTTCTAAGTCTTACAGGGAGTAGAGATGCAGTGAATTTCCATTTTTAAATTGATCAGTCTTTTTATGTTACCACCTTTAAAGGAACTGTTGATGCAGCCCGGCATTTCTTCTTGTACCATCCAACGTTGTACCTCAGCAAAGGTACACGGTGGGAGTACCGTCCAGGCTATGTGGCCATGTGGCCAATCAACAAAAACAACAGTTATGCGCTCCTACAATACAGTATATTTAAGGTTAATTTTACTTTAGAGTTCAGCAACAATATATTTGAATGATTAATCTTACAGAATAGTTGCGCTCGCCGGTGAGAGTATTAATCTCGCATCCGCACTACAGTTTAATTGGGGTACTACATTCGAAACTAGTTGAAGATTTCTAAGAATTTCCTAGTTTCAGTTGGGAATAACGATGTTTGAGTGCGTTTATGTGGTACGAGGAAGTCGGGAAAAGAAATAGTAACATTCATGCACATGGCGGAGGGTTAACAAGGTACTACTTTTTTTTGTTCGATTAGTTTGTTTCATCACTGGACTGCGCCCTCAAAAGACGGGACCACATTTTGAAACATTCTGTATATCTACTAATTAGAAGGACTCTGTGGTTCGTTTGAAATTTACAGTGTTAAGGAATATTTGAAATCTCAACAATTGAAAGAGGACCGACAGCTCACTAAAGCGCAGCTCTAGGCCATGGGGCCAAGCGCTCTGCGGACTCAGTAGACGTGAGTTCGATCCCACCATCGGCCGTTCTTGAAATGGTTTTCCGTGGTTTCCCATTTTCAACTAGAGGCAAATGCTGGGACGGTGCCTTCTGACAGGCCACAGCCGCTTCCTTCCACATCCTTGCCCAGTTCCATTCATCTCAATTCAGTTCATCCCTCATTAACTTCTCTCAAGAGTTTGGCGACAGGGAGGGTTGGTTGGTTTGTTCCTCAGTTTAGGGGCTTGCGACAACGCTGCCATGTAGCCCCGTATACTTTGGGTGTGTGTAGAATCTGTCTGAATACCGGCGTTAATTGTGACGGCTGTATTAGTGTGTGTTATCTGTTTTAGGTAGATTTCATTAGAAGGCTAACTATTGCAATGGGTACCATGTTTCGGCTTCCGGAAAAATTTCAACATATCTTCGCGTTTCACATCCCGCAGACCCCAAAACCACCGTCAGTTCAAAAGTGTATATATAATTTATATATATCAATTTCTTGTGGACACGAAAACTGCCGTAATTTTTTACCAATCACTTTGATTTTTTTAAATATTATGTATCCCTTTTAAAATCTCGGTCGAGTTCGTTAATGGACAAAATCGGTCGAAGGGGGTGAAAATAGGGGGCTTTTTTTTTTCGAAAACGTGAAATATCGCTATAACTCTCTTAATACGTCAAATATCTGTTCCATTCATAGATCATACTATGTTTCGGATAAGTGCCAACATTTATGTTTAAAAAGTTTTTTGATAGCACCAACCATTGTCCAAAGGGGTAAAAAAGTTGATTTTTCTGAAAACATTAATCATATCTCTCTTAATAGGCACAATATCAAAAGCATACAAAATGGACAATATTCCCTTAATAATTACCTAAAACGTCTGTCTGAAAGAATTTTTGATACGACCCACCATTACGCCAAGGGATGAGAAAAATGATTTCGGAATGATAAGAAAATACCAAGTGCCATCAGAGGTTACCATGACAACGCTCTAAATTGATGAGGGATGAGCTATCAGAGGTTGCCATGACAACGCCATTGCACGTGATCACATTCAGTTTTCCACCTACTCTGTGGGAAGCGGCTTCGGTGACGTAACTGGTAGATTGCTGAACTTCTATGCCCATGGTCGCGGGTACAAAGCCGGCTGAAGTCATCGGATTTTCTATGAGCGCTAAAAATCCCTCAGCATGCTTTCCTTCGGAGGGGAAGTTCCAACGTTCGTTGCAGGTTGCTGCTTGCGGTGGCATCTAGTTGCCAAGTTGACAGCTAGGTGTCGTTGACGGTAGAATTTGGTAGGAAAATTAGGATCTACTACTTGAAATTGACCGTCTGCAGTCCTTACCTGAATTACAGACTAATACAGTCATCACAATTTACACCGTTTATCAGAGAGTTTCTATGCACACCCAATATGCGCGGGGTTACATGACCACGTTGTCGCAGCCCCTAAACTGAGGAACCAACCAACATCTCTGCGGGAGATAAAATTTTGCGTGAAGAAGTAACAGACTGTTAGATAGTTGCACATCAGTGTCGAAAACTTGCATAAGGACAGTGTGACCACAAGTATAAAAATGAACCCCAATTGACAAGAAGGTTACCATCCCCATAAGACAATGAAATGTAAAAATATACATAGAAAGACGAAAAAAAAGTTAATTAACCTCCAATTGTAAAATACTTTCTCGCAATAAATGAGGTCTGATCCTTCTACGAAAACCTGCATATTGTTGCATCCGGGGGATGCACCCCCATCCCCTTCTATCTACGACACATATATCCATCCCCAAACAAACGCCTTCGGAATATATTATAAAATTTTTACATACATCTAAGCCTAATACATAGCAACAACCTCCAACAACCCCGGCCAATTCCTCACATCCTGTGAAATGTGCAATTCTGCACACTCGACACTCAAAAGGCTATAAAGCTGGAGAGGTGAGGTAACTCAGGGTCAGTCTTCCTCATAACCACCTTGTGCTAGACCGCTGCCGAGAGCCGCTCCGACGACCGCCAAAGGGTAAGTGTCTAAGCGATCACAACTCCTCACACAAACATCCACACATTCACCCCCTAGTGCTTGGATTGTAATAAGCATCTGATTCATTAACTGCTCTGCCTATTCTAGGAGTACTTCAAGTCTGAAGTACTCATTTAAGTCATACATCTCATAAGTATCTGGTCATTTAGCTTATTTGTTCAATTTTTAAGATCCTGCCCTTCATCCCCCGTCCCGGTAGGATCCAGCTAACACTTAGTTAGTTGTTTCGTGGCGCCCGTTGCCAGCTACTCGCCTACGTCACACTGCTTGTATCGCTTATTAGCGCGAGCCGTCCGCTGCCCACGTTAGCAGTATTCCAAACAGCGGCTCAGCTGTTCAGAGTTTCCAGCACCAAACTGCCCTTAATCCCGATATCGCATCCCCGAACTACCCGATCAAACAGTACATTTGGGAGTTCTCCTTTCGAGCGCTCACACACCCCCGAACCAGCCCTTAACCGACACCTCTTACACTCGAGGTCCAAGCAGCCCCCCAGCTACTCATATTTCATCCCCCCAGATATTACATTGTAGAGGGCACCCTCTCTGGTCCCCTACAATTGGTGGATGCGATAGGTACCGTGACGTTGTTTTAGAACAACGCCCAAGGGTTACAAACAACGTAACCCTGCGGTAAAGATGCCTAAAAATTACCTTTTACTAGCCAAGTATACGCCACTCAAGATTGAGAAAAATTTTCAGAGTACGGATCAGGTAGCAGTTAGGTATTATTCATTACCCACCCAACCCACCCGGACAGGTTCAGGGTTATCATAGCCACCCTTATATAGAAGCATGCAATTTACAACCCCATAGGAATTTACGCCCATCCCATACGATAGAAAGGGGGCTCATTATTTAATTCCCCGCCCATCCAGATCCCCAGTTCCTTAGGAAGAATGGTACAGATAGCACTCCATGCTAAGGTTCCAGAAGGTCAGTAAAGGCTGGTGGGCAGTTAGGAACACAGCCCATACCCTCGCCGCTAGCACCAAGCCACTACGCCCCTAAAGCATAGTTGAAAACGCAGACCTCATAGACGAGAATAACGCGGGTCGAATAATAGCTGACTTAGAATCTGGGGCCCTAGACCTTCGGGTACGATACCTTAACACAATAATCCACGCACCCCCTCCCACTAGGACGCAGACACAGAATGCTCGACGCCGATCACATAGCCAAACCAGCGAGGACCTAATCCCCACATCATTACACGTTGCAATACAGTCATTAATCGCCACGCAGGAAGCCCATAACCAATTACATGCCCTTATCCAACGGTTAGACAAAACAATGCGGGACACTGACAGTGCAGCCCTCATCCCGGACATTCACACTATTAATCAAACCCTTCCCAAGACGCACACGGTCCCAATTGAACATCATTCAGCGCTGCTCCACACTCAAGGCACTCAGCCATCTGATCCACAGAGCATGCCACAATCTACCACCAACGACCCGGGTACCTCACTGGCTAGGCCCTCACGCCGCACACATGCGGTATCAGTCAACCTCCCACAAAATCACGAACAAGCCGACGTCCCTTTACACAGCGAAACCAAAGCCAGGCCAGCCAAGCACCCCACCATACATCCCACAAAGTATTCCGGGGACAAACGGAATCCCGAGGAATACCTGAGGCGAGCGCACTACCCTTTACAACACTGGAAAATTATGCCTCAGAGGGCTAGCTCACCTCCGTGCGGGCAGACCCACCCTCCCCCACAGCATCGAACAGGCGTGCGACCCCATCAAAACCCACCCCGAAGTCACCCAGGAAACCGCCCTCCTCGATATAGGGACGATCCAACATGGCGTCGTGAGCCACATACGGAGGACATACGCCACGTGTATACGCCTCCACACCGTAGGCCGAAGGATTCCCCACAATACGGGAGGAGCAATACTAATTATCAAGAACCCCCCCCCCCTAGCGTACACTCAATACGCCCCTGTCCAATGGGAACGGGGACCAGAGGACTACCCATTGCCCGACCACCCTCCGCGGGGATCAGGAAGATACCCCCCCCCCCCCCAACAACTTAGAAGGGTATTATTACCCAACCCCGCACATGGGGCCCAACCAGACCATTGGCGAGACAATGCACCCAGGAGTCACCCGCGATACTTAGGAAAGCTGGAAACTATTAGGCACATAACGGGGAGATCACGTGATGAATATCACCATAGAGGGCACATATTCACCATACCATTCCACCATGTCGGTTGAGGGCGCAGCATGCGATATTGCATCGCCATTTCGCACAGCTCATTGCCGATTATAGGCGGCTGAGCGCCCAGTTGATCGAGATATACACAGCCCACTCCCATTAGGAAGGGGGACAGCGTGGCCACTCAATAAATGCCACACACCGTGCCCTCGATAGTCGATAACACACATTTGCATGCACTTACGCCTCCACGGGCAGAAAATACAATTCATACAGCTACACTGCCCCATAGGACATCATAACCTAAGCCAGCGAGCAACATTGCTCCGTCCCAACGAACTCCCGTGCCGTTACACCGGCAAAGCGCGATCACAAACACCGCAGAGCCAGGGAGGCTTAAAACCCCAAATTACCCTCTTACATACGCCCCCGCACCCAAAATGGACGTCCGGAATGGATTCCAGGCGCGAAAGCCACCGTAATCATCTGCAGTAGGCCAATGTATAGCCTACGGTAGAAACCCGCTTAGGACATAGCACTGTAGATCACACACCTAGAACCCAGGACCATTTTCCTTTTAGGCACCTAATATATAGGTATACATAAAGAGTAAGACATGTCGAGGCTAGCTGCACATGTAGCAGCTAACCGTGTCCCATCATCCCCATAAGTCCCTAGGGACATAGTATCCTAGGACAGCATGGGCAAAAGCGCCAAACGCGCTATGGCATCTGGTAGCCATAGTCACAGCAAGTGTCGGTGCCAATCCCATACAATGCCAATACACGACCTAATTATAAGTTGCATGTTTAATTGTTAAGGATATACTACCATATATTGTATTATTTTAATTGTGTACTTGTATTATACTTGGTTCAGACGGCAACCGCCGAAGTAAGGATTGTCTGTACAGTGAAACACATGTTTCTATATCATCTATCAGCATAGGTCATTCCCACACGACCGGATACTGTCACCCGAACCCCAACGCTGACACGGCTACTTCCACGCATTCATAGCTACAGACGTGCACTGCAAGTCACGTGCCCAGGCACACGCATACACAGCCACGCGTACTTCCGACCATTCACCCGGAGTACAAGAATAAAATCGCAGCAAGGTTCACCTGTAGTAGACTACCACACATACAGTATTGGTCACATCTTAGTATGACAGGGAACATATCCGAATGACATCTTTGCGCTAACAACCACATCCAGGCATAGGTCCATTGGTTGAACGACGAAAGATTCAATTACCTTAAAACAGGGTCCATAGGACATACATGCATTCACAGAATACCTGTATAAACATTCTCTACTAATAACGATACACATACGGCATAATCGTATATACAGTCGGTAGCGACCGACTGAAGATGGAAATACTAGAGTATAAAAATTAGTGGCACCGCATCACATGGCAACAGCCATTTTATACAAACACATCCATACTAGAATTACCGCGAAAGATGATGATACGCGTAGCCATACTTCGCACACAAGCACGAGGTGCACGGGTTACGGAAGCGACCTCACACCGAGGCGAGGTTACAACCTCCTTCCACTTAATTATCGCCGAGTCAGATAATATAATACTTTAGCAGGATTTCTTCCATATAATGTGTCCACATACGATTACAAACGTAGCTTAAGGTTAACCTCATGGACACCACAATAACGCAGGTTAGCGGCCTTCCACACAGGCCAACACTCCCTGTTACAATATCACAGGTTAGCGGCCTGCAGTACAGGTCCAGACTCCCTATTACAATAACATCGGTTAGCATCCTTCAATATAGGCAAACCAACACGAGTTCGACTCATCCACAATGCTAATTACAAGCTATTACCACAAGCATTTACCACACAATAACGTCATAGGGACATGCATAACAAACAGTTCTCCAACAAGGCGTCATCATTCTTAGCCGACGATTAGGGACGTGCACTCAAAATTTAATTATTTCATCCATTTTTTTAGCCTTCGAAGGATCGGACTCACAGCTAGGCTGTGGGATTGGGGCGATTCGTCTAACGGTCCAACTAGGGCACCATTCTATCATCCCTCCGCCAAGTTATGACCTGTTCGTCATAGTAAGCCATATGCTGACGTAACATTAAATAATAAATTAACGACATACCTTAACAAGAACCACAAGGCTACCACAGGACCCAAAAGTCCTTATTTCGATCCCATTATATATACAGGGTGCTTCAAAAAAATGTATACACACTTTAAACTATCGTAGTTTTCCCGCTCTACAAGGCTAATGTTATATTTCTTCGCCAGGTGGCAGCATAATCGTCCCTCTATGTTATATTGTCAGTTGGAATTTGTAATATCAACATGGCGGACGTACGTTTGAGTTTTGAAGAACGTAAGCAGGTTATTAAGTGGTACTGGAAGTTTGAGAATGTAAATGAAGTTCAAAGACAGTGGAGAAGGGAGTATGATACAGAACCACCTTCAAGATTAACAATTACACGCATACGAGACAAATTCGAAGTTCATGGAACAGTGTGTGATGTGCATAAAGGTCATTCAGGTCGACCTCGAACAGCTACAAGTGATGAGTCATCAACGGCAGTCTTGGAACTGTTTCAACGCTCTCCTAACAAATCTTCAAGGCAAGGGGCACGTGAAAGTGATGTAAGTGCTAGCAGCGTGCTACGCATTCTGAAGAGAGGCAAGTATCGTGTTTACATTCCAAGGCTGGTGCAACAGCTAAGTGACGACGTTCCAGATCGAAGGTTGCAATTTTGTGAATGGGTTCAGGAGATGGTGATACGTGAACCGGGATTTATGGGTAGCATCATTTGGTCGGATGAAGCCCAATTCAAACTTAATGGAACTGTCAATAGGCACAATTGTGTTTACTGGGGTGAAGAAAATCCTCACATTACAATTGAAAAAGCTGTAAATTTGCCTGGTGTAAATGTGTGGTGCGGTTTGTCTTCAAGGGGACTCATTGGACCTTTTCGATTTGAAGGCACTGTAACTGGTATAACTTACCTAACAATGCTTGCTGATTCCATATTTCCTGCCATTCGTGCATTATACGGTAATGATAATTTTTATTTTCAACAAGATGGTGCCCCGCCGCACTATCACAGGGACGTACGAGCTTACCTGGATCAAAATTTGCCGGTCCAATGGATAGGACGCAGGGGGCCAATCGAGTTTCCAGCACGCTCTCCAGACCTTACACCACTGGATTTCTTCTTATGGGGCACAGTAAAAGATGAGGTGTACAAACGTAAACCACGTAACCTAGACATTCTTTGGAATGAGATTCAAGCCGTGTGTAGTGAAATCTCATTGGACGTTTTGATACGATGTACAGAATCAGTGGTGACTCGTACTCAGAAATGTATTGATGCTGCAGGTCGCCAATTTGAACAGTATTAACATTTGTTATTTATGTTTCATTTACATTGGACTTTCAGCTTTCTAATTTCCTGAAATTTAACTTTGTAGAACGGTAAATAAATTTTCTATGGAAGTTCAAAGTGTGTATACATTTTTTGAAGCACCCATACACATTAGTTACACACTTGTAACCACAATTATTAGTTGGCCACAATAAACATCTGTATTTTCACTCAGGCGCCGACTTAAACCAATATGCATATCACCATATGTATGTACGTGTAGCATTAACGCTATGGCTCATAAATATCCTACGTTCAGTGGAGGAGTATTGTGAGACACATCAAAGAGTCTCTTCCCAAAAATAATATAGGATAAATATCCAGCCATTAGTGTCTATATATACAGGCGGCCACTACGTCCATGGTCCATAAGCACTTTACGTTTTCTTAGGAGAGTACTGTAAAGTTTATATTAAAACACACCCTCCTAGGGTCACAATATAAGGTAAATATCAGTCATGGGCATTGGAATGCCAAGTTTTGTAGAAAATAGTGAACGAAGGCCCAATGATTTGCTTCCTTAGATACACTAAGTATGCACTTGTGTACACAAACATTTTATACACGTTAAAGGAACGTACTCCCCCTGTTAACACATTACAGTGCTATAACATACAGCTGTCACTTCCATACAGCAGGTTGTCTGGTAGACATAGCCCATTACGCCACCACACGGACAGTCAGGCATTTGCGAAATACAGTAGAAATAGTACTGACGACACATAAATATCCCTAGTTTATACACCCCGAGGGAACTATTATTGATCCCCATAGCATTTCTGTATTTTCCCGGAGTAAGTGGGACTAGACCACGGAAATAATTTTTCTACGGGAAGACACACAGGACCTTACACGTGAACAGAGTCGCATTAGGCCTAAATACATTACCAGTTCTCTATATGCAGCAGACACAGAAGCCCCAGTTTTTTTGTTTTCCTATCTTTTGCACCATTTTTATCACGCTTTTATGACAGCGCATTCCCACAAACGTTCGCTTTCCCATTGCCTATACAATGACACACTGCAGTCACACCCACACTCTGTCATATACAGACTATCTCGAATGCCAACTTTGCGTAGCCGTCACATACTCGTGTCACCAGACGACACGTGTGCTTGACAGTCAGCTCGCGCAACGTCTACAAACACCGCCATTTTCTTCAAGTAACTCACAGAGCTCCTGTCCAATCAGCATAGCGCGCAGTTAGACAATACTCCCAAAGAGCGCCGTAGCTAATTAGCACAGCGTATTCAGCCCAGCGATAACCGCTATCTGACACTACACATACATACCTCTTATCTCGGTTCTGACGTCACTCAGCCTCCACTACACGTGACTCACAGAGCAGAGCAGCCATTATTTTCGCACAGCGACTCGTCACACACGCGCGCGCCGTTCAAATGCCATTGCGCCCGGGACATTCACTTACCTAAATACACACTGCCTCTTAGTGTGGACTCATATTTCTAATAGCATTCATCCCCTCACACACACCCCAACTAACACAGAGAGCGCATATTTCACGGCCAAATGTCCGCACTAACAGTGCTACACACGGAGCGCATAGTTACATACGCACCGTTACATCTTTGGCCCTTCTTCACAAAACACTTGCCCTTACTACACCCTCGTAAGGACACTGCCCTCCGATATAGGCCAGTACGGGCATTCCCCACAAATACAGGTAGACAAATATCCACGCTATTTAGATTTTTTCCAGGCATAACCAATTTAAGTGAAACGGAGGCACAACTCTATTCCCCGCCACACCCCTCTTACCCCCTCTCGGATTATTATTTTACACGCCTACATCTCTTGGGATTTATAGATACAGATGACACATGTTTCGCATTTAAACCCCAATGTTAAGGGTGGCAAGATACACTTTTGCTCCCACACTCTTCCGCGTAGCGGATGATATAGTTTTGAACAATATACCCCCCCCCCCTCCCTAAATGTGAATTTAGCCCACAGGAGAGGATACTAAATAGAACCCGCAGAGGCGGCATTTTAGGTCACATATTCATAGATGATACGATTTGTTCAGAGCCCGACGGCGCACAGAGGTGCAGCCTACTATCAAAGGTAAATAATATTCCCCCCACAGCAACAGGCGGCAGTGCCGATACCGATCGACCATTCGCGGACGCGAATTTTCAGACAGCGCCCGTTATACTTTTGCATCGGGATTCACCACTTATATAGCAAGCTCAGCCCTACCAATTGATTATTTTGAGAGCACACTCGAGACGATATGCCACAGGAGAGATTTCAATCACAGGGTATCCTGACATATCCCTGTGACCCTTCCAGAAAGGTATAGTACAGTGTTACTATAATACCAGGTTCTTTCTATTAACCTGACCAGTATTAGTCTATAAGATATCTAGAAAAAAGTCCAGATTATGTATTGTACATTGCAGGCAGCAGTACACTACGTTGTACGACTGCAGATGCCATAAATCACAGCACGTTGATCCAAGCTTAACAATATTCCCCCTCCCATGACACAGCATTTACACTCTACATCTTACACATAATTCCCCCCGTCCCCTATTATTGCAAGGCACTTGGTGGTCATGCAACTGCCAAGGTGCACCCTATGCTTTTTCGCTCTTGGCTACATGTTATTAAACATTTGGGAACTATAAAGGTAACAGCTTAGCGTAAAATAATTACCTGCTAACATGATTGTATCAGATATTGTATTTTTCTGCCGCATGCCATTTATTTACCCGGATAGGGATCTTTAACGTTGCATGCGACAAGAGGTCAGCTATAGCTCATACGTACCCATACCTACTTCAGTACGGACTATAAAAACCGCACTGTAAACCCAATTCCTGTCCGATTACAATCCTAACCCTCACCAGTAGAGCGTTCCTTACATTTAACGGTTGTCCCACATCCACTTAGGACCACAATTCCTTGGTCCTAATTAACCATCTGATCACCCCATTACTAAAAACTTTAACATGTATACATTCTCCCACTAACAGGAGAACACCCTCCCACGTCCTCAACTTTCCGACTAACATGTGAAAGAATAAACGCAGCTGAAATTAGCTAGACATCTGAAAGCCAGGCGCAACGGGGTGCACTGTGCCAAAACAGTCCCCCCACCCCTACCCGGAATGGATACCACCCCCACTCAAACATAAAACTCGCTTGACACTTTAATTATACGATTTGTGCACAGAGGTGCACTTTGGATGATGTGACCCTATTTTCCTCTGGAAAATAGGATAAGGGTAAGTGTTGACCTGGACGGAGGGCCACCATTGCCCATGACGTGGACTCTGACGAACGACGGAAAGTCGACGCGGTGATGGCGTAGTGCGGGCGAACGCCGAGGTTGACGGGTGTACCTAGCCTGTCCCCCGTTGCGACGGAGAGTTACAGCCATTAAGCACTACCGTCAACAAAGCCCGACCTGCGGGGGTCTCTTGATGGTTCGATGGGAGCATGACCAACTCACCGTCGGACAGGATAGACCATCCACCCAGGGACGACCCACTTAACTTGACTATTAGTTAGAATGTATGTCCTAAAGCTTCATTGCGTGAAGCTAAGTCCTGTTCACGAACACAGGTGGAAATTTATAACGATGAATAATAATGAATGATGAATAATGATGAATAATGAATAATGTATAATGATGGATATATATATATATTATGTTTAATCCCACGCCCACTGAACTTGAATTAAATAAGGAATGTAGGGCAGTGCATTCAACGCCCGCGTACATGTTGGTCAGCGGACCTCGAGTTTTTTTTTCATGTCGACATCACGTGTCGTGAGGGTCTGGGCAGCCATTATATCCATCACCGTTCTCTCCCTGGCCGAGGTATAGATCACCGGTGGTCTCTCTGTTCATACCCCAGGGGGGAACACCTTTGTCTTGCCTTTCGCTTATGCCATAGTACTACTATCGTCCCAAGCCTATTTCACAGTGTTTTCACGATCGTGGTATCGTTACCAATGCGCAGTGCAGTCACTCGGTAGGGGGTAACTCCTTAAAGGCCGCCAGGTAATCCCAGCCAGGCGGACGCAGTTTTCCCAAACCACAATCTGCATTCGTTGGTCACTCGGGCTCCGCACTTTTTAGGGTACTAGTCATTGCAAATTGGACGAAGGTCACTAGGACGACTGAAAGTTCGAACCTTAGGGTGCAGGGGAAATCCTTAAAGGCTCCAGAAGTTCTGATACCGCCCTGCGCATTGGACAAAGCAGTTTTCGGTGTCAGCCCGCAGTCTTAATGGGCATTACACTAATGCACACATGATGGATATGATTTTACATGCGCCTACACTGCGATATGCGAGATGCGATTAACGAGATGCAACATGCGATTTGCGATCTGCGAGATGCAAGATGAGCGATACGACATGCGATATATGATGCGCATTGATCTGGGTTATGCGATGACACGACTTTGGACATACACCTACACTTATGGAAAGAGACATTTACACTGGAAAGATCGATCATCGATCGGCGTCGGACTGCGATCTTACACAGCCGTGTAAGCCCGACAACTCGATACTTCGATACCAACATGATACTTTACCGTTGCAAGATGCGAGATACGAGATGAGAGCTGAGAGATGCGATATGCGATTTACAAATGTGATTGACGAGATGCGAGATACGAGATGAGAGATAAGAGATACGATATTCGATTTTTGATGTGCGATAATCAGCGATATGCGATCACACGGCACTTTGGACATACACCTACACTTATAGAAAGAGACACATACACGGGAACGATCGAGTTATAATCGATCGGCATCGGTCTTTGACCTTATGTCAGCCGCGTAAGACCGATAATACGCTACGATATCACCGAATACGACATGCGGTACTTCACCGTCACGATATGCGATGCGGCGATAGTGCGATTTGCACCGTTCTAACCTGCAATTCTACACTGGACCGATCGACTAATCATCGATCAGCGTCCACCTTTTGACTGCACGTCAGCCACACCAGTTAGATAATATTTCCACATGATTCCTTTTTACAGGTGAGCTCCAGCGTGGGACACCAACAGAAGCCATATAGTACCTAGGGGTACTTTCACTACATGTGGCGTTCAGAGGCGCCATTCGCATATAATTCCCAGATGTTCACTTGTGTTTGTATACATTTTATTCTCCATGTTTATCTGTTTTACTTGTATTTTTACACCCCCACAGATGAGAACACAGCTGCAGGCGAAGAGGACATTATACACCATGGTTTCCATTTCTTTCTCTCCCCACAGGTGGCGTTCTGTATATAGTCCCATGTATATATCTTGCCCACGCCCTCACACGCGCCAGTCGCACCCTCTACCATACACACAGAGCCAACACACCCCCGGCTCTCACACTTTTTCCCCCACAGCTTTCTACCAGTAATCAACTGATATCCGTCCCACGGTGAGGGATAACTGTCGGATATCCACTCCCGCTGGACGGATCCCAAAAAGGCACCTATAATGAGAGGTGTTATCCAGTAGCGAGGATCGTGCCCATAGAATGTAAGGGACAATCTTCCCTACTAAGATGGAGCGTCCACCCACAGGGGACGATCCATAGAGGTTTAGTTTATCTGCAGTGGCCATTCCCCATTCCCCAAACAATAAACTCATTTATATATATTCCCCTAACTTTACACACCGAGGCATTTATTTCCCTATTTCTATTCTATCCCCTATTTCACATTGTTAGTTAAGTATCTACATTGTCTACCTGAGGGCAGTTTTTCATCCCGTCCTTCATGACACGGACGGAAGGGTAAATCCCACCCTTTTAGATGTTTTTTCCTCTCATGGTAGCACCCCTTGTGTTGATTTCTTGATTTGATTATGATTTATTGTAAGATGGTATTCACGAATGTTTTTGTTGATTGTATTCTTGTATGACAAGTTCCATGTTCCATGTTATACATTGGTATGTGCCCAGGGCAACCATGTTGTAAAGATGATTTGATTGTACCAAGAAATATTGTCCCCCCCCAACCAGAACACCTACACATGATCGCTAGACACGAACCGGAGGCAGACTTCTTCTACAAGGCACTGTACACTGACATACCCCACACTTCCGTTTACGATACTACCCACCTTGCCATCTACGAGATTTTCACTTCTGCACCTCACCCCACGCGGTGATAACCACACCCCCCCACTGACGTCACCACCGTCTTTCCGAAGGGACGTACTAGCAGATCTGAAGAACCCAAGAGAAGAATAGAAGAGAGAAGATATTAGAAGACAGAAGCAGATGACCCTTCACACACACACCCTAGACAAACTACCCCTGTGGCCTAGTCTTCGTCCCGTCATCGAGGACAATGACTAGCTCCGTCGAAGGAGTTGTTGCATCCGGGGGATGCACCCCCAACCCCTTCTATCTACGACACATACATCCATCCCCAAACAAACGCCTTCGGAATACATTATAAAATTCTAACATACATCTAAGCCTAATACATAGCAACAACCTCCAATAACCCCGGCCAACTCCTCACATCCTGTGAAATGTGCAATGCTGCACACTCGACACTCAAAAGGCTATAAAGATGGAGAGGTGAGGTAACTCGGGGTCAGTCTTCCTCAGTGCCACCTTGTGCCAGACCGCTGCCGAGAGCCGCTCCGATGACCGCCAAAGGGTAAGTGTCTAAGCGATCACAACTCCTCACACAAACATCCACACTTTCACCCCCTAGTGCTTGGATTGTAATAAGCATCTGATTCATTAACTGCTCTGCAAATTCTAGGAGTACTTCAAGTCATACATCTCATAAGTATCTGGTCATTTAGTTTATTTGTTTAATTGTTAAGATCCTGCCCTTCATCCCCGTCCCGGTAGGATCCAGCTAACATTAGTTAATTGTTTCGTGGCGTCCGAAGCCAGCTACTCGCCTACGTCACACTGCTTGTATCGCTTATTAGCGCGAGCCGTCCACTGCCGACGTTAGCAGTATTCCAAACAGCGGCTCAGCTGTTCAGAGCTTCCAGCACCAAACCGCCCTTAATCCCGATATCGCATCCCCGAACTATCCGATCAAACAGTACATTTGGGAGTTCTCCTTTCGAGCGCTTACACGCCCTCGAACCAGCCCATAACCGACACCTCTTACACTCGAGCACCAAGCAGCCCCCCGGCTACTCATATTTCATCCCCCCAGATAGTACATTGTAGAGGGCACCCTCTTAGGTCCCCTACAATATTTTGCCTATTATAGCCTATCCCTAATTTGCCCGGTGAAATCTATCTCTGCCTTCCGGCGTGCCGAGAGGATTTTTTTTAAATTCAAGTAAAGACTGCAGCCATTCGATTTTCAAGTAGTTTCAATTTCTGCTACCAAACGCCACCGTTAATGACCAACTAGTTCTGAACTTGGTTACTAGATGCCACTGCAGTTGGCTCCTGGCGACGAACGATGGAACCAAAGAGCGTTATTCAAATCTAACCTATAATTTAGCTTCACACAAGTGTAATTAATGGAAGGATCTTTATCGTGCCATAAATCTATGACATGGGACCGCCGGTTTTACTTCCCCTCCGAAGGACAAGAAGGGATTTTAACGCTCTTAAAAAATCCGACGGCTTCTCATCCTGCCGTAAACATTACTACCACATAGACTTTCATCGCATCTCACCCCGACCCCTTGGAAACGGGAATAATAAGGGGTAGACATACATACATCAATTTAGGAGACAGTCAATATATGAGCATACGTGAGGTCAACTAAGGTACCGGTACATCATTAGTGTCAGACGTTAAAGGGCTTTGAAACATCCAAACATCCGATACCGTATGCAGCTGGCATTATCATTTTAACTATGAATTTTCGCTCCACACATGCGTGAATGTTACTAACTTCAATGTTTTGCTTCCGACTTCATCGTGCCACAACAGCGCACTCAACCGTCAACAACTCCAATTGAAACTAGGAAATTCACAGTACCTTTCAACTAGTCTCGAATGTTGTATCCCAATTAAACTGTAGGGGGGATGGCGGACAAACAGCATTGGTAATTTTGCCATGTATGACATACATAAAGGCACTTTAAAATATGCAGCAAACAGTAGTGTTCTTGATATTAACTCATTAGCGAAATTGATCAATGTAATACTCTAATTTTCCCTCCCCATATTATTCTGCTAAGGTCCCATTCTAGTTTTGTACCGAAAATAAGGTCTCATTAACACCAACCTACACATATGGGGTACCTACAGGTTCAGCATAACCCTATGCGTAAGCGAAACGCACTCACTTACTCTTTAAATGCCTTACAATTAAATAAATACCTTAAAACATGTATATTTACAATGACATAATGAAAGAATGCAACATGGTAACCATGGCAACAGAATCTCACAGTTCCATCTATTTCTGTAAGACGCAATGCAATTCCAATTATTACATTACTGTGAAAGTTTCCAGACGGTTATAAGGTTATCACTGATCCAAATTAAGCTGTAAAATTCATCAATACATACAGTATAATGCATTTAAGGGGGTCAAGGCGCATTCTAGAATTTTTTCACGCGTGAGTGTGGTACGAAAGGTCGTTTTCACCTGACTATAAAGGGTCTCCGAAAACCACATTTAAAGGCCCTTAAATTAACAGTGTCTGTGATATTCCCAGAAAACTAACTTCGCTCCGATATACCTATGAAGGAATGACAAACCCCTAACCACTGCATCAGTAGCTGAATTGATAAAGTCTGATTATTTATAACAAGGATAAATCAGTTATAGCATTCATGACAGATTTTGCTAAGTGTACACTATACAACTAGAATATTCGCGGGCGAAGCCGCAACGGGTAATACTAGTTATTAATATTGTAGCTTCCAGGCCGTAAAAACTAAAGCATTCCAATTACTGGAATATGTGAATAATAACCTGAAATAAATTATATGTGATAAGGATTCATATACCAGGTGAATCAGCTGCCCCTAATGATATTGTTTAATGCAGCCAACCTAGCGTTGTTGTCAGGAAGGTCGATATTTCTCTGCTTGCAACCCGTATGTTACTAATGCACAGCATGCGTATCCTGCAAGCGATACTGAACACTATTATTTTTCCTTCGATGTTCCACAGCCTAATACGAGGGAAAATTAATAGTGTTCAGTATCGTTTGTGGTACATTATTACCATGCGGGATGCAGGCGTTGGTTGGGTTGCATAAACATATATTATTAGGGGCAGCTGATTCACATTGTATTACTACACCCTCTGTCTGAGAAGTTCAGTGAATGGGCTATATTACGAACGGATTGTTGGCTTACCTGAAACAGCCCGTGGATGGTTATGCACTACTGAGAATGACTGAACAAGTCCTGGAAACTCCTGGCATAGTCTTCTTTAGGAATAGCCTTCTGTCTGGGGCGTCAAAACTCTAAATTGAAAGCGAGAGAGAAGCGTGAATTTATGCAACCTGCCTTGTAAAGCTGATAGACCGGCGGCAGTGAGAAGGGTGAATTTATGCAACCTATCATGCACTCCTGTTTGACGGGAGACAGTGAGAAGGGAGAATTTCCGTAGAATGGAATAGTCCTGAAAACCGTCGTCACAGTTGACGAGCCCTGGTGCCTGAGGTACGACCTCGAGGCAAGCGTCAAAGTATGGAGTATCGGGGTCCAGGGTCGCCGAAAAGCCCTGAAGGGCATCCAACTAATGTGACGACCCAACTAAAGGCTATCCCTCAGGAAGACTATGCCAGGACTTGTACAGCCGTTCTAAGAAGTGCATAACCATCCACGGGATTACTTCAAAGGATAGTAACAGCTGTTTCAGGTAAGCCAACAATCCGTTCGTAATATAGACCCATTCACCGAATTTTTCAGACAAAGGGTATATTATGACTTATAAACGGTTTCCCATGACAGGACAATTCCCAAGGTGATGTGCTTGGTCTAAGAATACTAGGAAAAGAAGAAACAGTGCATAGTGAAAGGAGGGGTAATGTTCAGTGAATCAGAGAATAAACGGGCTCTCGAACAGTAGTACAGAAGTTGAAGGGAAGAAAGGCAAAGACGGTGATTTTTTTATTATTTTTATTATTGGATACATTATTTTTACTCACACCTGCCAATAATAGAGACATTGCCATATTTGTGACTCTTGAACAAGTCAAAATAGTAATCACACTATCTTTCGATTTCTTCAAAATCTTGTTCATTTTCAGAAGAGATTTCATTTCATCAAAGTCACTTATGTGGACATGATTAGCACATCACAAAAGGATAGTTCATCTTGCCCGTATGCCAGGACGCAGTTAGAAAAGCATCGTTTATCAATCCAGCATATAATTTTTTTAAATGTTTAACCATGCGGAAATATAAGTATTATATGCCAGGAAACTGCAACTTAATGAGGCTTGTTATAGTTCAAGTAAAATATATCATCCTTATTTTCAGGGTGGATATCAGTTGTAGCGTCTGACCCGGATCAGGCGGCTACAAACGGCGTCTGTACCCCATGTTAGGGGCGGCCGAATTATACGCTGGCAGTAGCGCAAAAATGCTTGGCGATAGGCTTTGTGACAAGCCAGCCGTAAAAGCACAATGTCACATATTTATGGGAATGTCGTCTCAAGATTTCGGAACCAAGGCTAGGGCGTCCACCGTGAGCGACGCGCGTGGGCAGGGCCCAGTCAGCGTGAAAAGTATGCAAGGGTTCCGTCGCAAGGGTGGCGACGGCTAAACAAGCGAACCCCCATTTTCTGTCTCGCATCATTGAACGTCGGGACTATGACTAGAAGAAGTAGCGAATTAGCTCAAGCACTCGAAAAGAGGCGCATCGATATCTGAGCAGTGCAGGAAATGAGGTGGAGCGGAGAAAAGTCTTACGAAATTGGGTGTGGATACAAACTCATATACAATGGAACCCGCGGAACAACTAATGGTGTCGGCATTGTCATATCAGCAAAGTTTGATGGCTCTGTATGTGAAGTGCAAAGGTATGATGACCGCCTTATGAAAATTGTTTACGTAGCAGACAGGAGAAAAATTCATTTCTTCAGCACTTATGCCCCACAAACAGGCCTAAACACAGAAACTAGAGATGCTTTCTGGACGCTGCTTGATGAGAAGGCTGCGGAAGTGCCATCTGAAGATTACCTCATTGTTGCTGGCGATCTAAATTGACATGTCGGCCAGCAGAAAGAAGATCATGCTGCCCATGGTGGAGACGGCTAGGGACTGAAGAATGATGACGGACAACGAATCCTTGATTACGCAGAAACTCATGGCATGGTCATCACAAACACCTGGTTTAAAAAGCGCGATACCCATCTAATCACGTACTACAGTGGTCCAAATGCTACTCAGATTGACTATGTCCTTGTGAGACATCGTAACCTTACAGACGTTTTAGATACGAAAGTTGTTCCATACGAAACCGTTGCGATGCAGCATCGACCTGTCATCTGTAAGCTGCGTATAACGCCACCAAGAGCTGTATGCATGGCCAGAACGGGTCCTTCAAGAATCAAATTGTGGCGCTTTAAGGAAATAGAGTCCAATGTCATTGCAAAAATCACTGTACCACCCATTACGACAGTTGGAGAGAGCTGGACAAAACTAAAAGGCTCGTCTCATGAAGCTGCACATGCCATTCTCGGAACAACAAAACCAGGACGACGGCGGATTGAGAAAGATACGTGGCTCTGGAACGACACTGTCAAGGAAGCGGTACATAAGAAGAAGCAGTTGTACCATGAGTTTCTTGCAGATAAAAATCCATCTCGCTGGAATGCCTATAAAGTAGCCCGTAGTGAGGCCAATAAAGTTGTTGCCTCAACAAAAGCAGAGCGATATGCAGACCTCTACAAGAAACTTGATACGCGTGAGGGCGAGCGTGACATTTATCGGATAATCAAATCGAGGCATCGAAAAACGGAAGATATCCCACATTTCTATGGCATCAACAATGAAGTGGGTGAGCTGCTAGTAGACTGGGAGAAAGCAAGGGAACGCTGGCGGAGCTACTTCGAGAACATTTCTACTGAAGAATTTCCCCATCCACCAATCCCAACCACCTGTGCTGTTGAAGGACCAATTAAGGAGATCGACATTGCTGAAGTTGAGGCTGCTCTGAAGGTGATGAAGCCTGGGAAAGCCACCGGCCCCGATGATCTTCCAGAAGAGTTATGGTGCTCTAAGGAGTGGGATGCTGCAGGATGGTTAACACAATTCTTCAATTGGATTACCAAAGAATGTCGAATACCAACAGATTGGCAATGGAGTATCACAGTACCAATCTTCAAAAAGAAGGGAAGCCCTGCCGAATGTTCAAATTACCGCCCGATCAGACTTCTGTGCCACGTAATGAAAGTTTTCGAGCGTATCCTTGACAAAAGAATTCGTGCGATTGCCAAAATCACAAGGAACCAAGCAGGCTTTGTGAAAAACTGCGACACAACAGATGCAATCTTCGCTGTACGGCAACTGGTTGAGGAATACTCCGAAAGAAATAAACCTTTGCATCTTGCTTTCCTCGACCTTGAGAAGGCTTTTGATCGGGTGCCACATGACCTAATCTGGTTAGCGCTCCGTCAACACGGCATCCCAGAACACCTTCTTAAATGGGTGCAGCTGCTTTACGCAGAACCAAGGAGCTATATCCGAGCTGCCGCGGGAGCGTCTAATGACTTCCGCATCACCGTAGGTGTCCACCAGGGCTCCGCTTTATCACCACTGCTGTTCATTCTTGTGATGGACACTGTTATGTCAGACCTGCACCAGCCGCTACCATGGACACTTCTCTATGCAGATGACGTCATGTTGGCTACTGAGACGAAGCTTGATCTCCAACGTCAAACACAAGAGTGGTACAATCGACTTGCGCAATATGGTCTGCACCTCAACAAGAAGAAGACATAATACATGACATCCGATACACAAGAAGTGGGCATCATTACTGTTGACGGAGAAGATTTACCACGTGTAGTGAAATTTAAGTATCTTGGATACACTATCTCTGATGATGGGCGACTTACTGACGAGGTCAACACAAGGTTACACGCAGCCTGGACGAAGTGGCGAATGACAACTGGCGTCACCTGTGACCGTAGGATGAATGACCATCTGAAATCTAAGATCTACCGGACTGTCATTCGTCCTGTCGCTCTCTTCGGCACGGAGTGCTGGCCATGTACTAAGGAAGCAGAACGTCGCCTATGTATCATGGAGACGAAGATGCTTAGATGGTCAGCAGGTTTCATTAGGCAGGATCATATTTCAAATGATGCCATCAGAAATCGGTTTGGTGTTGCTCCAATCGGTAAAAAATGCAGGAAACCCGTCTGAGATGGTTTGGACATGTGCTGCGCGCAGAGGGCGACACATGACAAAAGCAGCTTACACACTGGATGTGGCTGGAAAGAGGCCCCGAGGGCGACCAAGGCAACGGTGAGCCGATACACTGCACAATGATCTAAAGGCTGTCAATCTTCATCCAGACATGGCCCATGACCTAGGGAAATGGAGACAACGATCCCACATAGCGGACCCTGCCACAAGGTGGGACAAACGCTAAAGAAAAAGAAGAAGATAGTTCAAGTTTCATCATAATACAGGTTCTCCACCAATCAGAGCTCAAGATTTTCATTAAGATACAGCTGTTTGACCAATTAGGTAAGGATAACATCGCACCTGCGCAAAATCAAACAGTCGCTGACTTCCACGGCCTCCTGTTTTAAATTTCACTGCGTGATTAGTGTCACAGTGGGGCTTTCGAGGAGACCGTGGTCGAATACAAGGTATCCTCTGCGTCGGATGTGCTCTGTTCAGTAAATGCAACTGGCGGAATCCCGGCACGCCTACCTCTCTAAAAGCCGCAGTAGTTTCAAGGGACATACCAATTGAATAGCATTAATTTCGATTACTAAGACAACGTATGACATGCGTGCCGTGATTTTTGTCGACTTTCAAAAATCACTTACCACCGCCAGGAGTGAACCTGCAAGCTTTTGGTTGGTAGTCCAACACGATAACCACTCACCCACCCTGGCAAGCATGTCATACGTTGTTGGCATGTTAAAGAACACATTTGAATTCAGTACGGCGTGTTCATAATGGCAAAATTTATCTCGGGATTTTCCGCCAACATAAAGTTCCTACTTTCTCTACTAGAAAGCACTATAGTGTCAAGGACCTAAGATATCTAAACTACTTGACTTTCAGAGTGTTCCAAGGATCAGCAAAATGCGACATGCGATATGCAAGCTGCCCTTTGGGCACACATAACAAAGCTTGACCTGGCACCGAGGCCATACAATATAATAATAATAATAATAATAATAATAATAATAATAATTATTATTATTATTATTATTATTATTAAGGCAACTCTGAAGAATGGCTTCCAACACGATAATTACCGGTACTGGTTTAAAGAATCGAAAACTAAATATACTCGTATCACTTTCTCTTTCACTTTCTTCCACTAAATTGTATATTTAGCCTACTTTTCTCATGTTGCAAACATGAGGAAAAGTAGACTTATGAGATCGATCCGGGAAAATGTCTGTCTGTCCTTCCGTCTGTCTGTCTGTCTGTCTGTCTGTGTCCCCCACACTATCAACTCTTAAACGGGTGCAGCTATCTAGGCCTACATCAAATTTTGTAAGAGTAAACATCTAAACCTGAATATCACACGGCCATATTTGAAGTTGACGTCAGTGCTACCAACTGCTGAAAAATCGCAATTGAAATTTGAGCTCAATGTTAGATATCACAGAAGTTATACATGCGAACTATTCCAAAATTGGCACACATATAGATAATAGCATTCCAGATTAATTTTCAGAGGTCCATACATGCCAGTGTTGTCAATATGATTCTAAGCCAGCCGATAGGTCAAATTTCTAAATGCATGTAACTTCTATACTATCAATTGGATTTCAACCAAATTTCGTATGTACTATGTGTATTACAACAGATATGACTGTGCTTATTATAGAGAGACACTAGGGCTGTCAAATGTTAATAAATGCTCTCTCTGTGTTTTAACCCTAATATCAATATGTTAGAAAGTATGCAAGCCAACAGCTCTAAACTTTGCACACGTATAGTATCTGCAATTCTACCTTAGTTTGGTGTAACTTATATACATCAGTGCTGCCAACACGAATCTAAGCCTAGTGATTGGTCCAGTTTTTAAATGCATATAACTTTTATACTAACGAATGGATTTCAACCAAGTTTCATATGTGCTTTGTGTACCATAATGGTTATGACTATGCGTATACCTAAGAACCAGCAGGGCTGCCAACTGTTAATAAATGCTCTCTCTATTTGCTTAATCCTAATATCAATATGTCAGAAAGTATGCAAGCCATCTGCTCTAAACTTTGCACACGTATAGTACCTGACATTCTACATTAATTGGGAGTAACTAATATACCTCAGTGCTGCCAACATGATTCTAAGCTTTCTGATAGTTTCAATTTTTAATTACATGTAACTTCTATACTAACAAATGGATGTTAACCAAATTTGGCACTATAATAAATCGTACTATTTCAGATTAATTACGAGCATCACATACATGGCATTGTTCCCAACATGATTTTACGCTCACTGATAAATCCTATATCAAACAGCATGTAACGTCCATACTATCCATTAGACTTCAACCAAATTTTGTATGTGCATTCTATAACTTAAGAGATGGAACTAAGAATATATTCAGAGTCACCAGGGCTGCCAACTGTAATAAGTTACTGTATTAGGCTACACTATTTCAGGTGTATTTCAAACTGCAGTACTTAGAAATATTAGTATTACCAACTTAATTTCATCATTATTCTAGATAGGTCTACAGAGATTGGCATGAATCTCAAATTTTAAGAAAATTAGGCTCTATAGTTCGTCACGGAACTACTTGTTATTCATTCGTTTGGTTTGTATGTTTTACTAACGAGCTTTTGTGTAGATCCACGCTCGACTCTCGCCTAGGAAGCAGACTGCAGTGCACTATTATTATTACGAGTATTTTATTTACTTATTTATTTATTGTTGAACTTGAGGAGATAGCGTTGAAATTAAGCCTTATAATTAATGACCAAAAAACTCAGTACATGGTAATGAAGAGGAATATTAACGTGTTTGAGAATCGGTTACGTCTTCTTATTGGCAAGTATAGTTTTGGGCGGGTTGAACATTTTCAAATTCTTAGGAGTCATGAATGATGAATAGAATTATTGAGAAGTGGAAAAGTTATAATACAGAATTCTAACAAAGTGTACAGTTTTTATTGGGTTCCAAATTTTTGACGAGAAATACTAAACTGAAAATATACAATAGACCAGTTCTAACTTATGGTGCAGAATCGTGGAGTTTAACAAAACAGGGAGAACACCAGTTGCAGGTTTTCGAAAATAAAGTGTATAGGAAAAATATTTGGATCATATTTTGGCTCCACATCTCAAAGCTGGAAAACAAGATCAAATAAAGACATATACTCACTATCACAGCAAGCACCAATACTCAACATCATTAACTCCAGAATACTTGAATGGGCTGGTCATTTACTAAGGATGGGAGATGATTGTATGTTCTTAAAAGTCTTTAAAGAAGAACCAAGATGAAAAAAGGCCAGTAGAAAGACCACGAAGTACCTGGAAAAATGAAATCTCCAAATTTTGTAGATATCTGAATGTGGACAGTAGAGGCATTTCGTGAGATCGGCGTGGGATCTTCGTGTCCCATAGAAGACTTCTAAGTGAGTGAGTATGAGTGTATTATTTTTCATCGTTATGCCCATCTAAGGAGCGCGATTGAACTCATTTAGTTAATGATCTTCTTTTCTTCTCCCAAATCTCATCTGGGCTTTGAAAATCTTCCTCCGTTCTTCCATCCATGATTTCTTGGTTGTTTGGTTGGTTCCTAAGTTTAGGGGCTGCAACAACGCGGTCATGTAGCCCCGTGTACTTTGTGTGTGTGTAGAACCGGTGTTAATTGTGATGACCGTATTAGTGTGCGTTATTTGTTTCTTAATTAAAGTAAGGACTGTAAACTTTTGTTTTTTTCAAATAGTTCCTACTTTTGCCACCAAACGCCACCGTCAACGACTACTAGTTCAGAACTTAGATACCAGACGCCACCGTAGCCGGCTCTTGGCAACGAACGTAGGTACTAAGAGCGTTGTTTACATTTTAACCTATATAATTTAGCTTCACACGGGTGTAATTAGTGGAAGGTTCTTTAACATGCCATAAATCTATGACATGGGACCGCTTTACTTCCCCTCCGAAGGAAGGCATACTGAGGGATTTTTAACGCTCAAAAAATCCGACGACTTCGGCCGGATTTGAACCCGCGATCTTGGGCATAGAAGCTCAGCATGCTACCAACTACGCCTCATGATTTCTTGGTTTTGGTGGTCATTTTCTCAGAGAAAATATGATTTTTTATTAATGTTATGAGCTGGAATTGATCTTGTATAATTTCCTCCGAAATATCAATTTCTTGACGGTCTCTTTCTATTTCACTAAACCAATAAGTTGTTCTTGACTCTGGCGCAGTCAGCTGGCATTTGAGGGTGCTCAAATGCGAGGGAGCCGTGTCAGTAGATTTACTGGCACGTTAAAGATCCCCTTCGGGGCTAAATTCCGGCACCCCGGCGTCTCTAAAAGCCAGTGTAGTTAAAAGGGACGTAAAACCAATAACATTATAATTATTATTTTCTTGACTCTCATTGAGAGTCCTTTTGGTGAGCCTCTCATTGTTGATTCTGAGAATATGTCCGTAGAACTTCGATCGCCTTTTCCTGAAGATGTCAACATGCTGATAACAACCCCTCTATGGATGCCATCCTGCCACACGGAGGTGGAAATCTAGAAAGTGTTTACTCCGCACATCAGTTAAGCTTCAAGGGAAAGCAGAGAATGCTAGGATCAAGATGTGGAAAGAAAGAACTAACCACCTTTCCAACTGGATGGATCAGAAGGAAAGTCTTCCATGTGGACATTAGGAGAAGGACTACCTGGAAAGCTCTAAACAGACTCCGTACAGGAGTTGGCAGAACAAAAGTAAATCTGCAGAAGTGGGGTTTATCAAGCGACTCATCACTCTGTGACTGTGGAGAGCAGCAGACAATCCAACATGAATGCCAGTGTGACTTATTGTGACATAGATATGCACAGACACTCCTCATCATTGTTTATTATTGTATATGTATATAGTTATAGTTTATGTTTTTATAATCGGAAAGTGCCCAGATCTAGGTGGCAGTGAGATGGGAGATTGATGCTCTGAGAAAAGTTTATTAGTTGATTGTTCGGCATTGAATTGATGCATATTGAAAAAAATACAACCAGCTGCTTTATGTAGCCGTGAATAGAATTAAACCCCAGGAAGGATTCACATTCTGTTACATTACGGAAAAGTTTTCGTAAACTTGGAGTTATATATAAAGGCACCCGCAAAAATACTTATGTGGATGGAAATAAAGAGCACATATAGGAATATAATGCCCAAAGTACAAGTAAGACAAGGTTCACTATGATAGACAGTAATGTACGGCGCTTTCCGATAAGTAAGAGTAGTTTATTTTATAAAGCATTATAAAGTTATCTTGCAATCTCTTTGTCCTGAGATTATTTTTTTTACCGTTATTTTTAAGTCATCTGATTATAGGAAAGGGGAGGGTAAAGTGAATTGCTGTAAAAACAAGCTTATTGTCCTGCTACCCGGGAATACTGTCTTGTGTATTCTACATTTTCTCATTATAATTAATGAGTGGCGCCCAACAGAAGTTATTTAAGGTTAAGAACAATCACAAAGTGGCACCGCATTACGTGGGGATCGATTTATGGCAATTCACCAAAATACAATCTCGAAAATGCACATGATTGGTAAGGTGATTAAGATAGATGGTAATGTCAGAGATTGTACTAAGAACACGTACTATTCAGCGTAAAGTTAAAATGGAATCTGGAGATAAACTAATGATCGTAAGGGATGAGGGGGAAATGATGGAAAGGTCAAATAGTGAAGAGAATGTGGCTTCATGTGAGAGTGTAGAGGGAGTTAACCTTGGCTGGCTCCAATTGTTAATTAATAAAATGGAGGAAATGTGTAAGAATACTAATACTAGAATTGAGGAAATAAATAATAGTATTAACGTTAGAATTGAGGAAATGGATAAGAAGATTAACGGTAGGATTACGGAATAGATCACAGTATTAAGAAAGTGGAAGATAAGGTAGATGAAATGAAAGATAAACTAGGGAAGTTGAAAGAGAAAGTTGATTCAGAGTGCGAGAAGATAAGAGCGAAAATGGAAGTAAATAAGTCTACATTACAAACACAGATAGACGAGATCAGAAAGAAAATGGTGATAATAGCCATAAGATTGAGCTGTTGGAAATAAGGATAGCTACAAAATGTGAAGCGATAGAAGGTACCTTAAAGAGGAGGATGGATAGGGTGGATAGCGTGGTAGAGGAGAATACCAAGGAATGTTTTAGTAGAATAGAGGGAATGGAATGAAGATTTAATCAAGTAACAGAACTGAAGAAACAAGATACTATATTACAGAAAATGGATGAAAATAAGAAAGAAAGAAAGAAAGAAAGAAAGAAAGAAAGAAAGAAAGAAACGAAGAATTCGGGAGGATAGAGAAGAAAATGGAAGTAATAGTAGAAAAGAAAGTGTCGGATATTCAGAGTATACTACGGAAGGAAATTAGGGAGAATAGAGGTGTATATACAAATATAGTTATGAATAGATGAGGTATACTAGGTAGAGAAGTTGAATTACCTTAGTTTACAGGAAAACAGAATAATCCTATGGAATTTATGAAACTGGTGGAAAAGAAATTCAAGCGTCAATTGGAAGAGGAAATTATTGATTGGAATAGTGTACTAGAAATGTTATCAGTAGCTTTTGTAGGTGAATCTAGATACTGGTTTCAGGTGTATAAAAATAGTATGATGAGTTTAGAGCATTTTAAAGAAAAGTTTACAGCTAAGTTTTTGAATGAAACTATACAAGGAAGAGAAAGGGAAAAGATTATTTTTGGGAAATACAGGGCACAGACGGGGATTTCATTAACAGAATATTTCCTGTCACATGTATTGATATGGCAGAATTAAGATGAGTTAGGATCAGATACTGATATTATTAGGCTGATTTTACATCACTTCCCAGATAGAATTAAGGAAGCGGCGTATGTACAACAAGTTTGTACTATAAAAGGTTTAGAGACTTTATTAGAGAATGTTGATGCTCTAAATCAAAATATTGATATTACTGGTAATGGAATTAGGACATTCGGAAGAGGTAATCAGAATTATTATGAAACAGGGCATGGTCAACAGACTAATAGGAATCAGCAAAATAATAGAAGCCAAAGAAACTATGATAATAGGCAAGGAAATGATTCAAGAGATGGGGGGGCGTGATAATAATCAATGCAATAATCATACAATTAGAAGACAAGATAACCAACAATAGGTTAATGAGAGGGAAGACTGGAGAAGAAATGAGAGAGAGTAGACAACCTCAACAGCAACAATCGGATAATGGAAATGATTTAAACTCCCAACGGGCCACTCAGTAGGGTCAATGAGTCAGTCCGATAATAATTTAGTTCACAATTGTATAGTTAGATCAGGTAATAATATTCTTGATTTAGACATAAGAGATGAGCTGATGTATGACCTAATACAAAGTAATCTTGACGAAGTGGACAGTGAGGTGATAATACCTATTATTGAAATAGATGTATGGAGTAGGAAGGTAAATGCGTTGGTAGATTCGGGTAGCGAGATGTCGTGCATAAGCGTGAGGCTTTACGAATTGATAAAGGAAGAAAATAAATATATTGAAGAAATACCTATACGTAGTACTTTTATTGTAACTGCTGTGGGTAGCAAATCCCAGAAGGTATGTAGGCAGGTGACTGTTCCTATTATTATAAAAGAGGAATGTGTATTTCAGCCGTGTTTAATTGTACCTAACTTGGTACATGCAATGATATTGGGAATGGATTGGCTGACTAGTCACAAGGTAAAGATGGATTTTCATTTGGGCAATGTTTGTTTTTCTTGGGGTCAAGAGAATAAGGAAGTTATTTTAGAATATAGTATCGCAGATAAAGATCGATCCAATAGTTTATACTGTATTCAGAGAAAAGGGGAAGATAAAGTATTGTATGATGACTATTTTGGTGATACATCATATGTTTTATGTGGTCTTATGTCGAAAGAAACGGAATATTGGGCAGAGGTGAATCAAATTGTAGTTAAATGTGGGTTAAATGATGAAAAAGGTGAGAAATTAAGATCATTATTGATTGAACATGAAGAGGTGTTTAATGATAAGTCTGGTAGAACGCATTTATATGAGCATAAACTGGTACTTCATGATGAATCTACATTTGTAGGACCCCGTTATCCTATAGCGCATAAATATGCTAAAGCAGTAGAAGATCAAATTAATATCATGTTGGATCATGGGATTATCGAACCTTCTTGTAGTAAATACTTAAATCCTTTGGTAGCGATTCCAAAAAAGGATTATTCAGTAAGATTATGTATCGATGCACGATTATTAAATCTTAGAATTCAGTCAGATCAACAACGTACTGAAACGGTAGAGGAGCTGATACAGCGTTTTGAGGGGAGGAAGTGGTTTTCGATTGTTGATTTATCGGCTTCATTTTGGCAAATTCCGCTTTGGATTGAGGACAGACTTTTGACCGCTTTTGCCAACAAGAATAGACTACTACAGTTTTCTAGGGTCCCGTTTGGTATTAAAACCTCATCAGCAGCATTGAAAAGGGCAATGAGCATTGTTATGGGAAGAGATACAGGGGATTTTGTCACTAGTTATATCGATGATTTAGTCGTGGCATCCTGTACATTTGAAGAACATATTTTTCACTTGAGGGTTGTTTTTATGAGTTAAGGGGAGGGGGTTTTACATTTAAAATGAGTAAATCGACATTTTGTACACAACAAATTACGTTTTTGGGACATACGGTATCTATGCATGGAGTTCGACCTGAATAGTCTAGGTTAACCAAGATTTGTAACACTCCTAGACCTCATAATGTGAAACAATTACGGTCATTTTTGGGAGTTTGTAATTATTTCCGACTTTTTGTCCTGCGTTATTCAGCGTTGACTGAATCTTTTAGGGAGCTTCTGAAAATAAAGTCTAAATGGAGGTGGACTACTGAACATTATGAGGCATTTGAGAAGGTGAAACAGGGTTTTAATGAAGCCGTTATGCTTCAGTATCCTAAATGTGATCGCAAGTTTATTTTGTTTACGGATGCATCTGAAATTGGTTTGGATGGACGTCTGTGTCAAGAAGATGAAAAAGGTGATTTAGGTATTGTATCGTTTGCTAGTCGTGGACTTAGCGTAGCAGAAAAACGATATACTATTACCGAAATAGAGTTCTTTGCAATTATGTATTCCCTTAGTAAATTTCGATTGTATGTAGTGGGTAGTAAGCTAGAGATACGAATGGATCACCAAGCCCTTACTTTCGTGAAATCATGTAAGCTTACAATTAATCGTATTACGAGGTGGATCTTATCTTTAAGTGAATATGACTATACTATATGTCATGTGAAAGGTAAATAAAATGTATTAGCTGATTATTTGAGCCGGTCTACTGTTGCGAATGATAACGGTAGTACTATTGTTTTGAAAGATGGTATTCTGATATGTAATGGTACTGTCGAAGTTTACACTGATGAACGTTCAAGGTTACGGCGTTTATTGGAAGAGCAGGAAAGTGATAGTGAATTATCAGGGGTTATTATCCAATTACGGAAGATGGAAGTAGATGATACTGTGATTGTTGGAAAATATACATATAAACTGATAAATGGTTTTGTAGCTAGAAAGTGCCGAGCAGGCGAATGGAAGGTATGTGTGCCCAAGTCATTGCAAGTAGATATGATATGGTTTTATCATAAAGAGTTGGGTCATTCTGGAGCCAGTAAGGTTTTTTATGCTATTCAGCCATATTTCATTTGGAGGCAAATGGGTAGGATAATTAGGATAACTTTAGCTACATATGATCCTTGTTAGCGTAGTAAACATCCTAATAGATTGTTCAAAGGACCTACCCAAACTATTCTGGTAAATAAGCCGAGGGAACTTGTCTGTGTGGATCTATTTGGTCCTTTAGTGAAAACCCGATACAGGTATCAATTTATACTTGTGGTTATGGATGCTTTCAGCAAATATGTCAAGTTGTACTCTTTGAGCGAGGTTACGGGAAAGGGTTGTGTCCAGAAAATTATAGAAAAATATATTCCGGAATTTGGTATTCCAATTAGTATACTTTCTGACCACGGTAGTCAATTTACAGCTAAAATTTGGACTACAAAACTGATAGAACTGGGTATTACCCCTATTTATTCATCTATAAGGTATCCACAGGTAAATTTAGTGGAGAAAGTGATGAAGGAGATAGGGAGGATTTTTAGAGCTTGCGTTCATGACAAGCATAATTCATGGTATTGTTTTAGATCCCTTAGTTGGGGGTAGTTAGGGATAAAACACTTGTGTTACTGTGCTGACTTGGAAGGTAGTTCCTAGGTGAGAGTAGCTTCCCGTAGCTGGGAGAGCTTACTAGTGTAGTGTGTTGTTTAGTGTTTAAACGCTAGGGGGTGTTCCTGCAAAGATGCAAGTGTTTATTAGGGGATGGACCTCTAAATGCAGGCTACTATACTGGCCTGCCAGCTGGACGAGATGAGTAATACAATAGGCGTGCTTATGTCAGCGGCTCGAAGTTATGTAGTCGAGTCGCGTGCTGGGAAATACAATGCAGTCTGACAAAGCAGTTACTGGCTACTATGGTCACGGACAATCGTGACGAAGGTCAGGAAGGGTATGAGGATATGAAGAGGAGTGTAATTAGTAGTAATTAGTAATGCAATCTGTAACTTACTGACCATGTGTTTATTGGTCAGTGAATGTAGTTCTGTATGTCCCTTTCGGGAAGTCTAAGGCAAATGTAAAATACAACTAGTGTGTACAGGTTTGGGGTACAAAATAAAGGAGTCTGAGCACTTTGCTGAATCTCACCTGATGTAGCAGGAACAGACGTTGGCTAGGGCCGCTGGCGACGCACTGAGTAGAACAGACGATGGCTCCTCGTCAGGACTCCATTCTTATAGTTTTAGGTGCAGCATGGTCAGCATTACGTCACCGTAGCTACCCCAGATAGTTGTTGGTGTAGATGTTTCTGTATGTGTTGCAAGTAGTTGGCTAACCTCCCGAGCTGGGTGGCCGCCTCTTGCTGTGTAAAGATAATGTTCTGGTCTTATGATGTTGCCAGTTAGGGTGGTTTTAGTGAAAGATGGGGGGTGGCTTTCAGGGGTACTGCCCCCCCCCCCCCTGGGGCTGTACAAGTCCTCTTCTTCGACTAGTTCGCGTCCTCGCGAACGGGAACGGGACGTAGAGTGGGGGTGTCGATGTGATGGTTCGTTTTTGATTACTTCTTGTACTTCTTCTTCTTTTCTTCCGTGTTGGTGTAGGCGTGTCGATGTCGTGGTGATGTGAGTCCAGCTTGTGCTCAGAGGGGTAGGTTTTGGGATATACATGTTATACATAGTTAATTTTTAGAATGGCTCATTTTTGCAAGTTGACATGGTAATAATAAAGATAGAAACACAAAAAAACAAACAAATGCATGGTTTCGCCGTTGTATATATATATGTTGTTATTTTTCAGGGAGGAAAAAAAACATGTCCGGACGGATGGTTGTGCCGTCCGGCGTTGTATGGAGAAAAAAATTGCTCCCTTCAGTGTATTGTTTAAAAGATGGAAGAGAATAGCAAAAGTAGGTGCCCCAGGGTATAAGTTAAAGGAAATATCATAATGGTTTATTGTTTTTGGGATGAAACGGGACACCTTCACAAATTTTGGCGTTAGTAGAGTAGAAAGGAAAAAAAAACAGTGTATTCAGTGTTGACATTATGGCGTGTAAAATGGCGTGACAATTTGTGAGTTTATGTGCATAGGTGTACAGTTGAGCACCACTATGTTTGTGTATGCTTTGGGTTTACAGTTTTTGCTTTTACAATGATGATACAACATAACATAACATAATATAACATAAAATGACATAAAATAATAACCTTATTGCTAGACCGTTTTGCTCATGAGCCTGGTACCTCGTCTCATTCTCTAGGACTTCTGTAGCGCTCTCGTCTGTCGACTCATTCTCCCTTCATTTATCACTCGCTGAGCTGTAGGTTCCTCTCACCTATGGCTGTGGGTTAGTGGTGATGCCGTTACTTTTCCTTTCGCAAATTTTCCCCGTGGGTGGAAAAATTTACCTTGGCGGCGAGGGTAGGTGCTCACAACCTTTGCACCACCCCTGGCTACCGAATATTGCTTTTTATTGAAGCGTATTGAACGTGTGTTTGCGTCAGCGTCGCTCGGTGCCCCACGCCACCTTACGTCGCTGATCGCGGCGCCGTCACCTTATTGGCGCGACTGAAGAACGATGAGGAACAGTGTGTTTGTGTAACAGAGATAAGGGTATGTGTAATTTGGTGTGGAAAACATATTTACAATAGACATGATCGTGCTCCTTGTCATCTGTGAAACAAAAATGGATTATTGGCCATCTACTTGGAAAACATGTATATTCGTTTGCTTCCTCGCTTTCCTGTGTGGGTGAAAGTGGATTAATGATTAATAAGACATTACAATACATGTATATATATAACACTTCGTTGGTAGCGCTTAATTTGTAAAGCTAAGTGTGGCGCCACTGAAGTCTAACTTACTTCTAGGTTGGCCTATGTATTATCTAGCTTAGTCTATGTATTATGTAGCTTATTCTATGTGGTGTCGGGCTTACCCTGGTAACGGTTTTTGGTAACCAGGCGCCGAACGTGCTATCTTAAACTTACTTATCTTAATATGTTGTCGGGCTTACCCTGGCAACGGTTTTTTAGTCGCTAGGCGCCGAAATGTTTTACCTTAACCTTAAGGTGCTTAGCCTAATTTATGATAATTTAAAAAAATATTTTGTGTTTACAATCCGAATGGTTTTACCTTAATCTAGTGCCGAAATGTGCTGTGCTATTATTTAGCAACAGCGCTTATTGAATTTGCTTAATTCTAAGTTGCGTTCCAAATGCAACTGCCTTACATGCTAAAATTTCGACCGGAGCGATCGCCCGAGGCAGTTTTACCTCCCCAGATCACCACCCGTGTGTATTTTAGAAACACCGGTTGTCTCTAAAACCACCGGATTCCGCTCCCTTAATACTAGTTGTCGACATTTATATTAGTGATTAATAACTAATCATTACTAAAGTTCCGGGCGCCTGCGCTGCTGGAGAGCAAACGCATCGCCGTTGTACTTGCCTGTGTTGTCATCCTTCTTCATTTATCCTTTGTTGATGTATTCATCATTGCTGGGTTTGCCCACGGAACCCCTTTTGGTAGCTCGTTGCATACCTATTTAATATCTCTGGCCGCCCGCTGCGTTACCATTTAAGCTCTGGTGACTCGCTGTCGGCCATTTATGTGGGCACGGGACATCGTTTGGGGAAAATCGTCCGATAAAATAATGTCATCCGGGAATTTTAGCGTCCGGGAATCCTCTTCGCCTATATTGGCATTAATAATAACATCCGGGAATTTAGCGTCCGGGAATCCTCTTCGCCTATATCGGCATCATTCTCCATTGCTGGGTTTGCCCACTCGAACCCCTCTTGGCAGCCCGCTGCATGCCTATTTAATATCTCTGGCCGCCCGGTGCGTTACCATTTAAGCTCTGGTGACTCGCTGTCAGCCATTTATGTGGGCACGGGACCGAATGATCGCGTTCATTCCATATTATTCATATTTCATGTATATTATTCATTATTTGTTTATTCATTATTCATTTGTTTGGTTGTCTCCACCTTGCCGCGCGGGGCAAGGACTTGGCGAATCTAGGATTGGTCCCGCTGAATCCTGAGATTCTCCTTCACTTCTGCGAGTAGAAGACTAGCTTCCCGCCATAGAAGCTCTACTTAACTTATGTACTAAAGTAGGAGTCTAGTCCTAATGTGGTCGTCCCTTGGTTCCTCTCCTGAGTCCGGTGCGGAGCTGGCTAATTCTCCCCCCGTTCGTCAAAAGTCTCCCTTGCAGGTCTTGGTTCGATGACCGTGGCGCATAGTGGGTGTAACTTTCCTCTGCCGAGGGGGTAGGCTAGACGCACCTCCGGTTTTGGCGTTTGCCCGCGCTAAGCCATCGATGCTTCAACCTTACGTAGTTCCGTCCTTTATTTAGTCTGGGTCATTGAGTCAACTGGGGCAGGGCTCATCATCGCCTCCCCCAGCTCTGTTCTTGTGTGGCGCCTCTGCCCTTCTGTTTACCTCTCATCACCATTCAGTGTGACTCAGATTCCTTTTTTAAAAAATGAGTGTGATATGTAAAATAAGTGTGTGGGTATTATGTAGTTATGTAAAAATTTTAAGTGTCCTGGGGTTGTAGAATCTTCTAGATGCATGGACTACTTCAGGCCTGTAGTCGCCATGTCGGATTTCTAGCGGTAATACCGTGTTGATTTTCCTGGAGGTGTTAGTAGGTTTTTATGGCGTTGGGTCCCTTGTTATTGGGATCCGGGGGGTGTTCTTTGCTGAATAGGCTTAAAGCATGGTAGGAGAGGGTTGCGCATCGTTGGACTCCATGTTAATGGTGGCCGGGAGCCGCTGATGCTGCTAGGATGTCTTTACAGTGAGTGGACGGGGGTAGGTATTTCCCAGGTGTACAAAATTTTTAAAAGTTCCATGCAGGTATGGTAATAATAATATCCCTAGTATGAGGGTAGGATATTCCATGCATGTGGATGGATATGAGGCGTATCCGCTCTCATTTGTGGATAGGTGTGGGCAGAGGTGTGATAATTCTATGTCCCTTGCATGCGGGATTATTTAATAAAAAAGAGTTGTTATTATGACTTTGGCCTCATCTCTTGCACAGAGATGTGCATTACACTTCATTTTGTTTCCGACCACCCCTAATACTCGGGTGTAGGCATTTAGGACCAGGGTGTAGTATACCCAAATTCTTGGTAAACGCATGAAGTCTATCAACCCCGATGTATATTTTGGAATGTAGTCTAGCTGTTTCTATGTGTCTGTTTGTTTGTGTTGAATAGTGTTGTAATTGATGGGTTATGCAGGGAGAGGGGTGCTGGGATGTTATTCCGTAGCTAGTATATTGGCCATCCTGATGGCATTGTCCATCTCTGCTCCTGTCATCCTCACTTGGTCAATGTTGGGTTTCTATCCGCTCCTTGGGATGGTTAAGTGCGGTGACGCTGTGACGTCACGGCCTAATCTGGTCTCTCATTTGTAATGTTAAGGTAGCAAGTGATTGCGAGTGTACTGGTTATGTCCTGATCGCCTATGATGGTTTTTTAAAGCTTAAAGAAAACAAGAAGAGAGGTAGTTATTGGGGGGGGGGGGTTGTTCCTTCAGGGAATCTGTCTGTATTCGCTCCTGATTAGTGGGCGCGTGTGGGCAGGAGGTGCCCGTGGCTGTGGTTACTGAGGCTTGCGTGTCTGTGGTCGCGTTCCGATGTAACATGCTGGTGCGCGTGCCGTTATCAGATACGTCTTAACGTGTGTCGTTTGGCTAATTGTCAGGCGGCGCGTGTAACCTGTTATCGCCCTTGTAAACATGCTTCTGTGGCCCTAAGATAAATCCGGCCTATTGTGTCTGTACATTGCTAAATGTTATACCTATTGTAACAGCGCTGAATCCTGTGTCAATATCCGTGTGTCTGTATGCTGTTATTATTGATGGTATATGACAGTGTCATCATATTGGCGTGTTACCAGCACGTCTGGGTGCTCTAGGAATGTCTACCGGCAACAATGTTGAAATGCGCTAGAATTCGCAACGCGGTGTTTTGTTGTGTTTTTGTTTTCATGTTCTTGTATACGGGAAGTCTCTGACGTTACGTATGGCGGCTGACGGAACGTGACTTTTGCCAATGTCCGTGTGTTGACATTGTTTGACATTCCGGGAGGGGCAATGTGTTAATCTGTCCTGTTTTTGCTACTGATGTTGTGTAGGCATTTATTCCGCAAGACCTTTGCCTTGTGTAATTGCTATAACTTGTGTTTAGGAAGTCTATTTCCTATGTTTGGGGTAATCGAAATTTTGCATGGCTTTTCGCCGGAAAAGATGTGGTGTTACCTGTTTTGTGTCTGTGAGAGTGGCGTCTCCCGTATCTAGGTGTTGGGCGCTATGGTTCAGAGAAAAGTATTTTGTGGTCGCTAATGCCCTAAGTAGGCTGTTGTAGCGAGTACTTTGGAACGAATCTATGTTCCTGTATGTGTGTTAAAGAACCTCCCTGTTATTATAATTGTGTGGCTCACCCACTTATGTACTTGTATGGGGCCAACTTCCGTCTAAGCGGGATTCTGGATTTTTGTTTTCCACGGCGTCCGATTTTACTGGGCCTTCGGACCCGCGATCCCGTGTAACGCTCCGTGTTTTATGTCTGCGTTGTCTGTTGGGATTTGTGTGTCCCTAGTGTGGTTTCTGATTGTGTTTTCGCGCCAAAAATACCATTGGCTAGTTTCTTTTTGGCACGAATGTATGGTGTTATCGTGTGTTCGCACCCGCCTTGTTCTAAGGTCCTGGTGTTATAGTTTCTGTGCTGTATGTACCATGGCGCGCGTATCGTGTGTTTGAGACACGCGGATGAAAGTATGCTTTAGCGTGAATGTTTTGTGACATACGCGACGACCGTCGTACTCTAATTTTGGGAGTTATTGGGTTTTAAAACTGGCGTGAATGACTGTGTATGTTACAGCCAGGACTGAAACCCTGTTGGGTTGTCCGTAGCTGGTGAAGGTCGCATGATTATGTGTGTGTGTTATCGCTGACCTGGCGATAGTATTAGATTACAGCTGTGTAAGGAAGTGCTTTGCCGACTTGTTGGCTGGCCCGCTCGCCCCATGTGCCATGCCAATGTGTGTATGTTTGCCGACACGTCTTTCTACTGTCTGCATATACAGCGTGTCTTGGGTCCCTTGTAATGTAAAAGACCCTACGACTATGTATATTTGTGTCCCCAAGTTTTTGTGTTATTGTGGGCCTGGGATGAATATATTCCTGTTAGTGGTAGTTAGCTGTGTTTATGTACGTGTGTCTCCGGGCTGCTAGTCGCGTGTTTGGTGACTAGGTGTCTGAGGTGATTTTATTGTTTTGTGCGTATGAATTCCTGTTGGTGTAACCATCCCTTATTATTCTATCCTCCAATTGAATAGTTACCCGACCTTGCATTCCTGGTGTTCAGAAGGTTGCGGGTTCGAGACCGTCTTTGTCCAGGGTAATTATTCCTGGTGCCTTTTAGGCCTGTGTCTCCGGGACAGTTCTGCCAAGTGTTAGGTTCGTATCCCGGTGAGGTCATCGGGGTCCGAAGGCTATTTCTTGGCCTTCTTTCCACGTCTGCCAGTGGAATAATTTCCCTTCCTTTTGACGGTGTTCCCGCCTTTACGTGTAGGTGTCGTTTTGCGGGTGTGATATGCCTTCATACGGCGGGCGTGTATAGTGTCCTTAATGAGTTTTCGTCCATGGCGCACGCTGACTATGTAATTTAGGTCAGATACCTTCCTGCAAACTTTGAAGGGACCTGACCAACGTGGCAGGAGGAACTCGGACACATTTTTCTTACGGGCGGAATTGGAAACCACAACCAATTGCCCGGGTGTGTATTCCACGGTCTTTCTTTGCCGATCGTACCGTTCTTTTTGTTTTCTCTGTGCCGCGGTTATGTTCTTTCTGGCGTCCATGCGAGCTATCTGCAAGTGCTCTAGCCGGGCTGCATTGTCCGGGAGAGTGTCCTGTGGGATGCATATGTTGTCTATGGGACTTCTGGGTGTATATCCGTGCAACAGGAAGTGTGGAGAGTGTTTTGTGGCCGTGGATATGGAAGTGTTGTAGCTAAATGTAATGGGCTGCAGGTAATCATCCCAGTCTGTCCCTGTGTCCCCCGTGAATTTAGCTAGCGCTATTCCAATTATTTTGTTCATACTCTCCGTGAGTCCATTGGTTTGCGGGGAAAAACTTGTGGTCGTGTATGCCCTTATCCTGAGTACCTCCAAAAACTGTTGGAGCACTCTCGAGGTGAAAATAGTACCTCTATCGGATAGTAGGGTTTGGAATAGGCCATATCGTGTGACTATGTCGAATAGGAATTCGACTATGCTGTTCGTGTCTGCTTTGGGAACAGCCTTTGTGATCATATACCGGGTGAGATACTCTGTGGCCACCAGTATGTATTTATTGCCTTTTTCAGATGTCGTAATGGGGCCTTTAACATCTATCCCGACTCTATGAAATAGCTCTCCTACGGGAATAGGGTTGAGTAATCCATGAGGCTTGCCAGGCCTTGTTTTAAATCGCTGGCAAGTGTGACATGTCTTTACGAAGGTGTCTATGTCGGCCTTCATGTTTACCCAGTAATACTTGTCCCGGATTCTATGGTATGTTTTATGCGTACCTAAATGTGCCCCTGCCATTGGGCTATTGTGGTGTCCGATCATGATATTCTCTTTCAATGACTCCGGAACCGCTATAGGTGCATTATCGTGCATGGCTGTGGGTTTAAATTTCAGTACCCCGTCTTTGTCTAGAAAAAATCGCCTAGACAGCCACCTTATACAAGTTTTCTAATGCCATTAGAATCTGTTTCAAATATGGATCACGTTCTTGCTCCTGCTTGATGTTAATCACCGTCAGGGCAAAAGTGGGCATGTCGTCCCATTCGTGGTCCTTACTGTCATCTGGGGGGGTCGGCTACTGGCAGCCTAGACAACCCATCTGCATCTAGGTGTTTAGCGCCTTTCTTGTGCTTGACCACGAAGTTATATTCATACAGGCGGAATATAAACCTATTGAGCCGCGAATTTGGGTTTTTGAATTTGTCCCAAAAAAGCAGGCTCGCGTGGTCAGTCACTACCGTGAACTGGATACCATACAGGTATACCCGAAAATAGTTCACTCCCCATGAAAATGCCAGAATTTCCCGCTCTGTGGCAGAGTATCTAGTCTCGACGGCCGTTAATTTCCTGCTAGCATAAGCTATCGGCCGAATGCGCCCTTCTGCATCTTCCTGTAGCAGGGCCGCTCCCAGCCCGTACTGGCTGGCATCCACGTGTAAAAATGTGGGCCTATCACTATGGAAGTGTTGCAGTAATGGTGGTGAGGTCAATAGTGGCGTCAGTGTGTTGAAGGCATCTATATGTTCCTGTTTAATGCTGAAGGGCGTCTTTTCACGTGTGAGTTCGGTTAGGGGATGGGCGATGTGTGCGAACCTGTGGATGTACTTCCGGTAATACGAGGCGAGACCAATAAAACTGCGCAATTGTTTCAAATTTGTGGGCATTGGGATGTCCGTTATTGCGTCAGTCTTCGCTGGGTCGGGAATAATGCCCTCTCTGTTTACAATGTGGCCCAATATGTTAATCTGCTGTCTGGCAAATTGACATTTCGCAGGTTTAAGCCTTAATTTGGCCTCTCTAATCCTTGCGAAAGCCTCCTACAAATGTACGAGATGTTCGTCAAAGGTGTTGGAGATGACCGTTATGTCGTCCACGTAGACTAATACTGAACGCCATTTTAGACCTGAAAATGTTTTATCCACTAGCTTTTGGAAGGTCTGGCTGGCGTTACGGAGGCCCATTGGTAACCTTGTATAGGTATATAGACCGTTCTCTGTAACGAACGCCAGCTTGTGTCTGTCCGGTTCATAGACGGGGATTGAATAGAATCCACTATAACAATCCATCGAACTGAACCAGCTAGCCCCACCGAGGGCATCCAAATAGGTGTCGGCCCTTGGTAGTGGATAACTGTCATTTTCGACTAACTTATTGAGCCTACGGTAATCAGTACAGAACCTGTGGGAACCGTCCCGTTTCTTGGTCAGCAAGACCGGGGCACTATAATTCGAAATTACGGGGACAATGACCCCTGCCTCGAACATCTCTGTTATCTGAGTGTCGATGGCGTGTCTCTCCTTCTGACTCACCCTGAAGGGGGGCTGGTGGACTGGCCGGTCACTGGTGAGTGTGACGTGGTGTTCGATACGGTCTGTCACTGCGAGATCCTTCATCGAATGGGCAAAGATATCCCTATTGGTCTCCAGGAGCTCCGTGAGCCTTTTATTTTGCTCCGGTGTGAGGTCCTGTCTGTGAGTCTGATTGGCCGCCTTATCTGTGTGTGTGTCTGTATGTTTGCTGATTGTGTGCAATGTGGAGGCCAGGTGCTCGTGGACTTCTCGCTCCGCTCGAACCCCATCTGTGTTTCTGGTGTATGTCATGGGATGTGTGGTGAGCCTCTGGTCATGCTTTAAAAGCATCTTACCGCTAGCAAAATTTATGCTAGCTTCATACCTGGCGAGGAAATCCATGCCAATTATGGCTGACGCAGAAAGATGTTCTATAACGAACATGGGGTGTGTTGTGGCAAAATGGTCTAGCCTGAGGTGTATGTTTGCCACCCCCGTGTTTTCTAGCGTCTGAGCATTGGCCACTATCAGCCGGATGTCACCCGTGACATCGTGTATTTGCCCTTCGGTAACGTGTTTTCTGTTTACACAACTTACCGCTGCCCCAGTGTCAATTAGGGCCTGCACCCTGTGGCCATTTATGCTGGCGTGTATCGTGAGTGCCGATACCTGGAGTCCCTTGCCCTGCTAAGATGTGTTGTATAGGGTGTATGTTGTTGTTGTTGTTGTTGCTAGCGTAATGTCCTTGTTACTGTGTGCGCCAGTGTTGAAGCCCTGTGTGATATTTGTGCTGGGAAGGCATGGAGCAGGCCGCTTATTGTACTTGGCACGCTTGGCCTCTCGGTTTACTTCCTGGCTCGAGTTCTTTGCCTCGGTCAGCGAAGTGTGCCCACTGAGTACATTGCCTGCTCTCTTAACTGCCCGCGCTGTGCAAATAGAGGGATTCTGGCGAACGTTTAATGTATTGACCGTTCCCAGTCTTTGTGTAGGTGTGTTGTTCCTTTCTCCCTCCTGGGAAGGTGTGTCTGCAAATGTGACTCTACGTTTGCACTTGTTACCCCGTTTTTTGTTACAGGCGGTCGCGAGTTCGACTCCTGTTGCTGGCTTCCCTGTGCCGAGTGAGCTCGCGCCCTGCGCCTGTGTGGGGTCACTTCCCGCCCTGCGTTGTGGTGTAGGGGGTATGGTTTCCTGTTTGGAGGGTGTGGATTTTCCTCTGTCTTGTTTGTGCGTGATTGTGAGGGGCGTATAGTGTCCCGCCCTAGGGTTCCCTGTAAACAGTATGTGTAGGTCCCTGTCAAATCCCGCAGTTGTAAATAGCGGGGGCGAGTGCACATCAGTGTATACATGTATGTTTACTTTAAGCACCTTGCCGAGAGCGGTCACCTCTATGGCGCTGGCATAGGTACCGTCCCTACCCATGTATTTTTGGTAGTCCGCCCCGGTCTGGAATGGGTTTTCCCGCTCGTCCGATACAAAATCCCGGTACTCTTTCCAGTTGGCCAGGATATGTTGGACCGTTTTCTGCCTGTATTCCCCGTGATGGTCCTCGGTATGCCGGACTAGGAGGCTAATGGCCCTAAACAGGCAGTTGCCGTCTCCTTGTACGGGGTGTGTTTGGAAACGGCCCGGGGGCGGATCGTCAGCCTTGGCTTTAGCTAGCTGCTTTTTCCCCTTGCTCTTACGAGTTTGTTTGGGGGAAGGGCCTCTCTGGTGTTGTGTTAGGGGAGGAATCTCAGCCGCTTTATCAGCTGGCCGAACCTCCCCGTCTAAGCGTTTTTTGGAAACGTGGGTGTTCGTCTCCCTGTACTGTATGTACGCCCCACCTCGGGGTGGCTGCGCCAACTCCCCGCTTGCGGTGGGTAGCTAGGTGTGGGAAGTATTGCCCCCCTGTCTGCCCGGAGGGGTACCTCATCCCTGAACTCCCTCGGGTGTTCGTCAGGGAGGGGATAGTATTCCGGGCCCTTTGGGTATGTGTTTCTGGCTTCCCGTCCTTTTGTGTTTTTTTTTGTCTGGCGGTTATGGCCCGGTGGTTCGTTTTCCTGTCTCCGCCAGGGTGGGGTGTATGTCTGCTGCTGCGGGGGCGGGTTTTCCCGGCGATTCCCCTTTTCCCTGTACTGGGAGGGTTCATACTCCTGTATGCCAGGGGGTGGGTTCTCCCGGTACTTCCCGTTTCCCCTGTGTTGTGGGGATTCATATTCTTGCCTGCGTGGGGGCGGGTTCTCCCGATAGTCCCCTTTTCCCCTATATTGCGGGGCTGCATAGCCTTCCCTGCGTGGGGTCGGGTTCTCCCGATAGTCCCCATTTCCCCTATATTGCGGGGCTGCATAGCCTTGCCTGCTTGGGGGCGGGTTTTCCCGATATTCCCTGTCTGCCCTGTATTGTGGGGCAGCATAGCCCTGTCTGCTTGGTGGCGGGCTGCTTCGCCGGGGGATGGTGTGTTCGTACTCTTCGGGGTAGTACTCCGGTGTGTACGGGGATGGTGGTCGCCGTGTGGGGTATGTCGGCTCTACGTCCGCGTATGATTCCGGTGAGTACCGCGGAGGGTAGTGTGGCCTGTCTTGTGTGTGTGGTGTTGTTGGCCGCTGTGGAGGGTAGTAAATTTCCTCCCTCCCGTAGTGTCTCCTCTCCGTGTACCCCCTGTCCCTTTCAGGATAATAGCGCTCTTCCGTGTCTGTGTGTCCATCCCTAGGCGGTCTGCCGCCTGCTTGGATGGCAGCTATCGTTAATTTTTCCACCCTGTCCACTAATTCATCCATCTTTTGACTAGTGTCGTCCTTTTGTGGATGAAAGTGCTGATTCACGGCTTTCTCTGTAGCTTTTTCCGTGATCTTTTTCCCTGCCTCTATAGTTTTAATGTTGTTTAACATGTGTTGGACCGTGGGGTTGTTCATGATGCACAACTTGTCCACGATGGATGGTCTGAGACCCTGCATTAACAGCTTAACTTTCTGCTTGTTCGTCATAGCTGCGTTATATTTGTCGCACATTAGCAATTTTGCGTTTACGTACGACTGTGCGCTTTCTTTAGGTCCCTGTGACCTCTGTCTAATTTGGTCATACAGGTCATCATCATCTGGTATGAGCTGGAATTAACTTTTCAACAATAAAGTGATTTCCTCCCATGTGGCACCTTCTAGGTTGTCCTCATGAAGCTCATACCATGTCATGGCCGCCTTTGTGAGGTATGCGGGGAGGAGCCGTTTTCTGACTTCATCGCTCCAGCCATTGATCCGAGCCGTTCTATTGAAGGCCTTGAGGTATTCCTCGGGATCCTGGCCTTCCCCCGTGTACTATGTGGGGTGGATCATGGGATATTCTGTGTGCCTGTTCATTTCCTGTTCGTCTGTCACTCGTTGGCGTGTAAAGATTCTAAACTGTTTACGCTATCGCGTGACAAGGTCTTTGTGTTGTTTTGAGGGGAATTAGCCTCACTCCCCGTGTACGGCACGTGTGTTACGTTACCAGGTGGCTCGTCACCTGATATATCGTCACTAATTGATGGTGTGTTGTCGTACTGTGTGGATTTGACTACGTCCACAGTCCTGTCTAAATCCTGTTTCACCGTTTCCAAAATAGTGTGTATGTCTAGGACTGCCTCTGTCGTGTGATTGTCTGCTTTAACAGTGTCCGTATCTAGTAACTGTGTGATGCGCTCGAGCAGATTATTAGTTTTCTGCTCTGTGATCTGCAGTTGCTGCAACAATAGGGGGCGGAGCGTTGGCAGGCAATCTACTTCACTAGCGCTGGATATTGGTGATTCTTGTCTGTGTTCACTGACCTGGGATCGTGTAAAATGTGTGACTTGTGCTGCCGCTGCAGGGTGTTGAGCGCGGATCTCTGATGCCTTGAATTCGAGTTCCCTAAGAAGTTGTACTGCAGTCTGGTCAGTTATCAAGTCACTGTTCTTAATTTTTAACTTCGGCAGGAGTGGAGTTGTACTAGCCGACAAATGGTGCGCAAAGTCTCTTAGTGTGGTTCTAAACGTGGTCATTAATTTCCACCGTTCTTGCACTATATGGAGGTTGGGGGTGGGAGTAGTAATACAAATCCCCGTGAAATAAAGAAAATGTGTGGGACGTAATGTAGGAGAAAAAAATTTTTAGTCTCGCTTGGCTGTGTGCGGTATGGGTCGTTTCTACCACGAGGGCTCGTTGTATGAGTCCTACCCTTATTGTGCGTGGTAGCAGCGCCTCCACCAATATGTTTTAGATCCCTTAGTTGGGGGTAGTTAGGGATAAAACACTGGTGTTACTGTGCTGACTTGGAAGGTAGTTCCTAGGTGAGAGTAGCTTCCCGTAGCTGGGAGAGCTTACTAGTGTAGTGTGTTGTTTAGTGTTTAAACGCTAGGGGGTGTTCCTGCAAAGATGCAAGTGTTTATTAGGGGATGGACCTCTAAATGCAGGCTACTATACTGGCCTGCCAGCTGGACGAGATGAGTAATACAATAGGCGTGCTTATGTCAGCGGCTCGACGTTATGTAGTCGAGTCACGTGCTGGGAAATACAATGCAGTCTGACAAAGCAGTTACTGGCTACTATGGTCACGGACAATCGTGACGAAGGTCAGGAAGGGTATGAGGATGTGAAGAGGAGTGTAATTAGTAGTAATTAGTAATGCAATGTGTAACTTACTGACCATGTGTTTATTGGTCAGTGAATGTAGTTCTGTATGTCCCTTTTGGGAAGTCTTAGGCAAATGTAAAATACAACTAGTGTGTACAGGTTTGGGGTACAAAATAAAGGAGTCTGAGCACTTTGCTGAATCTCACCTGATGTAGCAGGAACAGACGTTGGCTAGGGCCGCTGGCGACGCACTGAGTAGAACAGATGATGGCTCCTCGTCAGGACTCCATTCTTATAGTTTTAGGTGCTGCATGGTCAGCATTACGTCACCGTAGCTGCCCCAGATAGTTGTTGGTGTAGATGTTTCTGTATGTGTTGCAAGTAGTTGGCTAACCTCCCGAGCTGGGTGGCCGCCTCTTGCTGTGTAAAGATAATGTTCTGGTCTTATGATGTTGCCAGTTAGGGTGGTTTTAGTGAAAGATGGGGGGTGGCTTTCAGGGGTACTGCCCCCCCCCCGGGGGGGCTGTACAGTATGCAAGATTAGCTGATGTTGTAAGCTGGTTGAATACAACTGTTCACAAATTCACGGGATTTTCACCGTATGAGATTTGTTACGGCAAAAAACCTTCAGATGAAATAGCGAAGATGCTGGGATTAGATGAGGGAGAGGGTATATCTCACGTGTTAGTACTCCAGTTGGCTAGAACGAATTTAGAAAAGGCAGGAACTAGGAGAATCCGACAAAAAAGAAAGGTATTCCTGATGAATTTAGCGTGGGTGATAAAGTTTTGCTCAAGATTCCATTTCCGTCTTCCGCTGAAGAGAAACAGATATCTAAATTTTTCTTGCTTTATTATGGTCCGTTCTCAATTGAGAGACGTGTTGGTAAATGTGCATATTCTTTAATGAAATCAGATGGCACTATATTTAGTACAGTATATATAATATTTTTTTAATTTGAAGATATATATATATATATATATCGTAGCACCGTTGCATTACATGTTCTATAATGGTAATTTGCCGGGTATACTTTTTCAAGATAAACTGTTATACAATGAATACATGATGATAATAGACGGAGAAGTTATAATTTGAGCGTATTGAATATTGTGCCTGAAATTCGTAATGGATATCAAGGATATAGCTACGTATTATTTGAATGGGTATTATGAATATGCCAGATTCCTTCAAGGAGGTAATTGAATATTCTTGGGTGTTACGGGACTATATGTAATGAATATGAAGAATAAGGTGACTTCTGGAGATGACGATTTGAGAAGATTTAGATGATGGAGTCCGATGCCTTGGCATAAGCATGAGACTTGTTCTCAAAATAAACTGTCGCTTCAGTGACATCACAACTGATACCCGCGAAAGCTACACAACCTTTATGAAGACAAATAGAGGAAGAGAATGACTTATATGAAGAAAGTGATAGTGATTATGTTTAATTTATGTAAATATGCTGTTATGTTTTGGATGAGGAGTGTTTTAGTGTTAATTTCCGTATTGTATGTTTTCTCTTATTAGTATATAGTTCAAACATAAGGGGGCGTTCTGTGACATATCATAGATATGCACAGACACTCCTCATCATTGTTTATTATTGTATATGTATACAGTTATAGTTTATGTTTTTATAATCGGAAAGTGCCCAGATATATAGTGTGGATGTAGTACTTCGGCGGTTGTCTAGTGGCCTTGTGTCATATGTTATAAAATGGACTAGAAGCGACACGGCAGAATGCAGAACTTGTAATGGGTTTGAAACCAATACGGATCTAGGTGGCAGTGAGATGGGAGATTGATGCTCTGAGAAAAGTTTATTAGTTGATTGTTTTTCATTGAATTGATGCATATTGAAAAAAAAATACAACCAGCTGCTTTATGTAGTCGTGAATAGAATTAAACCCCAGGAAGGATTCACATTCTGTTACATTACGGAAAAGTTTTCGTAAACTTGGAGTTATATATACTGCTCAAAAAAAATTAAAGCACCACTTTTTTCAAAGGCCACCAAATTTGGAAAGTTGACTGCACAAGGTCGAAATCTCAGTATGACGTTTGCCCCGACGCCTACCAAGCACATGCTTCAGCACAACTCCCCAACTTGTGTAGTTTCAGGATAGCGCCCCCAAAACCAGCCCATTTTTGAAAACCGTAAATTGAAGTTTGCGAAAAAAGCTGTAGGACTTGTCGCAGGTTCCCAAAGCAGTCGAAAATGAATGAGTCTTGCTCTTAAGGTTCCACGAACACGTTGAAATCGTTACATTTGACGATTGGGCATTTTCAACCCCCTTCATCATCCCCTAAACATGGACTACCATTGGGGGCGCCTGAGAAGGTACCGGATGTGTTTAACCACCTGAAAGCCTGCACACCGTACTCAGTTGCTGATTGCAGTAAATTCTTAAGGCCTCCGGCAATGTTCACCCCTCCTAACACCCTCAACTGGCAAGGGACCAAACCACCCCGTCTTGATTCACCCCTAAGGAAGGTTTAAATCGAGATTCTTATCAGTGCTGCTAATGGGGGGGGTCTTCCCCTAACGTTTCAAAAGAGGACCTGCGCCTGTGTCGCCACCCCTTCCCTTGCTACCCCCGTTTGTACGATTTTTCGAATCAGGCCCTTTTTAAGGGCTGAAATGAGGTCTTAATCGCTGAAGGGGCTGTAAAGGTCCTTAGAAGTAGTGGTGACACGAAATCAACCCCTTCCGATGTTTGATTGACATTCCATTCCCCAAAGTTGACATTTTTGCACCCTCAACCCTCCCTGTCTGGACGCGTAACGCGTCATGGCATTGTTTTCAGAGTTGGATCAAAATAAAGCTTATGGCCTGAAATGGAGCCCAAAAACAGCAGGTTGGATGGAAATTCATCGGTAGGGTGAGAAACGGGACCAAAAAGTTTTCAAAAAAGTTAACAGCCTCTAGTAAGTACACCAATGCATAGGCAACCCAAATCAGGTTATTTTTCTCCCATTGCCAAACTTTGTAACCTATTGCCGATCATAGGCAACCCACACGCACGGACGTGATGTGGGTTTCCTATGCATGGGCGTACTTACTGTAGGCTGTACACTTTTTTGAAAAATTTTGGTCCCGTTTCCCAACCTACCGATGACTTTCTATCCAGCCTGCTGTTTTGGGCTCCATTGCAGGCCATAAGCTTCATTTTCATCCAACTCTGAAAACTCTGCCATGACGCATTACGCGTCCAGACAGGGAGGGTTGGGGGTGCAAAAATTTCGAATTTGGGGGACGGAATGTCAATCATCGATCGGAAGGGGTTGATTTCGTGTCACCACTACTTCTAAGGACCTTTACAGCCCTTTCAGCGATTAAGACGTCGTTTCAGCCCTTAAAAAGGGCCTGATTCGAAAAATCATACAAACGGGGGTTGCAGGGGAAGGGGTGGTGACAAAGGCACAGTTCCTTTTTTGAAACATTAGGGGAAGACCCCCCCTCCCCCCTTTATCAGCACTGATAAACATCTCGATTAAAACCTTCCTTAGGGGTGAATCGAGAAGGGGTGGTTTGGTCCCATGCCAGTTGAGGGTGTTAGGGGGTGTGGACATTGCCGGAGGCCTTAAGAACTTACTGCATCAGCAACTGAGGACGGTGTACAGGTTTTCAGGTGGTTAAACACACCCGGTACCTTCTCAGACGCCCCCAATGTTAGTCCATGTTTAGGGGATGATGAAGGGGGTTGAAAATGCCCAAACGTCAAATGTAACGATTTCAACGTGTTTGTGGAACCTTTAAAAGCAAGACTCATTCATTTTCGACTGCTTTGGCAACCTGCGACAAGTCCTGCAGCGTTTTTCGCAAACTTCAATTTGCGGTTTTCGAAAATGGGCTGGTTTTCGGGGTGCTACCCCGAAACTACTCAAGTTGGGGAGTTGTGCTGAAGCATATGCTTGGTAGGCGTCAGGACAAACGTCATACTGAGATTTCGAGCTTGTAGGTCAACTTTTCAAAATTTGGTGGCCTTTGAAAAAAGTGGTGCTTTAATTTTTTTGAGCAGTATATAAAGGCACCCGCAAAAATGCGTATGTGGATGTAAATAAAGAGCACATACAGGAATATAATGCACAAAGTACAAGTAAGACAAGTAAGACAGTAATGTACGGCGCTTTCCGATAAGTAAGAGTAGTTTAATTTATAAAGCATTATAAAGTTATCTTGCAATCACATTGTGCTGAGATTATTTTTTACAGTTATTTTTAAGACATCTGATTATAGGAAAGGGGAGGGTAAAGTGAATTGCTGTAAAAACAAGCTTATTGTCCTGCTACCCGGGAATACTGTCTTGTGTATTCTACATTTTCTCATTATAAGTAATGAGTGGCGCCCAACAGAAGTTATTTAAGTTTAAGAACAATCACATTATGTCCTTCCAAGTGCATTATGAAAGATTTGATTGCAGCCTCCTCCAGCGCTATTGACGTCGCCCAATACTGGGCAAAAACCATCTAGCTCTCATTGTTGCTCAATATGAGATTTGTTTGTATAATAGACCTGTCTATACTGTATGTATGGTATAAATGAAGATATCCTATATTCATTATTCATATTCTTTTTTAAATATTTGTATGTAAAGTTGATATCTCTAACACCAATAAATAAATAAACAAACAAACAAACTAAGAACATGCTGATAAAGCTCCTGGGACTTCTGTTTCATTTTTCAGATTCCTTCTGAGCAGACTGAAACAAGGAGTTTCATCAATATTTTCCTGTCTTGTTCTCTACGTCTTTAATATGAGATCTGCCTCCAATGATGAGGGTTTCCAAGACATATAGTGCTTCAGGTTTGTTTACTGTGATGTAACGACTTCATGTTAAGTTCTTCGATATTGATTCTTTTGCTATATTTGTTCCAGGTGATTCTATTGTTACGTGCCACCCCCTAGTGGCACTTTTGTTATCTGGATTACGGTGTGGGTACAAAGCACAACACCAATTACTGCTTAAAGAAATAATTAACTTTATTGTGGCCAGAAAATTACACTAATCAGCAAATACAAGCAATTAGGAGCCTTACTCCAGTTTCCTCAAGACTTTTCCTTGAGCGCTCTTGGCCCTTCCACTTGTCAACAGACCACGGAAGTTAATCCGTCCTAATGAGTCCGGTGGCCTTGACAGAAGCTACCTGCCCCTCTTCCTCAGGTACAACAAATACAGTTACTTACGAGCACTTGATGTACGCTGTTCACAAGCTGGGAGAAACAATGTCAAGGATTTCGTAACTCGCACAGCACTTCGTCACCACACTTCTGTCGCACAAGATAATCGCTCACACTAGCTCGTAAAACACAACAACAACCACTGCTTCACGGATCACTCTTATATAGCAGGCCGGTGACTCAATAAATGCTTCTAGATCCATCCAGGGTCCACGGCTTCTCGAGGTTTCCATCGCTGGTCCAGTCATGGACATTCTGGACTATCTCTTTGTCCTAGTAGCCCTGTTGCATAAGGCGCGCGCAATACAGGAGGCAGGGCACAGCCCAGCCCTGGGGCAGTTGTGACTCATGCGGCGAGTGATGACACAAACTCACAGCCGTAACACCACCCCCTTCCTAAAAAGGCTGATCGTCCCGATCAATCATTGGTCCGTCTGTGTCCCTCCGTAGGCTGCCAGGCGATCTCGATGCACGATCTTCATCTTCGCCCTCGGGCTCCGCTGGATCCTGTAGACGACATCGTTGATCCGTTTCCCGACTCGGTACGGGCCCTCCCAGGACTTCTGCAGTTTGGGTGACAGGCCTTTCTTCCGTAATGGGTTGAAGAGCCAGACCAGGTCGTCCTCGTGGAATCCTCCGGCATCCGTCTGCTGGTCGTATCGGGTCTTCATTCGGTCGGTCTCGATCCGCAGTTTCCTCCTCGCGAAGCATGCACGTCCTCCAGTTGGTCGACCAGTTCTTGACAATACTGGCTTACCGGGATCGGATCATTCCCAGGTCGGCCGAAGGCAAGATCGACGGGTAGACGGAGCTCCCTCCCAAACATGGCCCGGGCTGGTGTGCACCCGGTGGCTTCATGCACGGCGGCGCGGTAGGCCAGGAGAAATAGTGGAAGATGCTTGTCCCAATCCCTCTGGTGCTCGCTGACAACTATTCGGAGATGGTTCTCGATGGTGCGATTGAATCGCTCTACCATCCCGTCGGACTGAGGGTTTAGCGGCGTTGTCCTTGTCTTCCGGATTCCCAGCAGCTGGCATAGGTTCTGGAACACCTGCGACTCGAAGTTCCTCCCTTGGTCGGAGTGCAGCTCCAGTGGTACTCCGTACCGGCTGACGAATTCCTTCACCAGGGTCTCTGCAATCGTCGCGGCTTCCTGGTTAGGGAGCGCATACGCCTCCGGCCATTTGGTGAAGTAGTCGCTGACGACCAATATGTAGCGGTTCCCTGCCTCGCTTAATGGGAATGGCCAGCAACATCGATGGCCACTCTCTCCATGGGGCCGCCCACGTTGTAGGTCTTCAGTGGACCCCGTCGTCTTCGTCCTGGGCCCTCGCTGGCTGCGCAATCGTGGCACCTCGCGCAGTGGTTCTCCACGTCTGTTCGGCATCCAATCCAGTAGAACCGCTCTCTCAGCTTCTCCAGGGTCTTCTTTATCCCTAGGTGTCCACCAGATGATCCTCCATGAACTTCCTTCAGGACTTCCTCCGTCATAGCCTTTGGAACGACGACTTGTTCCCGAGATGTGTTCCCGTCGGTGCTCTCCCAGGTACGGCAGATGAGGCCATCCCTTACAATCAGCGAGTCCCACTGCGCCCAGTAGGACTTAAACTTTGGGCTGCAGTCACTCACAATGTTCCATCCGGGTCTGGGGACACAGGCCCTCTTCCATTCGGCTATCAGTCCCAGGTCATCATCTTCTGCTTGTGCCCGCGTGAAAGATTCGCGGCTCCAGCTCCCTTGAAGTTCCACGGTAGTCCTTCGGCACTGTATCCCGGTGTTCTCCTCCCTCCTAGTACAGAAGGTGCAGTCTTCGGGGCACGGTCTTCGTGACAGAGCGTCGGCGTTAGAATGCAGTTGGCCTTTCCTGTGCTGAATCTCAAAGTTGTACTGTTGAAGCCTCTCTAACCACCGCGCGAGTTGACCCTCGGGCTGCTTGAAGTTCAGGAGCCACCGCAGGGATGCATGGTCGGTCCTGATGAGAAATTCTTGCCCGTACAGGTACTTGTGGAAGTGTTCAATGGTCTTCACGATGGCGAGCAGCTCCTTCCTGGTGACGCAGTAGTTCCTTTCTGGCTTTGACAAGAACTTGCTGAAGTAGGCCACTACTCTCTCCTCGCCGTCCACTACTTCAGACAGGATTCCCCCTATGCCAAAGTCGCTGGCATCGGTATCGACGATGAACCTTGTTCCAGGTCTGGGGTAGGCCAGAATAGGCGCGGTGCACAGAGCCTGCTTGAGTTGTTCGAAGGCTCTGTGGCATTCTGCTGTCCACGTGAAGAGTTGGTCCTTCTCAGTCAGTCGATGTAAAGGTTTGGCGATGTCGGCGAATCCTCTCACGAAGCGACGGTAATAAGTGCAGAGTCCCAGGAAGCTTCGTAGTTGGGACTTGTCCTTCGGAACTGGCCACTCCCTCACAGCTGCGGTCTTCTCTGGGTCTGTGCGCCCCCCTTCCTCGGAGACGATATGCCCAAGGTACTGGACCCGCTTCTGGAAGAGCTGACACTTCTTGGGGCTCAACTTCAGCTGGGCAGCCCGTAGCTTCAGCAAGATCTCCTTCAGGTTGCTGTAGTGCTCCTCGAAGCTCCTCCCCAGAACGATGACGTCGTCTAGGTAGACCAGGCAGGTCTTCCAGTGTAGTCCCCTCAGAATGGACTCCATTAGCCTTTCGAAGGTCGCAGGGGCGTTGCACAGACCGAATGGCATGACGGTGAACTGCCAGAGCCCGCTGCCCACAGAGAACGCCGTTTTCTCGCGGTCCTTAGGATGGACCTCCACCTGCCAGTAGCCACTCTTCAAATCCAAGGTGGAGAACCATCTTGACCCTGATATGGTGTCCAGCGTGTCGTCGATCCGGGGTAGAGGGTAGCTGTCCTTCTTCGTGACGTCGTTCACCCGCCTGTAGTCCACGCAGAACCTGGTGGAACCGTCCTTCTTCTTCACAAGCACGACCGGAGAACTCCAAGGACTATGTGATGGCTCGATCACCCCTTGCTCCTTCATCTCTTCTACCATCCGGTCGACTTCGGCTTGCTTGGCGAGCGGGACACGTCGGAATGGGGCCCTAATCGGTGCGCTGTCCCCAACGTCGATTCTGTGCTGGACCAAGCTTGTCCTGCCGAAGTCCTTGCTCCCCACGGAGAAGACATCCTGGAATTCGCGTAGCAGGTCCTGAAGATGGCGTGATTGCTCTTCGTCTAAATGGTTCTGGGATCCTTGGTATAGCTTCTGTAGTTCTTCTGGCAGGGCGCGTCTTCTTCGGTTGTCCGTCTGCAGGTGTCCGTCCGTCGTTTCTGTGATGTGGGCAATCCAGGTAACGGGCTCGCAGACTCCTAGGTTGGTGTCCCGGTGAACCGTAATATCGTAGTCGTTCAGGTTGGACAGGCGGACGTACGGCCGAGGCGTCGTGTTGATGAGGGTCTTGGCAACTAGCAATCCTTTTGTCTGGATGTCCTCATATTTTGGCTCGATGACAGCCGCCACTCCCTCAGCAGTTCCGTCGACAATTACGGCGGCGCTGACCTCCGTCCTGGCAGGAACGATGACGTCCTCTCTCAGCCTTACTCGTCGTGCGGTGATGGCCTCGTGTGCTGGTTGCAAAGCAAGTTCCTCACCTCCGAAGTGCAGAGTGTTGGTACTCAAGTCCAAGATGATGTTGTTCTGGTCCAGGAAGTCCAGTCCGATGATCACTTCGTTTGATACGTCAGCCACAAGCACTGGATGCTTCACCGTCCGTCGACCAATGACGAGCTCCAGTGATGCTTCGCCATGTACCGGTGCGGTCTCTCCGGTCGCGGTTATTAGCTGGAGGTTCCTTTGTGTGGGTTGCACTCTCCACTTCGGGATCACGGTGGGATTGACGATGGTCCTCGACGCTCCCGTGTCGATCAGCATGGGCCAGCTCACTCCGTTGACGACTCCGTCGACCATCAGGCTGCTATTGTCCCTCCGTAACTTCGTCACACGCACTTGGACTGCTGGGGCTTGACGACTGTCACAAGCCAACCTTTGCCCCCCAAGGCTGGCTAATACTCGTTTCCCTGGGCCGCGCGGTTTTCAGACGACTGATTTCCCGTCGGGTACCCTCGGCGACGGCGATCACCGCAGTCCTTGCTCAGGTGGCCTTTCTCACCGCAGGCCCAGCAGGTCGGTAGTCCTCTTCCGGGCCGCCTCTCCGGTTGTCTTCCGGCTGTGTCGTTGCTGGTGGTACCGCGACTATCGAAGAAACGGCTTAGCGCCTCCATTAATTCGTCGGCCAGGGGCTTGGTCTCGTTGGTTTTTACTGGTTCGTCGACGTCCACTTGACGCACCCGCGCGTGCATTCTGGTTGCCTGTTTTGCCGTCTCGAACTCAAGTGCGTGGCTCAGCGCATCTGCCAGGGTCTTATTGCGCGCGAGACGCAGCGCCTGTTGAGTGTCCGATTCCCGTAGCCCGTCGGTGAAAGTCTGCGTCGCTATCTGCTCCAGAAAATCGGCCGGCGCTGTTGGGTAGGCGAGCCTTACGAGGCGTGCGATGTCCATCTCGAACTCCTGCAGGGTTTCCGCGTTCTTCTGTACCCGGGTCCGGAGCTGCATCTGATAGGCCTGCTGAAGATGGCTATCTCCATATCGGGACTCCATATGGGCGATCAGGGAAGCATAGTCCTGGGATCCAGTCGGGATGGCCTGAAGGACGTTAAGGGCGTCACCTCTCAGCGCTACAATGAGAGCTGTAGCCTTTCTTGTGTTGTTCCAGTTATTTATGGAACAGGCCGCCTCGAACTGACGTAAGTAGGTGCTCCACGGGACCTTTCCGTCGAAGGTTGGGGGCGTCACTCTGCTATGTCCCGTTCCTGATATTCCCGGTGTAACGGTGGGCGGGCGTTGGCGCAGCTCGGCAAATTCCTCTCGTAGAGCGTTGAATTTCTCTTCCACCCCCGTCAGTGGGCGTTGGCGCAGCTCGGCAACTTCCTTTTGTAAGGCGTTGAATTTCTCCTCCACCCCCATCAGCGGGCGTTGGCACAGCTCGGCAACTTCCACTTGTAAGGCGTTGAATTTCTCCTTCACCCCCATCAGCGGTCGTTGGCACAGCTCGGCAACTTCCACTTGCAACGCGTTGAATTTCTCCTCCACCCCCGTCAGTGGGCGTTGGCGCAGCTCGGCAACTTCCTTTTGTAAGACGTTGAATTTCTCCTCCACCCCCATCAGCGGGCGTTGGCGCAGCTCGGCAACTTCCACTTGTAAGGCGTCGAACTTCTTTTCCACTGCCGTGACTTCCTCACGCAGACCCAGTTCTAATTTCTTCAGGTCCTCGGCTAACTTCTTCTGGCCGTCTTCTAGTTTGGCAGTTAGGTCCTCGGCTAACTTCTTCTGGCCGTCTTCCATCTTCTTCAGGTCATCCTTCAGGTCCTTGGCTAATTTCTTCTGGCCGTCTTCCATCTTCTTCTGGCCGTCTTCCATCTTCTTCAGGTCATCCTTCAGGTCCTTGGCTAATTTCTTCTGGCCGTCTTCCATGCCAGTTAACTTTTCTAGCAATGCTGCCAATTTCTCCTCCATTTTAGTTGTTTGTCTTGTAAAGGGCATGCACTCACAGGAAAATTAGAGAAAATGACCTGCTCGGGTTTTGAAACCAGGACCGTCAGGTGTTGTGCTTGAGTTCGTAATCCCACTTCTGACACCAGTTGTTACGTGCCACCCCCTAGTGGCACTTTTGTTAACTGGATTACGGTGGGGGTACAAAGCACAACACCAATTACTGCTTAAAGAAATAATTAACTTTATTGTGGCCAGAAAATTACACTAATCAGCAAATACAAGCAATTAGGAGCCTTACTCCAGTTTCCTCAAGACTTTTCCTTGAGCGCTCTTGGCCCTTCCACTTGTCAACAGACCACAGAAGTTAATCCGTCCTAATGAGTCCGGTGGCCTTGACAGAAGCTACCTGCCCCTCTTCCTCAGGTACAACAAATACAGTTACTTACGAGCACTTGATGTACGCTGTTCACAAGCTGGGAGAAACAATGTCAAGGATTTCGTAACTCGCACAGCACTTCGTCACCACACTTCTGTCGCACAAGATAATCGCTCGCACTAGCTCGTAAAACACAACAACAACCACTGCTTCACGGGTCACTCTTATATAGCAGGCCGGTGACTCAATAAATGCTTCTAGATCCATCCAGGGTCCACGGCTTCTCGAGGTTTCCATCGCTGGTCCAGTCATGGACATTCTGGACTATCTCTTTGTCCTAGTAGCCCTGTTGCATAAGGCGCGCGCAATACAGGAGGCAGGGCACAGCCCAGCCCTGGGGCAGTTGTGACTCATGCGGCGAGTGATGACACAAACTCACAGCCGTAACACTATTATTAATAAGATTATTAATATTACCTGCGGTCCTGTTATGAGTCAATAAATTCTGACTTTTAGGATTTTTGAAACAGTTAAATTACCTCATTTCTAACGTAATTGGGCTCTTAAAACGCTCATGTTTGAAAGTAAAACTCAGTCATTAGCATCAACTTTGTGGTTGCAAATGTCTCTGAAAAGGCTTTAAAATCGACCATTTTAAAGGGAAATTTAAAAATTTGGGAGGGGGGGGGGGGGGTGACCCCTAGACTACCCATTAATCTGGAGGTATGGAATACCCCCTCCAGAACCCCTGGTAACCCTGCCACTCCAATAAAATGCTGAAGTTACTTACGCCTGTGGAAGTAGCCTATATGTTACGCTCCTTAAACAGTAATTACCACTCTCACTAACAATCGCACATCAGTTGAGCTTCAAGGGAAAGCAGAGAATGCTAGGATCAAGATGTGGAAAGAAAGAACTAACCACCTTTCCAACTGGATGGAGCCGAAGGAAAGTCTTCCATGTGCACACCAGGAGAAGTGGACAACTTGGAAAGCTCTTAACAGGCTCCGTACAGGAGTTGGCAGAACAAGAGTAAATCTGCGGAATTGGGGTTTCTCAAGCGACTCATCACTCTGTGACTGTGGAGAGATGCAGACAATCCAACATGAATGTCAGTGTGGCTTATGTCCTTCAAAGTGCACTATGAATGATTTGATTGCAGCCTCCTCCAGCGCTATTGACGTCGCCCAATACTGGACAATTTCATCTAGCTCAAATTTGTTGCTTCAATTTTTGATTGTTTTATATAATAGACCTGTATATATGTATGGTAGTAATGTAGATATTCTGTATTCAATATTCAAATTTCATATTGATACTTCTGACACGAATAAAGAAGAAGAAGGCTAACAATTATTAACCCCCCCCCCCCTATTCCAGGGATGCTATTCTCGAAGGTCACGAGCAAGCCCCGAATTCTTGTCAGATAGGAATTTTAAGTACCAACGAGCAATATAGGCTACTTCAATTTTATAAAGCCTAAAATGGCCTACTTATACGTTAGGACCTAATAAGATCTTATTTTTGTTATAGAAACTACAAATACCTAATTAGCTTTTTTTTTCTTTTAGCGTATGGCCTTTAGTACCGGGAGTGTCCAAGGATATGTTCAGCTCGCCAGTTGTGTAGCTGCTTCGAGACAGACACCCAATGGGTGAGCTACAAGTACCGTTGGGAGGAAAGTTGGAATGTAAGGACGAGGAGTTGGAAGGTAGCGGCTGTGGCCTATAGTTAGGGACCAACCCCCACATTTGCCTGGAAAGAACATGGGAAACCTCAGAAGACCATCTTCAAGGTTACTGGCGGGGGGATTCGAACCTCCTCGCCTCCCGGATGTGAGCGACTGTCAGCAGTCATGCCGTAACAACCACGGCTAACTCACCCGGTACCTATTCGGTTAAGGAAATAGAGTACATATATAGCGAGAGGAGACCGTTCGAATAAGGAAAATGGTAAATAATTATGATTTTATGAAATCTTGCGTGGACACAATCGGTCGCGTTTATAACCTACGAAGTTATCAACATGAATGGTTATGCACTTCTGAGAACGGCTGTACAAGTCCTGGAAACACCTGGCATAGTCTTCTTTTGGGATAGCCATCAGTTGGGTCGTCACATTACGTTGGATGTCCGAAATGTCCGAAAACCTCTGGCCCTTCAGAGCATTTCGGCGACCCTGGTCTCCGCCGCTCCATACTTTGACGCTTGCCTTCCGGGTTCATACCTCAGGCACCAGGTCTCATCGCCCGTGACGATGGTTTACAGGACCATTCCATTCCATGGAACATTCACCCTTCCCACTGCCACCTGTAGAGCGGGTGTGGATGGTAGGTTGCATAAATTCACCCTTCTCACCCGTTGAATAGCGGTGCATGCAAGGTGGCATAAATTCTGCCAAATTTTCGCTTTCAATTCTGAGTTTTGACGACCCAACTCAAGGCTATCTCTAAAGAATACTATGCCAGGAGTTTCCAGGACATGCACAGCCGTTTCCTAAATTGAACATAAACGATCCTATAAAATCCTAATATTCTGATAGAACCTAATCATTCGGAGCTTGGACATGAGAATATTATTATATTTTAATTGCAGCCAATGAAAAGGCCCGTAGGCTCCCACATCAAGTTCAATTTCAAGTAGTTCCAACTTTGGCTACCAGATATTCTACTGTCACTGACACCTAGCGGTGAACGTTGGAGCTTGATAGAGCGTTTCTAACCAAATAACCTACAAATTTAGCTACACACTAACAATAGTAGTGGTAGGTTCTTTTACATGCCGTAAATCTATGGCATGGGCCCGCCGTTTTATACTGAAGGATTTTAACGCTCTTAAAAATCCGACAACTTCGGCCGGGTTTGAACCCGTGATCTTGGGCTTAGCAGTTCAGCATGCTACCGACTACACCACCGAAGCTGATTTGGTCATGATATTATGGTATATCCAAATCCAGACGGGAGAATCACGTGTCACTGGGGTTAGGAGGGCACTTAGCAGTGACCACTGGCTGGTGACCTAGTTGTGGTTACCTTGTGGCGGCTCACTCAGACATGATTATTAGTAGCCTATTTCACTTCGAATACAGTTTGAGACCACGTGCATTCAGTCTTTCATTACCGTTTCCCCTGCTCCACTCATTCAGTCTGTGTATTTATCGACTCATCTGTGTTTGAGGATTACTGAAATTAGTGGCATTGCAATTATTGGAGTAATATTTTTAATGGGTCTTCACCGCTGAGTCGGGGAACACACTGGTTTGGGGTAGTCGCAGTAACATGAATTGTTGTTGTTGTTTCATTTGAGGGGCTTTGACATCATGGTAATTTAGCCCAGTGTTGTTGGATGTGTGTGTATGGGTAGAATTTGTCTGATAACCTGGGTAACTGTGGTGACTGTAGTAGTAGTAGTAGTAGTAGTAGTGTGTATATTGGTAATTCAGGTGAGGATTGGGAAGGAGACGGCCCTGGCCCTAAGTTGAGAACCATCCTAGAATCTTCCTGGAGTAGAAGTGGGAAACCACCTAAAACCACTTCCGAGATGGCTGAGGTGGGAGTCAAACCCACCTCTTCTCAGATCTGAGTGTACCCCGTTCCAACCCTCAGACAAGAATTAAATTTCTTGGCAGAGCCGTGATTCAAACCCGGACCTCTTGGGCGATGCCAAGCATGCCGCAACAGCACGAGATGGTACAATTTTAGTTGTAAGTGTTTAGTTATAGCTTCCCTTTCTGTTTCATTTTCACGATCACCCAAACTATTGGGGGACAATAACCTATATGTTAGGCCCCGTAGAACAACAATTATCATGACAAATTGAACACACACGGTACACAGTACGCGTAGCTGATGACGCAAACGAATTAACAACTATTACGTTTCTAGGAGCTTCTTAATTTAATCTGCCTTGCATGGTGTTATTAAGAATGTAGAAAATGAAGATCAGAAGGGTAGATAGGGTTACAAATGAAGAGGTATTAAGCCGAGTGGGAGAGGAGAGATGTTTGTGATTACTGCTAATGAAGAGAAGAGATAGGTTGGTAGGACACATATTAAGACACCCAGGAATAGCAAGGGCGGCTTCGGTGGAGTAGTCGGTAGCATGTTGAGCTTCTATGCCCAAGATAGTGTGTTCAAACCCGTCCGAAGCCGTCGTATTTTTAAGAGCGTTAAAAATCCCTCAGTATGCCTTCCTTCGGAGGGGAAGTAAATCCGGCGGTCCCATGTCATAGATTTATGGCATGTTAAAGAACCTTCCACTAATTGCACCTGTGTGAAGCTAAATTGGGTAGGTTAAGAATGTAAACAACGCTCTTAGGTTTCTATGTTCGTTGCCAAGAGCCGACTGTAGCTAAGTTCTGAACTTGGCCTAGTAGTTGTTGATGGTGGCGCTTGGCGGTAAAAGTAGGAACTATTTGAAAAATTCTAAGTTGCAGTACTTAAATGAAAAAACAGATAACACACACTAATACAGTCATCACAATTAACACCGGTTATCAGACAGATTCTACACACACCCAAAGTACACGGGGCTACATGACCGCGTTGTCGCAGCCCCTAAACTTAGGAACCAACCAACCAACCAACCAGGAATAGCAAGCATAGTTATGGAAGGAAGGGTAGAGGACAAGAACTGTAGGGGTTAGAATATGTCAAACAGATTGCATCGGATGTTAGGGTGTGGTAGCTATGTAGAGATGAAACGATTAACTCAGGTCAGGGACACATGGAGTGCTGCATCAAACCCGTCAAAAGACTGAAGACTCAAACAACAACCGTACCTAATTGAATAAACTCCATATTTCCAGATCACTAACACGAACGTGAGTGTGGAATATAAAAGTAGGGATCTTATGAGCTGATACCATCATCTGCTCTAAATTAATTCTGTACTGTGGAAATAGATTCAGCCGAGGCACTAAACCAATATGCATTTGCTCCTCGTCTGTTCAAAAGCTGGGTATAAAAGCTGTGTGGATTGAAAGGAGCCCGTGTTCTGTATAGGAAAATGACTCGCGCATATCCGACCTGGAGACTAAAAACCATATATCCAGCCGGCTACAGCTCTGATTCTATTACTCAATAATCCTATTGGTGTACAGGCTGTCTGTGGCAGGGACTTAATGACATTCGCATCACGACGAGCTCCGACGAGCCTCACTCACGTCACACAAGAAAAGGACAATGTGCAGTATCACTTTCCCACAACTGATAATGTTCAATTATTCTGTCTGATGGACCAGTGATTTAAAATATGTAGACCTATATCATGACGACAGCAAAAACCGGAGCATCAGCAATGGATGGACAGGAGAAGGCTCATATACAGCGTGTTTTAAAATCACCGTACCTCCCTTTTCGGGAATATAATAAATGCTAGTTAGCTAATGGAGTATTAAGAGGTGGAACAGCGAGGTAATCTGCCCCTCTTAACACAGATTAAAGTACACAAATTTAGAATTAAGTTTAAAGATAGAGTAGACACCTACATATGGAAAAGGCTAAATAATGTTTTTTTTTTTTTTTTTTATTTAGTCAATTTACCCTCTAGGTTGGTGGTTCCCACGGACTCAGCGAGGGAACTCACCACTACCGCCTCTATGGGCAGTGTCCTGGAGCTGGGAACATCTGGTCGGTGTGGATACAACTGGGGAGGTGTGATCAGCACTTCGCCCAGGCGGCCTCACCTGCAAAGCGAACAGGGGCCTCATGAGGGATGGGAAGGGAGGGAAGATTGGGATGGATAGGCTAGGAAGAGAGAAGGAGGCGGCTTTGGCCTTACAGTAGGTACCATCCCGGCATTTGCCCGAAGACGAAGTGGAAAACCACGGAAAACCACTTCGAGGATGGCTGAGGTGGGAATCGAACCCCCTCTACTCATTTGGACCACCCGAGGCTGAGTAGACCCCGTTCCAGTCCTCATAGCACTTTTCAAATTTCGTGGCAGAGCAGGGAATCGAACCCAGGACCTCCGGGGCGGCAGCTAACCATTCTGACCGCTACGCTACGGAGGCAACTTAAATACGAGGCACGTCCAGAAAGTAAGCTCCGTTTGGTAATTAAATTAAATTGTGTACAGATACAGAAAAAATATTTATTGCACAACATTCTACACCTCTTAAACTACTTTTCCACATAACTGCCGAACTTTTGCAGGCATTTGTCATAGCGTGGCACAAGTTTTTGGATACCTCTTCATAGAAGTTTGCCGCCGACCCGTAAACGAGAGTGAAGACTCCCCTTAAGATATCCTACTGTTTGGTCACTACTGTTAGGCAAATTGCGTGCTTACCAGGAGACCTGCGTATGTTTAGGAGTTCTTCTGACCACATACGCAATTTGCCTAACAGTGATGGCCAAACAGTAGGATATCTTAAGGGGAGTCTTCACTCTCGTTTACGGGTCGGCGGCAAACTTCTATGAAGAAGGTATCCAAAAACTTGCGCCACGCTATGACAAATGTCTGCAAAAGTTCGGCAGTTATGTGGAAAAGTAGTTTAAGAGGTGTAGAATGTTGTGCAATAAATATTTTTTCTGTATCTGTACACAATTTAATTTTATTACCAAACGGATCTTACTTTCTGGACGTGCCTCGTATAATAAAACGAACAAAAAGATAAAACTAATAATTACGGTATATCAATCAATTCACGATTCTAAAAATATTACGAGCCTTACAGTAGTCGCATATGATGTGTAACATCTGACATGGAAGAAACCTCACGTAAAATTGTTGATACACCGGTATTTTATACTATTATTGGCAAAAATATTAATCTACTGTAAAAGGGAGTGTTTTACAGATATTGTAGTTTATAATACGGAACTCATTTTATTAGATGATTTATAGCTTCCACCAGCACTAGCCTACATAAAGAATACGATATGGATCAACTAGATTAATAGACGCGACACCGCTCATCAACTTAAATTCCTTATAAACAGGTCCTCTTGATTCACAGACCAACACGTAATTTCATATGGATTCGGTTAAAATGAGTCATATTGATATGATAAATATCGTTTAAAATCTGGTAGCAAAAGTATCAACCGTCCGGGATTCGAACCCGAGATCTCTAGATTCACAGTCATAGGCGCTAAACGCAAGGCTATTTCGACTACACAAATATTGTGCACAAGATGGTGACTTATTTCCACGTTCCGATAATACTGCATTAAGGAATTAAGTTTCATTTATATTTTGCTTGTTTCGATAATGTTCCTGCGTGAAATTGCGTTTAAAATGCCTTATGAATAGGCCCTCTTGTGAGTAAAGAGAATGTATTCAGCAATAGTTCATGAAGGCTTGTTCAATTCTCGTATAACAACAACGATTTTATTATATTGATGACTGCATTACCGTTATGTGGGTTATTGAATAGCCATTGTGCAGAAACATAATACCGGCAATGCCGACTACTTACAAAGTTTGATATTAAGGCATTTTACCATTTTAATACTGATACGAAGACTTCGAACATGTACCATGTGCTTTGTTTCAATCACTTGACACCAGAGTTCGCATGAGCGTTTACCGTTCAGTATGTCATATACATTCCACATTGCCGAAAGTACGTCATGGTATCAATTTCCGACACCGCGCGCTCATTGTTTCTCTTACCACTGCCAGCTGGATCGATCGATCGAGTTGGCAGTGCGTCTTACACTTCCGTTCGATCCACCACTGCCAGCTGGTGCCACCGCGAACGTTCCGATCCACTTCCGTCCCATTTTTCAAAATCACTCCCACAAAAATATCCAGGTACGAGTGGATGGATCTTACATAACCTATCATTAGCCTACACAAACTGACGGACTCCCTACGTCACCGTAAAGAGCTCCGCCACACTCGAGTATATCCCTTTATCGCTCTCGGCTTAAGCCTTGTTCCCACGGCCGTGGCTTGGAGAGCGTACTCACAGATTTGTAGTCTGTTGTGGCCTGTGATTATGTGGAGAACAGCTCGAGTTCTTCCTCATAATCGGAGAAAGCATCAGGCAAAATGCCTGGACAAAATAACTACTTTAAAATGAGTTGTTAGACTGAATACTTGGGCTAAGGAAATGCGGCTTGGTTCTTTAACTTCACACATGAACATTTGAGCGTTAACACAATATAAATTTTATTAAATTATTTAACTTGCTGAGTATACATATTTTTTAAAATTATTATTTAGTCAATTCTTCTAGGTTGCTGGTGCCCACGGACTCAGCGAGGGAACTCACCTCTACCGCCTCTATGGGCAGTGTCCTGGAGCTTGGAACATCTGGACGGGATGGATACAACTGGGGATGTGTGATCAGCACTTCGCCCAGGCGGCCTCAACTGCAAAGCGAACAGGGGCCTCATGAGGGTTGGGAAGGGATGGAAGATTGGGATGGAGAGGCTAGGAAGAGGGAAGGAGGCGGCCGTGGCCTTACAGTAGGTACTGCCCCCGTAATTGAATTATATAGAGACCACGGTGGCTATGTTGGAAATTATAGCGAAAGTTACGGCTGTCATAGTTATGACGTGGGTAGTCATGACGTAAGCACGGATGACGCAGACGATATGCCGGCAGGCTACTTGAGCTGAGATTCTCAGTGACGTCAGCATTTATTCGAGAAGGATCCGAGATGTACGACGCAGTCGCAGGAAACGTGGAATTCTGCTGGGGAAGAAATTATGCTATTGGAGGGGAGACTTAAACCAATGAACGATAGTCTAAAGGAAGACGGAGATTGCTGAAACTATGGTATTTTTATTACTTTTTGGAATGCAGAATTGTGGAAATCCATTTGCAGTAGAGGCATTGTTCTGGAATTTCAGTGACATTTATTTTCAGTTTTTGAATTATGAAAATCCGTCATGTATTGACGAAGTTGGAACTTCTAGCGATGACGCAGTAACACGCGATGGAAGGGATAGATACGCCCCTCATGAAGTTCATAAAAGGCCTTGCGCAGAAGAGAGGAGCCTCATTCGCTCATTCCTCATTCTCTCAGATTATAAATCAATCGTCAGATTTCAAATAGTCATTTCAGTGAAACGTCGAGTGAATTTAGTAGTGAAAAAGTCGTCTTTGTAACGCGTGGCGAAGCCACTAGTCGAACTTACAAGCAGTGCAGGTTTACTGTGAAGTAAATCTAGGTGAAGTTGAAACGACACTTATAACGCTTCTACAAGATTAGCTGTGAACAGTTAGCGGTCGCCTATTAGCTAATTCTCTTGTGCATTGCTACAGTAAGGACTGTAGAAAAGCTGAACAATTTCGAGGAAGTATTTTGGAAGTTATTGACAATATTAGACGACTGACAAAAGTGATTTTCTCGCCACAGAAGAAACACTTTGTATAGCCAGACTCTACGCTACGGCTGACAGGGCTAGTGAAATAGGGAGACTTCAGATTGCTTTTGTGACACAACACTGCAGTATAATGGAGCAATTTAATAAGGCAGTTTGTTCTTCCAATACTACAACCGAAGAGAAAATGGAAGGCTAAAGGACTTAATGCAATTGGGACATATTTCAACGGAGTAAGATAGCGACATGGAACTTCGCTAATTGCTATTCCATACAAGCGAACATGTGGTAAATAACCATCTACACCCATGTTTCGTGATTAAAGGCTGAATACTATCAAACAGCAATAGAAATGATTTCATACTTTTTGAATATGAATATTTCTTCGGAAATTTATACAAAAACTTCATGGCGATTTTCAACTGGAACTTCAGGGATTTTTCAAGAGAGGTCAGGGTTGTCCCGACTCACAAAGAAGATTATTGCCGGAAGGATGTCGTTCGTCTTCGTGAAGCAGTTCGATTCTTCGATGGTGCTGTTTCTGGTTTCGAGGATGGAGCTCAGCTTTAACTTGGTGAAATGGATCCATCAACAGTCTTCTTTGGGGAATTTTCCTCTGGAACGTCAATCGGCAGATAAGGTAGTCGTGAACGTTTATTGTATTTGAGTTTCTTAGCAATATTTGAGCAACCTTTTTTCCCATATTTTTGTCCTCATGTATTTTTGCCCGATATTCTTGTTTGAGATTCCTATTCTCAGTACACCTTGATGAGTTATGCCTTTTTCGACGTTTTATTAAGACATTGTTATGTCATGGGCATAGTTAAATGATTTTGGATCAGTTGAGACTGATATTTAGATTTTTCAGTAATTTGCTTATTTTTGTAGTCACGATTTGACTGTAAGTTAATGATTTTTATGGCAGATTTAAATTCAGACAGCGTGTCACTTTATTAAAGTAATTCTACCCCAGTTTAATTACTTTGACCAATTTTCTGTCATCATCAAGAAGGAAGAACATTTAAATGATTTTAGAGCGTTAAAATCCAGTACGTTGTCGACGATCTTGGAAATACTAGTCGCTATTTGAATTGATTGCAACACAGACATTTATCGTCAGTCATGAACGACCATTGCATCTTAGGCAATTTTGTGAAAGATGAACATTAATTATGAATTATTGAATGCATTAAATTCGTGAAACTTGTGTTAGGTTTTTTCTCATATAGAGATTTATATAATGATGTTTGCATTCCCCAGTCTAATTGAATTCTATTCGACTATTTTGCAGTTAGTCGCACTTTGTTTGATGATAGTATTTTTATACTACAATTCTTTGAAGATGTTAATCTTAAATTTTGATAGACCAGACAGGCGTATATAAGCGTATTCACTATTAAATTTGTTTGTGATTGGCAAATTTTTATTTCATTTCGATTCATGAATGAAATCCACGAAGTTTAAATGACAACAGTTTTGAAACAATTATTGATATAAGAATTTTTAAGTGGAACTATGAATGTATAATCGATAGTGCAGCGGACATGTTGAAAGTCGCTGATGTATAATGTCCTTAAATAAATGAAGGAGATTCCCACAGTAGTTAATAATGATAAAGAATTATTTGTGGAAGTTTTGTAAGTTCGGTGGAAGTTTTAATGCCATATAGATTAATATATGATGAGTTTTGGGCTATTTTGAATGCAGTTTGTGCATTATTTTGTAAGCGAAGTATTTTCCGCTAGAGTGTATTGTCATAGTTCGTTGAAAAATTAATCAAGTGAATTTACTGTTATAATTAACAAGAGTTTGAAAGAATTTGAGATAAGATTTTGAATGAAGATTACCGTCACAAATAATTAAAATTATTACAACCTTTATTAAACCAGATTGTGACATTTACATGTATAACTAACCTTCATTGGTCGATTATATTAAACACGATTATGAATTTACCATCCGGATAAAACGCGTGGTTCAATGTATTTCTTAAATTATTAATTTAAATAATTTAAATGTTGATATTGTAAATAATAAATGTAAATATCTTTGACAATAATGTGGAACGAAAGTAAGGTTAAAGGCGTGTTTGAAAATTTTTGTAATTATTTTCGACAATATTATAAACAATTTCTAATTGTTATAAATAATTTATGTGATTTTGTTATAAACATTTGAGAGTGTGTTTCATACTCTAAACTATGCTTTTTAAACAATTGGATGATAACTTAACAAGTTTAAGTATAGTTAAAATAATCCAGTGGGATATGAGTTAAGCATTTGAAAGATTTGCGTCAATATGTATGAGTTGTCTTGTAGACATTTAAAGCTTTAAAAGGAGCTGAATTCTTACGCAAGTGTGGGGAGACGAGTGCGCCCCATTTGACAGGTGTGAGCCAGGTTAAAGAGTAGACCAGCCGGCCAGACATCTGGTTACAAGCAGGCGAGGTCGATACTCCGGCCTTGTACCTATTAATAAAGGTGTTATGTTTATTAAAAGGAAACCAAATGCTCTATATATGTCGTACCCTGACTTCCTCATCCAATCCAAATGTGTTTGAAAATGTTACGTTATTTTGAGCTCATGGGAGCTAACATATTGTTTGATAAATTTGCAAGTCCTTTAGGAGGACGTAGTCAGATTGACACAGGCTACTGATAGCCACGTTTATTTTGTTGAGTTGTGAAAATCATACTCTTTATTTGAAAATAAAGCTTTTGTACAGTTCAAAGTTCTCGTCTTCGGTCTGGTTCATTTTTAAATGTCATGGTGAAGGTTATTGTGAGGGCATACTTTAAGGATCCTGTTGTCAACCCAATCCCCGAGATATTTATAAGAGGTAAGTAAAGTAAGTATGAAACCCCGTCTATTTTGGTGTGTTCCACAATAATTTTTCTTGGTAACTTCTGTGTTCAAACCTCGGTAGTATCTGTCAGTGCCATTTTCATTGATGTAGCTGAGCTGGTGCGATTGATTCTTGGCAATCCGATTGAGGGGCGGATATCTGACAGCCTACTATCCGGGTAAACGGGGACAGAAGGATTGGCGCACCTAAAACGTTGGGGCTCGATTCAACATAACTGGATCACCAGGTTGAACGCCAGTAGGATTGGCAAACCTAAAACGTGTGGTTCGATTAGACTCAAATAAAGAGGTTGATTCTTTGTTAGATGTCTAGGCCAATTGTAGAAGTTGAGAGTGTGATTATATAGGAATTAAATGTTGTATTGTAGTAGGAAAATTACACTCAGAAAAGATCAGATCTTATACGACTTGAGAAAGGTTAAATGGGCTGGAAACTTAGAAAAATCGCCTATGATCTGGAATCTTATTTTATTTGACCGGCTTATGACATTTTAGTCATATTAAAGATAAAATTAAATTATTTGGATTGTAAATGTAAATTATTTGTGTTAGGATATTTTAAAATGAGCCAGGGAAATTTGAACATGTGCTTGAGTTTGTTTCAACATGAAGTGTCTTCGAAAGTTAATTATAAGGTAGTTATAAGTTAGATTTAAGACAGAAAATTGATCAAAATTTATATATGGTGAAAAGTGTTGCTCAAATGTTGTTATTTTGCTCTTTTGATGTATGTCCCTACAGCAGTCTAATTTTGAATAATATTGTAATGGCAGATGAAAGTTTGAAGATGATGTTAGCGGAGATGTCTGCTAACATGAATAGTAGTATGAAGCAGATGCTGAATGAAAGTATGAAGGAGAATAATAGTCGAATGGAGGAGAATGTTAGTAATTTGTCTGCTAATTTGAATGCAAGAATGGAGGAGAATGTTAGTAATTTGTCTGCTAATTTGAAAGCTAGCATGAGTGAGAGTATGAAGGAGAATGCTAGTCGAATGGAGGAGAATATGAAAGCTCTTCAGACCAGTTCTGCTAACTTAGAGGATAATATGTCGCGTTTACAGATTAATACCCAAGGAATTGAGAATACTGTAACTGACATGCGCTCCGACATGTCCAATGTTAAAATAGATGTGTCTAATATGCATAAAAATGTTGCTGATGTTAAAATTGATGTTGCTAATGTGCATAAAGATCTTACAATGTTGAATTTAGATGTTGCTAATGTCCGTAGTGATATTTCTTGTGCTAGGGCTGAGGTAGTTGTTGTCAAAAATGATGTTGCGACTGTCCAAGACAAGGTTGAGGAAGTCCAAAGAGGAATCCAAAATGTTAGAACTGATGTGTCCAATGTTCAGGTTGATATTAATAACATTCATTCGGATGTAAACGAGATGCAAAGCGACATAAATAAAATTCAAGTAGAGGTCAACACAGTTTTCGTAGATGTTGCTAAAGTCCAAACTGATGTAAATAAAGTCAGGGAAGAGATAGAAAATTCGAAAACTCTTTGTACACGTAATATAAGTGCATTAACGACTAGGCTAGTTGATGAGTCAGTTAGAACGACAGCGTCTTTAGAAGGTTTAAAGTTTGATGTAGAGGTCATGAGAACCCAAGTATTAGACCATAATAAAGTATTGAAAGAGGATATTGAATTAGACATAGCAGAAATGTTAACGGAAAATGTAGCAATATGGAAAGAAGAGTGGATTAGGTCAAGTGGGGAACATGTAACCCAAATTCAGGATCGTATTGAAAGGAAACTTGCCAGTACTCAAATTGATATTAACAATGAAGTAGTACAGATTAGGAAAGATTTAAGCGTCAGGATGGATTCGCTATCCGAAAGACAAGTTGAAGATAGGACAAAATTAGATCAGGATGTGCAAACATTAAAATCTGCATTAGAGGAACAGATTCATAAAGTTGTCTCGGATGTGAATGAAACGACGAGTAAACTGCAGAATTTGAAGTTAGGAGAGGCTAATTTAATGGAGACCTACAAAGAAGAATTAATCAAGAAAGTCTTAACGGAAATCACTGACAAGGATACAGTAGGCTTGGCTTGCGAAACTAGTAAGAATTATGCCAGAAGATATAACCTAGATCCAGAAGAGAGAGACGTGACTCCTGAAGAACGTATATCCAGATTCAGGGAGGAAGATGACGAAAGGAATATGGAACCTGAGTGGAACTATCGTGATAGTGGGAAAAACTACCCGGATTCATATCCGAGGAACTTAACGGTCATCAGAAATTTTGAAGATAAACCGCAAAAATTCAGTAACACGGATAGTTTGACACCTATCGAATATGTAAGGAACCTCAAAGATTATTTCATCGAAGCTCACATTCCCAGAGAGAGAGAGATGAAGATAGTGGAGAGATATTTGATTGGAGGACCCCTCGAATGGTTTGCGCATTTAGATACACATTCAGTAACTTTGACGAGTTTGCAGAGGCATTAATCAAACGATTTTGGTCCATAGAAGCGCAGAATTCGTTAAGAGCGGAGGTGTATTCAAGAAAATACTCCGGTACTCTTCCAACGCGGTACGCTGATTTCTTTACGAGTCAATTATCCCGCTTGAGATTCTTACAACCCCCATTGTCCACGGAGCAACTTATTGATGCGATTTCTCGTATGCTGCCAGTTGAGGTGAGAAGACTAATAATTTCGTCCAACATCAGGGATTTAACCAGCATGGATGAATTACTGAGGAGGTTAGACTACACAAGTCCAATGCCTAACGTAGTACAGAAAGGTCAAAGGCAGGAGTTTAAAGAAATAAATACTGTATATATGGACCAAGTCCAACAAACTGACAAGCCAGATGAGGAGAAAACTGACAATGTAGGTCCTCACAGGAATAATCAGTTTCGAAATAACAGATCGCAAGGTTACCGACCGTATCAACAGAGAAGAGGCTGGAACTATAACCGAGGAAATTACAATGGAAGAGGCAGATATTATAACAATAATGGTTATAACCGAAATTATAACAGGAATAACCAGAGCCAAAACAGAAATCAGAATACTCAAGGTCAGGTTATGACACCCGATCAGTATCAGGAAAGAGAGAAGGAAAGCCAGCAATACCTGAAAGAACTACGGGAAAAAGAAGCAGACAACCAAAAGAAAAGGCAGGATGTTGTAATCGATCCTGGGCCTTCTACGAGCCAGCAGAATTTTGAGGTCGGTAACACAAAAAAAAACGCCGATTTCTCAACGTCAGTGAGAACCTGTAAATACATTGCCACACCACACCTGATTACGATTAATGAGATATATGAAGTGACTGATGAAGATTTGCTAGAAGAGAGGGGTATCGTTAAAGAGGAAAGACCATGTGCCTTACCCATTATTTCTGTACGGATAGATGGACAACAGTATAAAGCCCTGATGGATACTGGTGCAATTATCTCCATCATTTCAGAGGAATGTTATCAAAGTCTGCTAAGAGGAGAGAACATGACAGTTCTACCTGTTTCTACCGTCAAAGTGAGAGGGATATTCCAAGATAAGGCAGTGAAGTGCAAGATTCAAGTGTTATTGAACTTTGAGATCAATGGAAGGAATTATGAACAGATCTTCATTGTAGTGAGCAAGATCAATTTTGATATGGTGCTTGGAATCGATTTTATATCGAAGGTCGGAGCTATTATCGACATGAAGAACAGAAGTATTAGCTTTAATGATGGGTACATAATCACAGAAGAGATAGAAAAACAGGACGTGAAAAACAGTCTGGAAATAGACCTTAGGGAAGAAATTTTGAATACTATAGTTAATGAAGTGGAAAATTTAGCAGAAATACCCAGTAGAAAAACTGAAGGATTTGAAGAAATTCAGGGGGAATTTGAGGATCTGATAAAGGAATTCCAAGATATTTTCGATGAAAAGCCTGGATTGATTAAGGATTATAAATACAAGATAAGGCTGACAGATGAAACCCCTTACCAGAAGAGAATATACCCCATTCCTGAGAAATACTATCAAGAAGTACGAGGGTTAATCAGAAAAATGGAGGTAGACGGGATTATTAAAAAACAGGCGTCGTCTTATATAAACCCCATCACAGTAGTGAAGAAAAGTAATGGTCAGATACGTCTTTGTCTCGATGCCAGGACCATTAACTTGAAGATTCTTCCAGAAAATGACCGACCACCCAAGATTAGAGATCTGCTTCGAAAATTCAAAGGGAGAGCATGTTTCAGCGTTCTTGACTTGACGTCTTCATTTTATCAAGTTCAGCTAGAAGAAGATAGTATGCAGTACACTGGATTCCTATTTGACCAGACGTCATGGGTCTTTGTCCGAATGCCTTTTGGTATGGTTAACAGTGGACCAGCACTTATTCGAGCACTTGATAGTAAGCTCACGGACGAAGTGAAAGAAAATGTAATCTGCTACATCGACGATTTAATCGTATCTTCACCCAGCGCCGCAGAACATTTAGTGCACTTGAGAAAGTTGTTCGAGAATTTACGGGAGGCCAATATCAAGGTGAATTTTGGAAAATGTCAATTCTTGAAGCAGGAAATAAATTACTTGGGGCATACTATTGATAAAGATGGATATCATCCAAACATGAAAAAAGTAGATGCGATCACGAGATTTCCAAAGCCAACTAAGGTGAAACAAGTCAGAGAATTTGTAGGAGCATGCCAATTTATTAGCAGCCACTGTCCAAGATACTCGGAAATTATGGCTCCTCTGTATGACTTACTCAAGAAGAATAACAGATGGAAATGGAGTACCGCTGCAGACGAGGCTTTTGAGAAAGCAAAAGAGATGCTCAGAAATAATGTGAAACTGGAGTACCCAGACTTTGAGAAGGTGTTCTATATTGAGTCTGATGCATCAAGAGTAGACATTAGTGCAGTCTTATACCAGAAAGACGAGGCAGGCAACAAGCACTACATTGCGTTCACTAGTCGGAAGTTGAAGAAACACGAGGAAAATTACTTCACGACGGAGCTTGAAGCGTTAGCTTTTGTAACAGCATTGCAAGCCTGGAAGAAAATACTGCTGGGACATAAGGTCATCATTGTTACTGACCATAAAGCACTACAGTTTATGCTACAAACTGACATGTCGAGTGATAGATTGACACGTTGGGCTTTGTTCACCCAACAGTTTAACGCCACTATCGTCCACCAGCCTGGGAAAGATAACTTACTGGCTGATGCTCTATCACGTAACCCTATTAAAAATGTGCAGATACACCATGTACAATTGGAGCAAGAAGATCAAGAAACCGTTAGGAGGTTAGCCCGAATCGGTGTGTCACAGAAGAGACACGCTCCAATAAGGAAAATGTACAGGTTCCTCAAGGGTTACATGGACAATACTGATGTTGACTATGCAGTTACACGGAGAAATTCACGACACTTTATCTTGAGTGGAGACATCGTATGCAAGTATGCTGACTCTGCGCATACAAAACTCCGAATAGTCGTGCCACCTAAACTTGTTGTCAATTTAGTGTGGGTAGCTCATCACGCAACTGGACATGCCGGTTTAGATAAGACTCTTAATACTCTTCAAGAGAGATTTATCTGGACTAACATGCGTTCCAGCATTGCCAAGGTCATTAGATCATGTGACAAATGTCTAAGAGCAAAGTATGCTTCTGCTTTATTAAAAGGAAAACCGAAGGCTATGATTCCTTCTAAGCCAAACGAACTTATGGCGACGGACATATTTGGCCCCTGTCCGAAGGGATATCAGGGTAACCAGTACCTGTTGGTTACCGTGGATGTTTTCTCAAAATTTGTCACAATGAGTCCCATGCAGAAAGCTAACACAAGGAACGTAGTAAGCAGACTGGAAAATGCTGTATTTCCTAAAGCTGGTATACCAGAATATCTACTGTCAGATCATGGAACGCAATTTACATCCGTGGAATTTGCAGCGGATATGGAAAGGCTTGGCATTAAGCACTTATTTTCAAGCGTGCGTTACCCAGAATCGAATTCCTCAGAAAGATATATGGCTGAATTTTCGAAATTCTGTCGATTTTTCTGTCCTAATGATCATTCTGGTTGGGTGAGATTTGTACCCCTTATAGAGGAATGTCTGAACTCTACAGTGCAGGAGAGCACAGGAGAAGTGCCAATGCGACTTCATCTTGGAAGAAACCCAGAAAGGCCGTGGGATAATCTTTTCAACCATATTCCTAGAGATCCCGACGTAGGAAGGCAGCAGAGGATTGACAAGGCGAAGGAACAACTACAGAAAGCAGCAGAGAAACGATTGAAAAGAGTAGCTGGAAAACGTTTTGGTACACCCTTACAAGTTGGAAATCTTGTATTATTACGCAGACCTGTCAAGGCTGATATGAGCAAGAAAATATACCCCAAATTTGGAAATGTATTCATGGGGCCGTTTAGGATTACGAACGCCTATGGAAACAACTGCTATGAACTCTACGATGATGAGAATAACGTCATTTACGGCAAGTTCAATGCTGGAAATTTAAAAAGATACTATCCTAGAGTAAGCCAGTAATAATTCAATTTCGTGTTCAAGAGAGTTGAGGTACTTGCAACACTGAGTTTAAAAACAATTTGCAACTGTTTTTAAAACGTGGTGAGAGGAGAATGCCCCCGTAATTGAATTATATAGAGACCACGGTGGCTATGTTGGAAATTATAGCGAAAGTTACGGCTGTCATAGTTATGACGTGGGTAGTCATGACGTAAGCACGGATGACGCAGACGATATGCCGGCAGGCTACTTGAGCTGAGATTCTCAGTGACGTCAGCATTTATTCGAGAAGGATCCGAGATGTACGACGCAGTCGCAGGAAACGTGGAATTCTGCTGAGGAAGAAATTATGCTATTGGAGGGGAGACTTAAACCAATGAACGATAGTCTAAAGGAAGACGGAGATTGCTGAAACTATGGTATTTTTATTACTTTTTGGAATGCAGAATTGTGGAAATCCATTTGCAGTAGAGGCATTGTTCTGGAATTTTAGTGAAATTTATTTTCAGTTTTTGAATTATGAAAATCCGTCATGTATTGACGAAGTTGGAACTTCTAGCGATGACGCAGTAACACGCGATGGAAGGGATAGATACGCCACTCATGAAGTTCATAAAAGGCCTTGCGCAGAAGAGAGGAGCCTCATTCGCTCATTCCTCATTCTCTCAGATTATAAATCAATCGTCAGATTTCAAATAGTCATTTCAGTGAAACGTCGAGTGAATTTAGTAGTGAAAAAGTCGTCTTTGTAACGCGTGGCGAAGCCACTAGTCGAACTTACAAGCAGTGCAGGTTTACTGTGAAGTAAATCTAGGTGAAGTTGAAACGACACTTATAACGCTTCTACAAGATTAGCTGTGAACAGTTAGCGGTCGCCTATTAGCTAATTCTCTTGTGCATTGCTACAGTAAGGACTGTAGAAAAGCTGAACAATTTCGAGGAAGTATTTTGGAAGTTATTGACAATATTAGACGACTGACAAAAGTGATTTTCTCGCCACAGAAGAAACACTTTGTATAGCCAGACTCTACGCTACGGCTGACAGGGCTAGTGAAATAGGGAGACTTCAGATTGCTTTTGTGACACAACACTGCAGTATAATGGAGCAATTTAATAAGGCAGTTTGTTCTTCCAATACTACAACCGAAGAGAAAATGGAAGGCTAAAGGACTTAATGCAATTGGGACATATTTCAACGGAGTAAGATAGCGACATGGAACTTCGCTAATTGCTATTCCATACAAGCGAACATGTGGTAAATAACCATCTACACCCATGTTTCGTGATTAAAGGCTGAATACTATCAAACAGCAATAGAAATGATTTCATACTTTTTGAATATGAATATTTCTTCGGAAATTTATACAAAAACTTCATGGCGATTTTCAACTGGAACTTCAGGGATTTTTCAAGAGAGGTCAGGGTTGTCCCGACTCACAAAGAAGATTATTGCCGGAAGGATGTCGTTCGTCTTCGTGAAGCAGTTCGATTCTTCGATGGTGCTGTTTCTGGTTTCGAGGATGGAGCTCAGCTTTAACTTGGTGAAATGGATCCATCAACAGTCTTCTTTGGGGAATTTTCCTCTGGAACGTCAATCGGCAGATAAGGTAGTCGTGAACGTTTATTGTATTTGAGTTTCTTAGCAATATTTGAGCAACCTTTTTTCCCATATTTTTGTCCTCATGTATTTTTGCCCGATATTCTTGTTTGAGATTCCTATTCTCAGTACACCTTGATGAGTTATGCCTTTTTCGACGTTTTATTAAGACATTGTTATGTCATGGGCATAGTTAAATGATTTTGGATCAGTTGAGACTGATATTTAGATTTTTCAGTAATTTGCTTATTTTTGTAGTCACGATTTGACTGTAAGTTAATGATTTTTATGGCAGATTTAAATTCAGACAGCGTGTCACTTTATTAAAGTAATTCTACCCCAGTTTAATTACTTTGACCAATTTTCTGTCATCATCAAGAAGGAAGAACATTTAAATGATTTTAGAGCGTTAAAATCCAGTACGTTGTCGACGATCTTGGAAATACTAGTCGGTATTTGAATTGATTGCAACACAGACATTTATCGTCAGTCATGAACGACCATTGCATCTTAGGCAATTTTGTGAAAGATGAACATTAATTATGAATTATTGAATGCATTAAATTCGTGAAACTTGTGTTAGGTTTTTTCTCATATAGAGATTTATATAATGATGTTTGCATTCCCCAGTCTAATTGGATTCTATTCGACTATTTTGCAGTTAGTCGCACTTTGTTTGATGATAGTATTTTTATACTACAATTCTTTGAAGATGTTAATCTTAAATTTTGATAGACCAGACAGGCGTATATAAGCGTATTCACTATTAAATTTGTTTGTGATTGGCAAATTTTTATTTCATTTCGATTCATGAATGAAATCCACGAAGTTTAAATGACAACAGTTTTGAAACAATTATTGATATAAGAATTTTTAAGTGGAACTATGAATGTATAATCGATAGTGCAGCGGACATGTTGAAAGTCGCTGATGTATAATGTCCTTAAATAAATGAAGGAGATTCCCACAGTAGTTAATAATGATAAAGAATTATTTGTGGAAGTTTTGTAAGTTCGGTGGAAGTTTTAATGCCATATAGATTAATATATGATTAGTTTTGGGCTATTTTGAATGCAGTTTGTGCATTATTTTGTAAGCGAAGTATTTTCCGCTAGAGTGTATTGTCATAGTTCGTTGAAAAATTAATCAAGTGAATTTACTGTTATAATTAACAAGAGTTTGAAATAATTTGAGATAAGATTTTGAATGAAGATTACCGTCACAAATAATTAAAATTATTACAACCTTTATTAAACCAGATTGTGACATTTACATGTATAACTAACCTTCATTGGTCGATTATATTAAACACGATTATGAATTTACCATCCGGATAAAACGTGTGGTTCAATGTATTTCTTAAATTATTAATTTAAATAATTTAAATGTTGATATTGTAAATAATAAATGTAAATATCTTTGACAATAATGTGGAACGAAAGTAAGGTTAAAGGCGTGTTTGAAAATTTTTGTAATTATTTTCGACAATATTATAAACAATTTCTAATTGTTATAAATAATTTATGTGATTTTGTTATAAACATTTGAGAGTGTGTTTCATACTCTAAACTATGCTTTTTAAACAATTGGATGATAACTTAACAAGTTTAAGTATAGTTAAAATAATCCAGTGGGATATGAGTTAAGCATTTGAAAGATTTGCGTCAATATGTATGAGTTGTCTTGTAGACATTTAAAGCTTTAAAAGGAGCTGAATTCTTACGCAAGTGTGGGGAGACGAGTGCGCCCCATTTGACAGGTGTGAGCCAGGTTAAAGAGTAGACCAGCCGGCCAGACATCTGGTTACAAGCAGGCGAGGTCGATACTCCGGCCTTGTGCCTATTAATAAAGGTGTTATGTTTATTAAAAGGAAACCAAATGCTCTATATATGTCGTACCCTGACTTCCTCATCCAATCCAAATGTGTTTGAAAATGTTACGTTATTTTGAGCTCATGAGAGCTAACATATTGTTTGATAAATTTGCAAGTCCTTTAGGAGGACGTAGTCAGATTGACACAGGCTACTGATAGCCACGTTTATTTTGTTGAGTTGTGAAAATCATACTCTTTATTTGAAAATAAAGCTTTTGTACAGTTCAAAGTTCTCGTCTTCGGTCTGGTTCATTTTTAAATGTCATGGTGAAGGTTATTGTGAGGGCATACTTTAAGGATCCTGTTGTCAACCCAATCCCCGAGATATTTATAAGAGGTAAGTAAAGTAAGTATGAAACCCCGTCTATTTTGGTGTGTTCCACAATAATTTTTCTTGGTAACTTCTGTGTTCAAACCTCGGTAGTATCTGTCAGTGCCATTTTCATTGATGTAGCTGAGCTGGTGCGATTGATTCTTGGCAATCCGATTGAGGGGGCGGATATCTGACAGCCTACTATCCGGGTAAACGGGGACAGTACCATCCCGGCATTTTCCCGAAGACGAAGTGGGAAACCACGGAAAACCACTTCGAGGATGGCTGAGGTTGGAATCGAAACCCCTCTACTCATTTGGACCACCCGAGGCTGAGTAGACCCCGTTCCAGTCCTCATACCACTTTTCAAATTTCGTGGCAGAGCCGGGAATCGAACCCAGGACCTCCGGGGCGGCAGCTAATCGTGCTGACCGTTACGCTACGGAGGCGACGAGTATACATAAATAGAAAAAAACACTTTGAATTGAAAATAGTAATTACGTTGGCACAACATGGTGCTATTTGCAAGAGTTCAGTATTCTTTAATATATACTGTTTTTGTAAACATTTGCACTATGAAATAAACTATCGATATAAACATTAATATCACTTAAAATGAGGGGAGGAATTATTAAAATGATATTCAAAATGTAACCACTTATCTTCGGCGGCGATGAAAATTGACTAGAAAGTCTTTGGAGCGGCGGATCGACCGTGGGCGTAGCTTGCTGGCCGGACGGTGAAGGCTTCTAGTTGGGAAGTTATTGGACGTTTCAGTTAGGATGTCCAGCATCCAGAAATGATGGCTCTGCTTAGAGCAAGCTTGTCCTTTGGTAATTCAGTTGTATAATTTGTAGAAGGTCACTGAAGAGTAACGAACAAGTTCCCATCTTGTAGAGCGGAACAAAATATGATCTGAGTAGACCACAACTCAACTTGTTTTGATAATATGCAAGGATGACGAGCAGTGTGTCATGCCGTAACAACGTGGTATTATGCTGCCACCAGCGCAGCGAAGTGAAGTGTTGCTTCAGCTCTCATGCAGCGGAAGTGCACCGTCGAAGTGAAGCGTGGTATTGCACCGTGGAATGTGCCGATGGAATGAATGAACATCGGGGAGAAGAAAGCCGCCTTTTAAATAAACTTGACTTAAGTCCTGTTGTTCGCATCGCTGGAACATAGGGCTTCCACGAAGCATCGCCATCGGACTCGGTTTCGTGCCATTGCCTTCACTTCTCCCCACGTTCTCCCTGCACCTGCAGCTTCCTTCTCCACAGTCCTTCTCCAAGTTTCCCTCGGTCTTCCTCTTCTGCGATGTCCCTGAGGATTCCAACTCAGGGCTTGCCTCTCTATTGCCGTCTGGTTTTTGCGCAGTGTAACTTATGTCCGACCCACTTCCACTTTCTTTCCTTAACTGTAAATCCATGGGCTTCTCGTTTGTAAGATTCCATAGTTCTTCATTGGATATTACATTTGGCCAAAACACTCTCCAGATTCTTCGTAAGCATCGGTTTATAAAGGTCTGGATTTTCTTTATGATTGATTTTCTTACTTTCCTAGTCTCACATCCATATAGCAACACTGATTTTACATTGCTATTGCATATTCGGAGTTTAGTTCGTGTGGAAATCTAATTGCTTTTCCAGATAGGATGCAACTGAATAAAGGCTGCATTTGCTTTCTTGATCCTACTGCGCACATCCTCCTCTGCTCCTGCAGTTTTAGAAACGATGCTATCAAGATACGTAAATTATTTAACATCCTCTACGTTTCTTCCGTTTATTTGAAACTTCCTAACGCTTGTTATGTTTAGTATTAGTGATTTGGTCTTCCCTGAATTTACAGTTAACCCTAGCCTTCTTGCCTGTAGATCTTCCAGTTTGGCATTCATGTGCCGAAAGCTTTGTGAGAGGAGACATATCATCAGCAAAATCAATATCTTCTAGTTGATCTGTTAAATTCCAACTTACTCCTCTTCTTTTACCTTCATTTGTTTTCTTCATCACTTCGTATATCACAATTAGGAAGATTGATGGAGAGAGAACAAGCCCCTGTTTTACACCTGTTCTTACATCAATGGATGGTGTCAATTTCCCTTGGTGCATTACTTTGCACGAGCGTCCGGTATACATTTCTTGCATAACTCTGATGACCTTTCCCGGAATACCATAATTTGCAATTATTTTCCACATGCTTCTTCTGTCCACTGAATCTAAAGCCTTTTCATAGTCTATAAACACTAGATATAGACTGGCCATAAATTCCATGCTCTGTTCAAGGATAATGCGCAGTGTATTAATCTGATCAAGACACGATCGGTTTCTGCGAAACCCAGCTTGTTCTCTTCTTAGGTGGATTTTAAGGTAGTCCTTCATTCTGTTTAAGATGATTCGTGACAACACTTTGCTAGGAATAGATAACATAATTATTCCTCTCCAATTATAACAATTTGTCAAGTCGCCCTTCTTCGTAAGTTTGACTAAAGTGTCGGTCTTCCATTCTTCTGGTATTTGTTCCCGGTTCAATTTTTTTTAAACAGGGGTACAGTAAATCTACTGTTGTTGTTAGATCTTCTTTCAAGAGCTCTGGTGGGATGTTATCTGTTCCTGGCGCTTTGCCACTTTTCGTTTGCTTTAGAGCAGCTCTAATCTCTTCTCTACTAGGTGCTCCACTCTTGATTCTACCAAGAACCTCATATTCATTTCGATTTCCATCTTCATATGCAATGTCATCTATACCTCCCTGTTATTCTCCGTCCTGTTGTTCTTCTTCCTCTGATCGTACCTCTCTATTCAGCACTTCTGCAAAATGTTCACGCCATCTTTCCAATTGCTCATCTTCAGTAGTCAGCAACGCTCCAGTTTTACTTCTCACAGGACGATCTATAGGTCCCTTCCTCTTTCCTAGCAGTCTTGTGGTCTGGTAAAGTTCCTTCATGTTTTCTTCTCTGGTAGCCCTCACCACCCTTGATGCAAGATCACTTACCCACTTCCTTCGGTCTGATCTTGCACTCCTTTTCACCTCCCGGTCTACTCTCGAGTACTCTAAATGAAGGTCCATCTTCTGTCTCCTAGTTTTTATGGTATTCATCTTTGCTTTCAGTTTCTTCCTCTCTCCCACCTTTTCCCAGGTGTCCTGCAATTCTTACTTTTGTTATCTCTGAATCCCACTACTTTTTCTGTAGTTTCTAGGATTGCTCTTTTGATTTTCTGCCATTCTTCTTCTACTCCATCTTCCCTTGTATTTAGTATTTCATATCTGTTCCGCAGTTCTAATCTAAATTACTGTTTGACGTTGGGGTCCTTCAGTTTTTGAACATCAAACCGCTTCTTTGGAACATCAACTTTCTTATTTGCAGCTATGATTTTTATGCGCACCTTGGCTAACATCAAATGGTGATAACTGCCTATGTCGGCTCCCCTTTTTATCTCACATCTAACAATGATCTTTTCCATTTCCCGCTGATGGCAAAGTGGTCAATCTGATTCTTCGTCCTGTGATCAGGTGATAACCATGAGACTTTATGACATGTTCTATGTGGGAACACCGTTCCTTCAATAGTCAACTCATTGCTCGCACAGAACTCCTTAAATAGTCCTCCGTTTTCATTTTCCTCTCCAACTCCATGTCTCCCCATTATATTTTCTATCCCAAGGTTTTCTGTGCCCACTTTCGCATTTAGGTCTCCCATCGTAATGACAATATCTCGTTTCACCCCATTGAATGTTGCCTGTAGCTCTGTATAGAAGTAATTTTTGGTATCCATGTCTGCTTGTTCAGTTGGGGCGTAACATTGGTTGATAGTTACATTTCGTACCCGTCCTTTGAACCGCGCTGTTATGATTCTGTCAGATATTGGTCTCCATTCCAGCAGACTCTTCTTTGCCGTTTCATTTAGAATTCGGCCTACACCATTCACATGGTCGTCCTCGGCATTTGGTTTGTCTGAATACAGAAAGTCATCCCCTATGGTAGTCTATTTTCTCCAAATTCATTCCATCGTACCTCGCTCATTCCCATTATGTCTAGTTTATCTATTCTCTCATATAAAAACAAGTGTCCTGACTGACTGACTGACTGACTGACTGACTGACTGACTGACTGACTGACTGACTCATCATCGCCCAGCCAAAACTATTAAAGTTAGAAACATGAAATTTTGGGGATATCTTCGCTGTAAGTCGAAAACGCCCTCTAAGGAAGGGTTTTTGGATATTCAAGTTCTAAAGGGGTGTAAAGGGGGTACACCTGCATTTCATTGAATAACAATATCTCCGGCTTGGTTTCATTGAGGGATGTGATGCTCAGCATATACACTCACCATTAAAAATAAGAAGACATGTGTCTGAGGGTTTTACGATGCGGTGTATGTTATGAGGTGAAAGGGGTGAAAAGTGGGGGTTGAAGGATTCCTAACGGAGCGTGTATCTCTTAAACGACATAAGCGAGGAGTTTGAAACTCAGCGGAAAACAAGTAGTTCCGTGAAGAACTATACAGCCTATTTTCATATATCCTACTCATATTAATTGCCACTATCAACATACAAAATTTCAGTTTAATTGCTGTAACAGATTCGTAGATATTGAGAACCGTCTAAATATTTCAGATTGTCGCCAGGTTGGATCTTTATTTTTGTACTATTACATTAATATTATTGTGTTCGTGTGGTATTCAAACTTCAATCGCATGATTAGAACACAAGAAGTAAAAACGAGATTTTAAAATTTCGCACAGCAGCCATCTTGTGATTATGCAAACAATTGAAATAAATTAGATGCCAGTGGATCAACATTTGTATAAGCATTTAACGTGCAACGTTTCACGGCACTCGGATAGTTAATACGCGAGAAACGTCCATTTAAATATTTATACTTCGCGTCGCCGCCATGTTGGATTTATGCTCACCAGGTTACTGAAGTCCTATAGGTGAACATATGTTCATAGTCTCTATGAACATTAAAAAAATAGTTAGATTGCTGTAAAAGATTCATAGAAATTGAGATCCGTCTAAATATTTCGGAAGCTCGCCATTTAAGATTGTTATATGTATAGGCCATAGAGTTATGTACCATTCAAGGACAATTATTGCTTAGGTTCATTATTCAAACTTTCACTTCGATCGCATGATCACGACACAAGAAATAAAAACTTAATTTTAAAATTTCGCACAGCCGCCATCTTGAGGTTATGTAAACAATTGAATTAAATTAGATGGCAGTGCATTACAATCCGCAAAATCATTTACTGTACCACATTTCACTGCGCTCGGAGAGTTAAATCACGAGAAAAGTCTATTAAAATATTTCAAATTCGCTTGGTCGCCATGTTCGTTTTGTACTTCACAGGTTTATGAACGTTACACAGATAAACTTGTATCAGTACCCTTTATCGCTGTACAAAATTTCAGGGTGATATCTGTAATAGTTTCGGAGATATAGAATGTCAGTAAAATATTTCGCACAGCCGCCATTTTGAGGTTATGTAAACAATTGAACTAAATTAGACTCCAGTGCATTACAATGTGTATAAACATTTGCTGCACCAAATTTCATTACATTTGGATGGTTAAATCGCGAGAAAAGTCTATTTAAAAGTCTCAACTTCGCTTGACCGCCATGTTGAATTTGTAGTCGCCAGGTTATTGAAAGTCCCATAGGTGAACATCTAGTAGTGCCCTTTATCAGCGTACACAATTTCAGGGCGATATCGGTAATAGTTTCGGAGATATTGAATGCTAGTGAAATATTTCGCACAGCCGCCATGTTGGATTGGTGAGACGTAACAAAATTTGAAGGGCACGGTCGAGGTCGCCGGGAATAGTGCTATGAACTTACCTAGTTTCATTGAAATCGCTCCAGCCGTTTAGATTTTATTAGGGGGACACACACACACACCTCACACACACACACACGGACAAAAGGTGATCTCATAAGCCTATTTTTAGCCTATTTTCAATTTTGAAAAAATAGGCTTATGAGATCACCTTTTGTCCGTGTGTGTGTGCGCGCGCGCGCGTGTGTGTGTGTGTGTGTGTGTGTGATTCGTGTGTGTGTCCCCCCCCTAATAAAATCGAAACGGCTGGAGCGATTTCAATGAAACTCGGGACGTTCATAGCACTATTCCCGGCGACCTTGACCGTGCCCTTCTAATTTTGTTACGTCTCTCCAATCCAACATGGCGGCTGTGCGAAATATTTCACTAGCATTCAATATCTCCGAAACTATTACCGATATCGCCCTGAAATTGTGTACGGTGATAAAGGGCACTACTAGAAGTTCACCTATGAGACGTTCAAAAACCTGGTGACTACAAAACCAACATGGCGGCCAAGCGAAGTTGAGATATTTAAATAGACTTTTCTCGCGATTTAACTATCTAAATGTAATGAAACTTGGTACAGGAAATGTTTATACACATTGAAATGCACTGGAGTCTAATTTAGTTCAATTGTTTACATAACCTCAAAATGGCGGCTGTGCGAAATATTTCACTGACATTCTATATCTCCGAAACTATTACAGATATCACCCTGCAATTTTGAACGGTGATAAAGGGTACTGATACAGGTATACCTATGTATATTTCATAAACCTGTAAAGTACGAAACGAACATGGCGACCAAGCGAATTTAAAATATTTTAATAGACTTTTCTCGTGATTTAACTCTCTGAGCGCAGTGAAATGTGGTACAGTAATTGATTTTGCAGATTGTAATGCACTGCAATCTAATTTAATTAAATTGCTTACATAACCTCAAGATGGCGGCTGTGCGAAATTTCAAAATTAAGTTTTAATTTCTTGTGTCGTAATCATGCGATCGAAGTGAAAGTTTGAATAATGAACCTAGGCAATAATTGTCCTTGAATGGTACATAACTCTATGGCCTATACACATAACACTCCTAAATGGTGAGCTCCCGAAATATTTAGACGGTTCTCAATATCTATGAATCTTTTACAGCAACCAAACTGAATTTTTTAATGTTCATAGAGACTATGAGCATATGTTAACCTATAGGACTTTCAGGAACCTGGTGAGCACAAATCCAACATGGCGGCGACGCGAAGTATAAATATTTAAATGGACGTTTCTCGAAAATTAACTATCCGAGTGCCGTGAAACGTTGCACGTTAAATGCTTATACAAATGTTGATCCACTGGCATCAAATTTATTTCAATTGTTTGCATTATCACAAGATGGCTGCTGTGCGTAATTTTAAAATCTCGTTTTTACTTCTTGTGTTCTAATCATGCGATTGAAGTTTGAATACCACACGTACACAATAATCTTAATGTAATAGTACAAAAATAAAAATCCAACCCGGCGACCATCTGAAATATTTAGACGGTTCTCAATATCTACGAATCTGTTACAGCAATTAAACTGAAATTTTGTATGTTGATTGTGGCAGTTAACATAAGTAGGATATATGAAAATAGGCTGTATAGTTCTTCACGGAACTACTTGTTTCAAAATTGAAAATAGGCTAAAAATCGGCGAACTGGATTAACATTACTATTTTAATGAACTGCTTGATTTTTATATTTGTCGATAGGCCTACATGGTGATACCACTACATTTTGCCTGTTTTTAAAGAATGAACATTATGACGATGATTCACAAAGAAAAGCGAACTCCTATGAGCAAAACCTCTGAACAAAAAAAAAATATGCCATAAAGACTATGTACTCAACGGTTTAAGAGCAGCCAAATAATGAGTGTCACAAAGCAAGTAAGAAATTAAACGAAAATTGCGAGGGGGGGGGGGGGGGCGATGTAAGTCTCAATATGACTTGTTAGGTAACGAAATAAAAACAAGTAGTTCCGTGAAGAACTATACAGCCTATTTTCATATATCCTACTTATGTTAACTGCCACAATCAACATACAAAATTTCAGTTTAATTGCTGTAACAGATTCGTAGATATTGAGAACCGTCTAAATATTTCAGATGGTCGCCAGGTTGGATTTTTATTTTTGTACTATTACATTAAGATTATTGTGTACGTGTGGTATTCAAACTTCAATCGCATGATTAAACAACAAGAAGTAAAAACGAGATGTTAAAATTACGCACAGCAGCCATCTTGTGATAATGCAAACCATTGAAATAAATTAGATGCCAGTGGATAAACATTTGTATAAGCATTTAACGTGCAACGTTTCACGGCACTCCGATAGTTAATTCGCGAGAAACGTCCATTTAAATATTTATACTTCGCGTCGCCGCCATGTTGGATTTGTGCTCACCAGGTTCCTGAAAGTCCTATAGGTGAACATATGTCCATAGTCTCTATGAACATTAAAAAATTCAGTTTGGTTGCTGTAAAAGATTCATAGATATTGAGAACCGTCTAAATATTTCGGGAGCTCACCATTTAGGAGTGTTATGTGTATAGGCCATAGAGTTATGTACCATTCAAGGACAATTATTGCCTAGGTTCATTATTCAAACTTTCACTTCGATCGCATGATTACGACACAAGAAATTAAAACTTAATTTTAAAATTTCGCACAGCCGCCATCTTGAGGTTATGTAAGCAATTGAATTAAATTAGATGGCAGTGCATTACAATCTGCAAAATCAATTACTGTACCACATTTCACTGCGCTCAGAGAGTTAAATCACGAGAAAAGTCTATTAAAATATTTTAAATTCGCTTGGTCGCCATGTTCGTTTCGTACCTTACAGGTTTATGAAATATACATAGGTATACCTGTATCAGTACCCTTTATCACCGTACAAAATTGCAGGGTGATATCTGTAATAGTTTCGGAGATATAGAATGTCAGTGAAATATTTCGCACAGCCGCCATTTTGAGGTTATGTAAACAATTGAACTAAATTAGACTCCAGTGCATTTCAATGTGTATAAACATTTCCTGTACCAAGTTTCATTACATTTAGATAGTTAAATCGCGAGAAAAGTCTATTTAAATATCTCAAATTCGCTTGGCCGCCATGTTGGTTTTATAGTCACCAGGTTTTTGAATGTCTCATAGGTGAACTTCTAGTAGTGCCCTTTATCACCGTACACAATTTCAGGGCGATATCGGTAATAGTTTCGGAGATATTGAATGCTAGTGAAATATTTCGCACAGCCGCCATGTTGGATTGGAGAGGCGTAACAAAATTTGAAGGGCACGGTCGAGGTCACCGGGAATAGTGCTATGAACTTCCCGAGCTTCATTGAAATCGCTCCAGCCGTTTCGATTTTATTAGGGGGGGACACACACACGAATCACACACACACACACACACACACACGCACACACACACGGACAAAAGGTGATCTCATAAGCCTATTTTTTCAAAATTGAAAATAGGCTAAAAATCAGCTTAAAAAATAAGCATATAGGTGTTTGACAGTTTTTTCATAAATCCAATTTAAGGGGCCCATGGGGAGGGGTGAAATTCTGTGGGGGGAAAACAGGAAAGAAAGTGTCCTAACTGATTGACTGACAGACTCACTCATCAAACTCAGGGGTAAAAACTGCTTAAAAATAAGTAAATAGGTGTTCGACAGTTTTTTTCATAAACCCAATTTAAGGGGTTCATGGGGAGGGGTGAAATTCTGAAAAAAGAAAATTGAAAGAAAATGTCCTGACTCATTCACTCACTAATCATCGCCCAGCCAAAAATATTGAAGTTGGAAACATGGCATTTCGGGGATGTGTTCGTGTTATGTCAAAACTGTACACTAAGGGAGGATTTTTGAATATTCAGGTTCTAAAGGGGTCTTAAGGGGGTTAAACCTGCATTTCATTGAATAACAATATCTCACGAGTGGTTTCATTTGTGGATGTGATACTCGGCATATAAACTAATCATTAAAACTAAGCAGACATGTGTCTAAGGGTTTTTCGATGTGGTGTATTATTATGAGGTGAAAGGGGTGAAAATTGGGGGTTGAAAGATTCCTAACGGAGCGTGTAGGCCTATCTCTTAAACGACATAGGCGAGAAGTTTGAAACTCAGCGGAAAAAATCAGATTAGAAAGTAAGTAAATCGGTGTTCGACCGTTTTTTCATAAATTAATTTAAGGGGCCAATGGAGTGGGGTGAAATTATGGGGGGAAAATGAGAGAAAGTGTCCTAACTGACTGACCAACTCACTCATCAAAGTCAGGGGGAAAAGACAGCTTAAAAATAATTTAATAAGTGTTCAAGCGTTTTTTCATCAATCCAATTTAAGGGGCCCAAGGGGAGGGATGAAATTCTGGTAAAAATAATTGAAAGAAAATGTCCTGTCTGACTCACTCACTCATCACGCCCAGCGAAAACTATTAAAGTTGGAAACATGGAATTTTGGGAATATGTTCGCAGTATGTCGAAATCGTCAACTAAGGAATGATTTTTGTTTATTCGGGTTTTAAAGAGGTGTTAAGGGGGTAAACGTGCATTTCATTGAATACCGATATCTCATGAGTTATTTCTTTGGGGATGTGATATTCGGTATATAAACTAATCTTTAAAAATAATCAGACATATGTGTAAGGGTTTATCGATGTGGTGTATATTATGAAGTGAAAGGGGTGAAAATTGGGGATTGAGGGATTCTTAACGGAGCGAGTATCTCTTAAACGACATAGGCGAGAAGTTTGAAATTCGGCGGGAAAAAACAGCTTAAAATACAAGTTAATAGGTGTTCGACCGTTTTCCCATAAATCCAATTTAAGGGACCCTTGGAGAGGGGTGAAATTCTGGGGGGAAAACAGGAAAGAAAGTGTCCTAGCTGATTGACTCACTCAATCATCAAACTCAGGGCGAAAACAGCTTTAAAAAAGTAAATAGGTGTTCGACCGTTTGTTTCATAAATCCAATTTAAGGGGTTCATGGGGAGGGGTGAAATTATCAAAACTAAATGAAAGAAAATGTCCTGACTGACTCACTCATCATCGCCCAGCCAAAATTATTGAAGTTAGAAACATGAAATGTTGGGGATATGTTCGTTGTATGTCGAAAACGACCACTAAGGAAAGAGTTTTGGATATTCAGGTTCTAACGAGGTGTTAAGGGTGTAAACGTGCATTTCATTGAATAACAATATATCACGAGTGGTTTCATATGGGGATGTGATACTTGGCATATATACTAATCATTAAAAATAAGCTGACACATGTCAAATGGTTTTTCGATGTAGTGTATATTATGAGGTGAAAGGGATGAAAAGTGGGGGTTGAAAGATTCCTAACGGAGCGTGTATCTCTTAAACGTCATAGGCGAGGAGTTTTAAACTCGGAGGAAATCAATCAGCTTAAAAATAAATAAATAAATAAATAAATAAATAATATAAAATAAATAGGTGTTCGACCGTTTTTTTCATAAATGCAATTTAAGGGGCCTATGGGCAGGGGTGAAATTCTGGAAGAAAAACGTCCACTAAGGAAGGATTTTTGGATGTTCACTCTCATCGACCTACCAAAACTATTAAAGTTAGAAGAATGATATTTTGGGGATATGTTTGTTGTGTGTCGAAAACGTCTACTAAGGAGGGATTTTTCGATATTCAGGTTATAAAGGGGTGTTAACGGGTTTAAACCTGCATTTTATTGAATAACAATATGACACGACTATGACGCGAGCGAAGCGAGGCTAAAAATGAGATGGTGTGTGTCTGTGTATTACTCAATCACGCAAGTACCACTGGTCCGATTTACATGAATTTTACATGGAAGTAGCTGATTTACCTGGTTAACTTATAGGTTACTTTTGATTTCAATACTTTGCAAAAATTTAGACTTTCACGACCGGCGTTGAAATAGGAATCTCTGTTTCGCGGGCTTATAGGTCGTGTTCCAAGGACATTTTGTCGTCCTGACGTTTCGCTGAATACTGCGTTCAGCATGTTCACAGGTTACAGTAAGCGAGGTAAAACAAGTAAACAGAAGATATATAAATAGTCAACAACCCACACATAGAGGCTACCATAGCAACGGCGTACCACATAAAAGTAATGCATTAAGGACAGGGCTGCTCGTCTGTTGCATCTTCTCGTCTACGACGGTCAATAAGGGCAGGCTTGAGGGGATTAAGGACTGGAAGCCAAGCTCTGTTCACACGTTCTGCTTCCTCCTTAAGATTGAAGCTGTTAGTATGCTTCAGGATTTCAATGGCCTCCCTTTGTAGCCTGGCATGATAAGACACCGTGGTGGACAGAACTTCGGTGTCTCCATATCTTATATCGTGACCTGCAAGTAGTGAGTGTGCTGCTACAGTGGATGTATCTGTTTGTCCCAGCCGGCTGTGTCGTTCGTGCTCCTTGAGGCGAGTGGCAATACTTCTTTTCGTTGTTCCAATATATACTTGGCCACAATCACACGGGATTTTATAAACCCCTGCCGCGGTATGAGGATGTCGCTTATCTTTAGCGGACCTAAACATGTCCTTAATTTTTCGTGTAGGCCTGTATATGGTCTTTATATCAAGGGACTCGAGCAGCCTCAATATTCTGTCCGTGACCTTTTTTATATATGGAAGAAAAGCTCTAGCCAGGGACTGTTTGTCTCCAATTACCCTTGTAGTTGGACGTCTCGGATGCAGTGCTCGCTGGATATCTTTCTGGCTGTACCCATTGGCGCGTAAGGCCTCGTGGAGGTGTACAATTTCTTGTTTTAGGCACTGCTTTTCACAAATTCTTTTCGCGCGGTCAGCCAGTGTTTTTATCACTCCGTATTTCTGTCGTGGGTGGTGGTTGGACGTCTTATGTAGATATCGGTCAGTATGGGTCGGCTTACGGTAAACTGTATGTCCCAAGGTTAGATCAGCGGTCTTCGTTACCATAACGTCGAGAAAAGCGATTTTCTGTTCATTTTCTAACTCCATGGTAAACTGAATGTTAGAGTTCTGGCTGTTAAGATGTTGTAAAAACAGATTTAATTGATATTTACCATGGCCCCATATTACAAAAGTATCGTCCACGTATCGTAGCCACACTTTAGGTTTCAAAGTTGCGGTCTCTAGTGCTATTTGTTCAAATTGTTCCATGAAGAAATTCGCGATCACCGGACTCAGGGGACTGCCCATGGCGACCCCATCAATTTGTTCATAGAAATCACCCTTCCACAGGAAATAGCTAGCGGTGAGGCAGTGGCGGAATAAGGCGGTGATATCATCAGGAAAAATCCGTGCGATGTACTCCAGGGCTATCTGTATAGGTACTTTCGTGAAAAGAGAGACCACGTCAAAACTTACTAGTAAGTCACCAGCTTCTAGTTGAATAGTTTTCAATTTTTCAATCCTTAATCTCCCTCTGCGCAGCACCTCGCCTATCCCCTGTTTTAACTGTCACCTTCACATTTTAATTTATTTATGACGCGTAGTGAAGCACGGGTACTTCAGCTAGTAGTTGATAATTTCTGCTATAGCTTGATGTAACTTTCCACTCTCGTAAAGTGTCCGTATATTCCAAAATCCAATCCTCGTACTATAATTAAAAGTACAACTTATTATTGACTTAAGGCATACATTTTCTGAATATTTTAAACTTCGTTATTAAGAAAAGGGCCGACATAGTCGTATTCTTGGCTTTTCATTCCGTACATAATTTTATTGTCGAATGAATGGTTAGGTTAAGTTTTTTCTTTCGTTGTATTTAACATCCCTTTGATTGAAGAGAGCTACATAAAGAGCCTTTGTACATTGTAGAAGGGCAACAATAAATTATAATTCAGATACATTCATCATCTGTCACTTGATGTTTGTTCGTTACTGAAGACGCTCCACGTTCGGAAATGTTTGCTACTGTACTCAGCCATTTCTTTTCAATTAACTGGGTGCTTCTGTTGGCAGTGGCAAGAATGAAAGGAGCTCCCACTTTAATTGGTCGGCACTTTTGGGCCGAGATAAGGCTGGCTTTAATTACCAGCGGGTTCAATGGGGCGACCACACAATGCACTGGCCATTGAATGCTAATCTGCAATAACTGTCGCACCTCTTTAATTCGCTCGGCAGCACACGTGTCGTATATGTGGATAATCTGCGAAAAATTCTACAATCTTTTCTGTCCCGCAATCAGATTATTAACCATGTTGCTCACAGACCGTTTTGGGTGGTATGCTTGAAGTCTCTCAGCTATTTTCTGATAAAATTACTCAATGCTTTTTAAAACATCTACTCATTTAAAGGTATCGCTGCGACAAATAACACAGACATAGCTTAAGAACACTGGGTTGGGACAATGGCCTATTTTACACAATTAAATAGAGATGATGATAATTGTTGTTTTAAGGGGCCTAACATCTAGGTTATCGGCAACTAATGGTTGGGGTGATCGTGAAGATGAAAATGAAATGTAAACTATAACTAAAACTTACTACTAACTTATATACTAGAATAGGGCCATCCAGATAGCGCTCCCCGAGCGCTAGCGCCCCGCCCCGCTGTAAGCCAGTGCTCCAGGCGCTTTGTTGGAAGGTAGTTTCAGAAGTGGTGGGAGGAGCTTGGCTGGCTGAGCGCGCTGTAGTGTGCAGCCTATCCATCAGTCGCTAGTCTAGTCCAATGCACTTTGTTGACAGCGTGTAAGTAAATCAGTTTCGCAGTGGTCATGACTTAACAGCTCCAAAAAAAAAAAAGAGTGGTGAAGCAGCAGTCTTTAAAGCAGAATGGGAAATTTCATTTTTCTGTACAGCTTATAAAGGGCATGCCAATTGTTTAGTGTGCAACAGAGATATAATGTGTTAAAGAGAACACAATTTGTTGTTTAATTTTCCTGTCTAAAATGTTCACATTTCTGTTTGTAATAAATTACAATGTTCTTTACGTAACGTTGTGTTCGTTTCCTGCACATTCCATACATCGGAGTACCATTCAATTTATTTAGATCATAGACTTTCGCGGCCGGTATCTACTTTATCATCTTGGCTTACAGGACTGAGCCGCGTCGTATATCGGTTATTATTTCCCGACGTTTCGGCTGACATTGCAGAAAGGAATCAGAAAGAGCCAAAAGGGCGCAATTGTAGAAGAGGAAAATAAGTAGGAGAAAGAGTTAGTGCCAAGAGAGGCATGTAGTTATTAAGGGGAGACTCCACTGAAAAATTTAACTTCTCTCCTACAGCATCGATTTCAAATTAACGTCGGGAAATAATAACCGATATACGATGCGGTTCAATCCTGTAAGCCAAGATGATGAGCCATTCAATTTGTATATGCGGTATATTTGTTATGGCAAAACAGCGCTATTAATATGTCAACAATCCCACAAGAGCCGTCGGCCGCACGACAGTACGTACGTATCTACTAGTAGTCAGGGTGGTCCGAACATCGTCTGTCTCCTCGCTGCCACAGTGTAGTGGTGGTAGGGGAAGGAGCGCTAGTCTGACTGCCCAGTGCTCCCGGAGCGCAATGACTGGATGGCCCTGTACTCGGAGAAGACATGGAAAACAAAGGGAAAATAAGGCAAATAAAGTACAGGAGGAAAAGAAATGCCCTCAGCCATCGAAAAATGTGGATTGAAGGACTTGGAAGGAAGGAGAGCCATGAAAGGCAGATAGGAATGTAAAAGAAGAGAGGGGTCCGCCCCAGAGGTAATGGATAAAGGGGGGAAAACCGAACCCAGCTCAGGAATCCCTCGGGGTCGCCAACTCTAGAACTCACCAGCCGTGAGCCCCTGAGGGAGAAACAATATCCAGGGTGCACCAGAAGTGGTGGGGCTACAGACACCCTACCTCCTTTAGGACCTTGGGCAGAAGGCAGGAGATAACATGACAAGAAATAGAAGGCTGACCACTCGCAGAAGGAGGGTATCAGAAAAGATGAGACAAGGGCCAATTAAGGCGGGAAAGGAAGAGACTCGCTAGGCCTCGGATACCCTAATACCGTCGGGGTCGGAAGAGAACAAGAGTTGACTATGTGAGGTCGACAGGAAAGAAGACGGAGAGGAGCCCGGCAAAAGTACGGTAAGTGGAAGCAATGCCGGACTCAGCTGGGGCCCCGTGGTGGCCAACCCACGTCCCACTAGATGTGAGCCCCTGGGAGTACACAATTAAATAAACAAATTTGAAAAACATATTTCCGCTATTTCCGTTTGGTAAATGGTTGTTAATTTTACACTAAACAAAGATCTAACCTTTCCAAGCCACCTGCTAACAATAAATCTGAAATATTATTAAAACTCAGCAATTCCTCTAGGTTTGTGTCGTGTCTTGTGTGGGGTTTCGCCTAGGACACCAAGCTGGCTCATCGGCCGGCTCTTGGTTTCCCCTCCCGGACCCCCACAGGAGCGACGAAATGCGCGCTAGCTCCCTTTATATAGAGTGCAACTGCACCACTTGACTGCGAGAACTGAAAGCTCAAGCAGCCTGAACCGCCCTATCAAGGCTTACAAAGAGATGGCCAATACACCATATTTTTGGAAGTCACAGAAATCAATCCCGCAAGTTAAGATTTTAGAAATCCCGGTACACTCTTCTTAGGAACTAATTACGTTACAAGCCTGATCTTTTGTAATGTGTTGGTAACTATGTAGTTTTATATAATGAGTGGAAATATATTTAAAATAATCTTTATCTTTACAATTAATAATTATTGCAATATGGCCAATATACCATCTTTTTGGAAGCCTTCATAGGGAGGTTCAGGCTGCTTGAGTTTTAGTTCTCGTAGTCAAGTAGTGCAGTTGCACTCTATATAAAGGGAGGTAGCGTGCAGTTCGTTACTCCTTTGCGGGTCCGGGCGGGGACACCAAGAGCCCGCCGATGAGCCAGCTTGGTTTCCTAGGCGAAACCCCACACAAGACACGGCACAAACCTAGAAGAATTGCTGAGTTTTAATTCACCGGCCGTGAAAGCCAAAATACCATCTTTTCGGAAGCCTAGAAAGGGAGGTTGAGGCTGCTTGAGCTTTTGGTTCTCGCAGTCAAGGAGTGCAATTGCACTCTATATAAAGGGAGGTATCTCGCAGTTCGATACTCCTGTGGGGGTCCGCGCGGGGACACCAAGAGCCCGCCGATGAGCCAGCTTGGTTTCCTAGGCGAAACCCCACACAAGACACGGCACAAACCTAGAAGAATTGCTAATTGACCAGATATGGTTGAGTTTCACTGCCTCACACTAGCGCTCGTAATGGTAGAAAAGGCAAATTGCTAATCTAATTGACCAGATATGGTTGAGTTTCACACTAGCGCTCGTAGTGGTAGATAAAGCAAATTACTAATCTAATTGACCAAATATGGTTGAGTTTCACACTAGGGCTCGTAGTGGTAGATAAAGCAAATTACTAATCTAATTGACCAGATATGGTTGAGTTTCATTGACTCACACTAGTGCTCGTAGTGGTAGAAAAGGACAAACTCCTAATCTAATTGACCAGATATGGTTGAGTTTCATTGACTCTCACTAGTTCTCCTAGAGGTAGAAGAGGCAAACGCCTAATCTAATTGACCAGTTATGGTTGAGTTTCATTGACTCTCTTTAGTTCTCGTAGTGGTAGAAAAGGACAAACTCCTAATCTAATTGACCAGATATGGTTGAGTTTCATTGACTCACACTAGTTATCGTAGTGGTAGAAAAGGCAAACTCCTAATCCAATTGACCAGATATGGTTGAGTTTCATTGACTCACACTAGTTATCGTAGTGGTAGAAAAGGCAAACTCGTAATCTAATTGACCAGATATGGTTGAGTTTCATTGACTCACACTAGCGCTCGTAATAGTAGAAAAGGGAAATTGCTAATCTAGTTGACCAGATATGGTTGAGTTTCATTGACTCACACTAGTGCTCGTAGTGGTAGAAAAGGCGAACTCCTAATCTAATTGACCAGATATGGTT